>JAAOOA010000838.1:190000-206107 GCA_012861695.1 Trematomus loennbergii | reverse complement strand
CAGGACTGAGATGTAGTTTGTCAGGACTGAGAGTAGTTTCAGCACTGAGATGTAGTTTGTCAGGACTGAATGTAGTTTGTCAGGACTGAGATGTAGTTTGTCAGGACTGAGATGTAGTTTGTCAGGACTGTAGTTTGTCAGGACTGAGATGTAGTTTGTCAGGACTGAGATGTAGTTTGTCAGGACTGAGATGTAGTTTGTCAGGACTGTAGTTTTCAGGACTGAGATGTTTTGTCAGGACTGTAGTTTGTCAGGAATGAGATGTTGTTTGTCAGGACTGAGATGTTGTTTGTCAGGACTGAGGTGTAGTTTGTCAGGACTGTAGTTTGTCAGGACTGTAGTTTGTCAGGACTGAGATGTAGTTTGTCAGGACTGAGTATAGTTTGTCAGGACTGAGATGTAGTTTGTCAGGACTGAGATTAGTTTTCAGGACTGTAGTTTGTCAGGACTGAGGTGTAGTTTGTCAGGACTGTAGTTTGTCAGGACTGAGATGGAGTTTGTCAGGACTGAGATGTAGTTTGTCAGACTGAGATGTTTGTCAGGACTGAGATGTAGTTGTCAGGACTGTAGTTTGTCAGGACTGAGATGTAGTTTGTCAGGACTGTAGTTTGTCAGGACTGAGGTGTAGTTTGTCAGGACTGTAGTTTGTCAGGACTGAGATGGAGTTTGTCAGGACTGAGATGTAGTTTGTCAACTGAGAGTTTGTCAGGACTGAGATGTAGTTTGTCAGGACTGTAGTTTGTCAGGACTGAGGTGTAGTTTGTCAGCACTGAGATGTAGTTTGTCAGGACTGAGATGGAGTTTGTCAGGACTGGGTAGTAGTTTGTCAGGACTGAGATGTAGTTTGTCAGGACTGAGATGTAGATTGTCAGGACTGAGATGGTTTGTCAGGACTGAGATGTAGTTTGTCAGGACTGTGTTTGTCAGGACTGAGTTGTAGTTTGTCAGGACGAGTAGTAATTTGTCAGGACTGAGATGTAGTTTGTCAGGACTGAGATGTAGTTTGTCAGGACTGAGATGTTGTTTGTCAGGACTGAGATTTAGTTTGTCAGGACTGAGGTGTAGTTTTCAGGACTGTAGTTTGTCAGGACTGAGATGTAGTTTGTCAGGACTGTAGTTTGTCAGCACTGAGATGTAGTTTGTCAGGACTGAGTAGTAGTTTGTCAGGACTGAGATGTAGTTTGTCAGGACTGAGATGGTTTGTCAGGACAGAGATGGAGTTTGTCAGGACTGAGATGTAGTTTGTCAGGACTGTAGTTTGTCAGGACTGTAGTTTGTCAGGACTGAGATGTAGTTTGTCAGGACTGAGATGTAGTTTGTCAGGACTGAGATGTAGTTTTTCAGGACTGTAGTTTGTCAGGACTGAGATGTAGTTTGTCAGGACTGTAGTTTGTCAGCACTGAGATGTAGTTTGTCAGGACTGAGTAGTAGTTTGTCAGGACTGAGATGTAGTTTGTCAGGACTGAGATGGAGTTTGTCAGGACAGAGATGGAGTTTGTCAGGACTGAGATGTAGTTTGTCAGGACTGTAGTTTGTCAGGACTGAGGTGTAGTTTGTCAGGACTGAGATGTTGTTTGTCAGGACTGAGATTTAGTTTGTCAGGACTGAGGTGAGTTTTTCAGGACTGTAGTTTGTCAGGACTGAGTAGTAGTTTGTCAGGACTGAGATGTAGTTTGTCAGGACTGAGATGTAGTTTGTCAGGACTGAGATGGAGTTTGTCAGGACTGAGATGTAGTTTGTCAGGACTGTAGTTTGTCAGGACTGAGATGTTGTTTGTCAGGACTGAGATTTAGATTGTCAGGACTGAGATGTAGTTTGTCAGGACTGAGGTGTAGTTTTCAGGACTGTAGTTTGTCAGGACTGAGATGTAGTTTGTCAGGACTGAGTAGTAGTTTGTCAGGACTGAGATGTAGTTTGTCAGGACTGAGATGTTGTTTGTCAGGACTGTAGTTTGTCAGGACTGAGGTGTAGTTTGTCAGGACTGTAGTTTGTCAGGACTGAGATGTAGTTTGTCAGGACTGAGATGTAGTTTGTCAGGACTGAGATGTAGTTTGTCAGGACTGAGTAGTAATTTGTCAGGACTGAGATTAGTTTGTCAGGACTGAGGTGTAGTTTTTCAGGACTGTAGTTTGTCAGGACTGAGGTGTTTGTGTCAGGACTGAGGTGTAGTTTGTCAGGACTGAGATGTAGTTTGTCAGGACTGAGATGTGTTTGTCAGGACTGTAGTTTTGTCAGGACTGAGGTGTAGTTTGTCAGGACTGAGATGTAGTTTGTCAGGACTGAGATGTAGTTTGTCAGGACTGTAGTTTGTCAGGACTGAGATGTAGTTTGTCAGGACTGAGATTTAGTTGTCAGGACTGAGATGTAGTTTGTCAGGACTGAGGTGTAGTTTTCAGGACTGTAGTTTGTCAGGACTGAGATGTAGTTTGTCAGGACTGAGTAGTAGTTTGTCAGGACTGAGATGTAGTTTGTCAGGACTGAGATGTTGTTTGTCAGGACTGTAGTTTGTCAGGACTGAGGTGTAGTTTGTCAGGACTGTAGTTTGTCAGGACTGAGATGTAGTTTGTCAGGACTGAGATGTAGTTTGTCAGGACTGAGATGTAGTTTGTCAGGACTGAGTAGTAGTTTGTCAGGACTGAGATTTAGTTGTCAGGACTGAGGTGTAGTTTTTCAGGACTGTAGTTTGTCAGGACTGAGGTGTAGTTTGTCAGGACTGAGATGTATTTGTCAGGACTGAGATGTAGTTTGTCAGGACTGAGATGTTGTTTGTCAGGACTGAGATGTTGTTTGTCAGGACTGAGATTTAGTTTGTCAGGACTGAGATGTAGTTTGTCAGGACTGAGTAGTAATTTGTCAGGACTGAGTAGTAGTTTGTCAGGACTGAGATGTAGTTTGTCAGGACTGAGGTGTAGTTTTTCAGGACTGTAGTTTGTCAGGACTGAGATGTAGTTTGTCAGGACTGTAGTTTGTCAGGACTGAGATGTAGTTTGTCAGGACTGAGATGTAGTTTGTCAGGACTGAGATGTAGTTTGTCAGGACTGAGATGTAGTTTGTCAGGACTGAGATGTTTTTATGGAGATATTTCAGAGATGAGAGGAGAAAGAAAAGCCTCTGAGTGTTTCTGATGTTTCCTCTCAGAAGTGTCCAAAATATCACATCTCAATCTGACCATAGAGCTCATTAAAAATCAAACAGCAGCTCACTCTGTAGGAATATTAATCTTCTTCCTCTTCATCTTCCTCCTCTGCCTCCTCTCCTCCTTCTTCACTTAAACTCCACTGTACATCTTACATTTATATCCAATCTAATATTTAATATTCCATTCCTCACCTACATATATATCCTGCTTTATATTTTGTTACTGTAGTTTGCATTCCACATGTATATTTTCTACTTTTGTATTGCTATTTTATTTCTGATTGGATCTAAACGAGTCCAATATTGGTTTAATGAATATATAATATCCTGCTGTATATTTTGTTACCGGACATTTGTATTTCCACTATGAGTTAAAAAGTCAAATTCTTTAAAAAAAGTCAAAATTCTGAAAAATATTAAACTCTGACAAAAAAGTCAATTTCTTAAAAAGTCAAATTCTTAAAAAGTCAAATTCTTAAAAGTCAAATTTCTGACAAAAGAAAGTCAAAATTTAAGAAAAAAAGTGTGGTAGTGGGTAGATTACAGCAGTAGCATAATATTTAGCACAGGGTTATTCGAACAGATTCTTGGTACAGTAATGGATGGACTAGCTTTTATTTCTATTTGAGATGTTTACGTTTTGGATTGTTTATTTCTAGTCTTTTAATTTCTCTTATGTAAAATGTATTTTCTTCATAAATATAAAGTATTTCTTCTCTTCTCCTCTTCCTCTCTTCTCCTCTTCCTCAGCGGATCAGGCGGATCCCTGTAAGTTCCTGGCCTGTGAGGAGTTCTCTCGCTGCGTTCTGAGCGGCAGGATGAAAGAAGCTCGGTGTGTTTGTGAACCTGGTTTCCTGTCAGTGGACGGACTTCCCTGCCAAGTGTTTGTGACCTGAATCCAGAGTTCTGCAGGTAGGAGAGGACTCTTTAAAGTACACACACTACATACTGATATACACCTGAACATCAGCAGGAGAGGACTCTTTAAAGTAGAGACACTACATACTGATATACACCTGAACATCAGCAGGAGAGGACTCTTTAAATAGACACTACATACTGATATACACCTGAACATCAGCAGGAGAGGACTCTTTAAAGTAGAGACACTACATACTGATATACACCTGAACATCAGCAGGAGAGGACTCTTTAAAGTAGAGACACTACATACTGATATACACCTGAACATCAGCAGGAGAGGACTCTTTAAAGTAGAGACACTACATACTGATATACACCTGAACATCAGCAGGAGAGGACTCTTTAAAGTAGAGACACTACATACTGATATACACCTGAACATCAGCAGGAGAGAACTCTTTAAAGTAGAGACACTACATACTGATATACACCTGAACATCAGCAGGAGAGGACTCTTTAAAGTAGAGACATTACATACTGATATACACCTGAACATCAGCAGGAGAGGACTCTTTTAAAACTGAACAGAGCAGGTTTTATATCCATGTCTACAGAGTGAAGTCTTTGCATGGGGATGAAGTGTAATCACCTGAAGCCATGTCAGACATCTAATTAAGTGACATCTAGTCGATGAGTGAGTGTGTGAGAGGAATGCAGATCCTCTTCACTCTGGACCCTGGATATTTCATCATTCATCATTTAAAATGGTCCTCCTCTCTGAACTCTGAGGCGGCAGCAGCTTTTCTGGTTTTTGGGGGATTGAAGGGTTTTGGTGGAAGCATCGAGTGGATTCACCTGTGATTAACAGTGTTTGGTGTAATCCTGCAGCAGACAAAACAGTAAACAGTGAGCAGCCCCTGCGGTTTAATCTGATTCTGCCCGGCAACACGTGGAGGATAAAGACCTGTTAATCAGAAGAGGCAAATCAGTACGAAAGCACAGGACAGTCCCCACAGGAACAACTTGGGATCCAGCGACATGCTCCTGATCCGAAATTAGCGCACTGACCCCCTGAGCCACAGCCCCCTAAGATATTGTTGTAGGCCGACCCTGAAGGAAGCTGCTGGTTCCCTCGACAAAAAATCAACGGGATTTCTCCAGAGGATTTTGGAATATTGTAAAAAATAAGCAGTGGAAAGGAACCTGTTTGATAAATGCACGTTTTGTTCAGCCGGATAATCTCCACATGTCTACCCTACTTTTAAAATGTTTGAATCATAAATCTAACGGCCAGAAGCAAAATGCTAACGTGATGCTATAAAGGAACTACAGCCGAGTCCAGCAGCACGACTTCAACGTCACGCCAACTTCAGATCCATATTCAAACACACAGATTCTAAATGGTACAAGTTGAAGCGTTTGTTTGAACAGTTAGCAGGAGGCAGGACTTGCTTTCAAGCAGAACAGGGCAAACAACCTTAGAGGAGTGTTTACGTGTTCGGCGTAATGACGTACAACGTCCTCCACGACTTCTGTAGTCCTATTCAGCCACTTGGTAACAACCATCGTTTTCAGACACGTCAACTCTTCAGAAATCACCAGTGGGGTCACTGCTGATGGATTTAATGTCCTAGAACAAAACGTGATCCGTCTCTTCAATGTGTCTCAACCACAGACCTTATTTACAGCTAAAAAACTCTGAGACGAGGGAACAGGAAGTGGGAAAATGCTGACTCACTTCCTGGTTTTAGGACTCATTCCTGCACCTCTCTATAGGAGACATAGCATTGAAATGAAAGACATGTTGACCCAATGCCTGCTCCATTAGAACCTTTCAAAATACTTCTCACAGAACTTCGATGAATTCATCACAAAGCATGTCATTCACTTCATTACTTTTTTGAATCGCTCGACAGCCCTATTTCTAACTCACTGCTGGAGAAGGGACTCATTGTTTTAGGATCAATCAGTCAGGAGGAAACAATACTCTTATCTAGTTAGTGTATTTCCACATCTCCTCATGTGACTGTCCTGCTGCTTTCTCTGCAGCTCTTTCTGTATTTCAACACTTTGCAGTTTGAGCAGGTTTTCTGTATCTCTGCATCTCGTCTCCAACACAAAGAGCTGCAGCTGCACTTTCTCTCACTCCTCACTTCCTCTCTTTTCCAGACACAGAGACAGCCTCGCCCTCACAGGACTCTCCAGTTAAAGCGAAGCATCTGATTGGACGACACCTGAGAATAACACAACAGGTACATTTGTTGAAGCGCCTCGTGCAATCAGAACATCGAGCTCACTCAGCAGGACTTCGATTTAAAAACCAGAGCTGGAGAAGGTGGTGCTTTCCATGACACGTTCTTTACTAGAGATGATATTACTTTTTATGACATTTATAAGAATCACGATACTATGAGCTTTTTTTATGACTTTTATATGACTTTGGCCCAATCCCAAACCACGCCCTACATATTAAAGATGTTTGGAGTTTTATTTTAGTTATTAATTTGAATGTTTTGTCTAAGAGATGCTGATTTGAAACCGTTGTTACATACAGTTATGGCATTTCCTGTTTCTGAGGAGAGAGGGGAGTTTGTCCCAAAGCTTGCCGCTGTCTCCCTCCACCTGACAGGAGGGAGCCTCGTTCAGCTGCGAGTGGCACTCCTTCACTCCGAGAGGTTAGGGTGTAGGGCGGGGTTTGGGATTGGGCCTTTAAATGACTTGTTTTTATGTTTCTGAATGACTTTGACTTTTTATCTGACTTTTTTAACTCTCAAAATACTATGAGCTTTTAAGGGTTATTTTCTTTTACTACATATGATGCTATGACTTTATTTAAATTATTTTTACGACTATTTTATGACTTTTTTAAATGACCTTTGATCTGAATTTCGTATGACTTTTATTATCAATTTGCTTTGACTTTATTATTAATTTGATATGACATTTTAATTACTTTTATAAGACTCACGATACGATGAGCTTTTATTTAACTATATATGATGCTATTACTTTATTTAAAGGATTTTGTATGACTTTATATGAATTTTATTTGACATTTTAAGACTTTTTAATTAATATTTTCTTTACTTTTTAATGAATATTTGTATGACTTTTTTTTATGACTTTTTCTCCCATTAACTGTTTTTTCTTTCCCCTTGTCTGATGTGAGGGTCCAAGGACAGAGGGTATTCATATCCTGTAAAGTCCACTGAGACAAATGTAACATGTGTGATATTGGGCTATATGAATAAACTTTGATTGATTGATTGTAATTGGCGGACTGCGTCTTTCATACCGTATATTTCGTCCCCCCGCAGACTCGATGAAACGGGACTCAGCAGGCCCTCGTCTCTTCTTCAGTTAAACATCAGACACTCTTCAGAGCTGAACAGCTTTCAGGACAAACTGTACCAACTCTCCAGAGCTCTTTCACACCAGAGGACGGTCTCCAGACATTTAGGACACTTTTTAAAAAAACTGTCGGACAGCCTTCGTCTCAGCGGGATATCGATCCACGACGGACTGTTTTTGTACACGTCTGATTCTCTCTTTGTGTTTGTGTAGTGAGTAACGTGTTAAACACTCAGGATGTTTAGGTTTGCTAACACGCTGAAGTCCAGGAGGCCCAAACAGCTGCCCTGTTGAACCCCTAAACGTCTGGACGGAACGAAGAGCACATTTTCGGCCGTGACAATCATGAAAATCCACAGACTAGATTATTGGATCCCAACCTTTTAGCGTGTAACCCTTAAAACATATTGTAATATAATGTTAATATAATTATTAATGCCACTTTCTGTCTGGAGCCTATGTGTTTTCGTTTGGAGATCAACCAAAAAGTGTATTCCCCTTCTCAGATTGATTCATTTAAAGGGTTTTAAAGGGCTTAATGAGTTGATAGTAACCAAGGGTTTGTTTTGTTTGCAAGCTTACGGAAAAACTACAGGTCCGATTTTCACGAATCTTGTTGGAAGTGTGTAGAAGTGATTGCGTTTTACACAAATGATACATTACATTAAACGACTCTGCAGCCGTACCACCTGCTGTGTGTGGCTGTACTTTGGTGCTAAATGCTACCCTTTTCATTTAAAGAGTCCCTTCTCTTGTAACTGGTTTAAAACAGGCTGGTGTCTCTCCTTTAAAACATGTGTACCCCTTATCCTCTTGTACAGCTCGTGTAAATAGACTAAACATGTTTATTGCTGCTTTTCGGGGCGGGGCGTGACCCAAAACTGTAATATGTTTTTTTCTATTTATTTAATTTGTCATTTAACTGTGGTGATATCACAATAGCAAAAAAATACAAACTGTGTTGAATAAGAGGCAACGTTTCTCCTCCCTTTCTCGCTGAGACGTTTTCAGCAGGACCGTGAGATGAAGTCACAAAACAAGGAACGAGAAGCGGAGATTTGGTGAAACATGGAATGCTTTTATTCTTCTGTTAGAGATCAGCGTTAGAAAAGTGACAGTGGACAAAGGCAGTGCTTCCCCAGGAATGATTGTGATGTGTGGAGCAGGTTTTCAGGGAGTGTTTCAGGGCGGTAAAGATCAGGAAGTCGCCCGTTTACACTCGGCATTAACGTGCTTCGAAGCAGGAAGGAAAGGTTTGTCTTCATGAACCCAACGCTCTTGCATCCTGTGTTTCTACGTCGTCTCAAACTAGCTTTAAAATGCTAATTGAAGTCCTTGCAGATGTAACTCAGTTTCAACCTGAACTGATTCAAGGGTTTTTACACTTTTTGTAATGCATGAATTGGACTTTACAGATTGCAAATATGGAGCAAGAGACTGATGTTAAATGAGAATAAACAGGGGAATTGTAGATGTTTGTTTACAAGCAAACAACAGTTTTGGTCAGGTTGAGTCAGTTTGTTTACACCTGTGTTGTTTCTAAAGTCCCTGGAGTCTTTCCAAAAGGTAGCGGCTCATCGAACTCGAACCGGACATGTCGATTTCTTTGTGTTTTTGCTCGACTGTAATCCAGAGTCTCCGTGGATCTTTTGTTCACGGCTTTCCCGCCGGCTTTCCCGCACGTTAATGCCATTTGTAAAAAGGAGGATCAGCTTCTTTGCAACAAGACAGATGTTCATGCTTTCAGATTATCTACGTCAGCGCTTTGTTTGAGGAGAACAACCTCAGGTGAATAAAGGTGAGCATCACAGCAGCAGATTGTCTCTTTTATTACAATGTTCCCGTCACAGGAGGCTTTCCGTTTCCCCCCGTAAGCTTAGTTAGCTAGATTTATTGCTTCTGGTGAAAAGTACAAACTGTTCCTTTTAAAAATACACTTGCCTGCAAACACTTCTGCACCTGCTGAAAGAAACTGTACCTTCCAGTTAACGTCTGATCACCAGAGCATCACCGCTATCTTCTCAAAACGTCCACATCTGACGTGAGATTCAATCATCTCTTAACATTTTAGGAAATTATACTTTTAAACAACACAGTGGAATGATTGGATTATTTTGTCATGATGAGGAACCTGGGAATCAGTGCGTTGGCAAGTCGTTCCCTCGAGTAAAAAGATTTAACGATGGTTTGAAGGACTTCAGAGGAGTTGCATAATCATTCGCTTAATAAGCACACAAATAATCAGAGAGCTGAATTACTGCTCAGGCCAAAAAAAGAAACCCATGGAGGGTTCCCCGTCAAAGTCAGATGTTTTTTGGACCTCATTACACATGAAATCACACACAGTGAGAAGAGGAATCACTACAGGAACAAATCAACGAGGTCTCCAGTTACATTCGCTTGGAAAGACAAAATGATAAAGAAGTATTAGCAAATATCCGACAGAGGCTCCTTGTGCAAGTGTTCCCGCCCTGAAGGAACCACGGAGACGATGTAAACAGTTATGGAAGAGACACACCGTCAGGAATGCATAATCACATCTGGTTTTGGGAGGCAGCTTTCAAAACAAAAAGAGTTGTGTACATGTGGCGTTTGAACCCCGTTAGAGAAGTAAGGCCTCGTCGTTAGACTTGCAGAAATGTTACAGGGAAACAACCAGAGGGTCCGATTAGCAGCTTCCTAAAGAGAACCAGGACATGTCTCATGGTGGAAATGTATAGTAAGGGTCCCAAACACATAGAAACTACTGGAAGCTAACCTGCATATGCAATTAGCATGAGGTGCATTCATTAGCATTATACAGTAGCTTGTGTTGACAATAGTTTGGAGTGGTTTTGGAGTTTATTGAGGAAGCTGAATCCATCTCTGATCAACAAAGGCAGTTTGAATCAGAAAGTGGACATATCTGTGTGTCTCTGTGGGCCGATCAGGATTCATTTGGGGTTGATTTGACGATTTAGGGAAACTCATCTGGATTGGACAGATTGCGTATTTATTTGAAGAAAAGTTGTCCACAGTAGATGTTATAATGTGCATCTTGTGCTCTCTGTATCCAATGGTCGAAACACTTCTCATGGTGGTAAAATCAGGGACAAGTATGAACACTTCCTCGTTAAAAACTGCTGTCAGAAATGGATTCAGCGTCCTCAAAAACCCAAAACACTTCCAATCTCCCGAGACATTACCGTCCATAGGATAAGTTGCTTTAATTAGCATTCATTAGCATTATAGCCTAACTGTGTAAATGTCCCAACATATGCAGGTTAGCATCCGGCAGTTTCTATGTTCTGAGGACCCTTACTCTACATTTCTATCATAAAACTAACAAGACTTCCAGGTTCACTAAAGCTGGACATCAGACTATCAGAGGTGATGATCAATGGGATGTCTCTGCATAGTTCAATGCAAAGCTTCCTTTGTAAGGAACAGAAACCCCCCTGTGTTAGGAGCTGGGGACCTTACTCTACATTTCTAACATAAAACTAACAACTCTTCCAGGTTCACTAAAGCTGAGAGGAGATGATTATGGGATGTCTCTGCATAGTTCAACGCAAAGCTTCCTTGTTAGGAACAGAACACCAGCACAAAGAAAAGAAACAAACCCCCCTGTGGTAGGGAGCTGGGGACCCTTACTCGCTGGTGCATTTGTCCCTTTGTTTGCATTCTCAATAAACCCCAGAACCACTTCCAAACGTTCCACCATTACCGTGTGCATGGGCTGTTAATGCTAATGAACGCAACATATCCTAAGTGTTAGCATCCAGCAGTTCCTATGTGCTGAGGACCCTTACTCTACATTCTGTACAGTTCCAGGTTCACTAAAGCTGGATAGCTCATGGGCTATAATGCTAATTAACGCTAATTAACGGCAATTAACGCAGCGTATCCCAATTGTGTAAATCCAACGTCGGCAGGTTAGCATCCGGCAGTTTCTACTCGACCTTTCTATCATAAAACGTCGGGGTATTGATCTCCTGGTTCACTAAAGCTGGACGTCAGACTATCAGAGGTGATGATTAATGGGATGTGTCTGCATGGGGTTCAATGCAAAGCTTCCCTTGTTAGGAACAGAACACCAGCACAAAGAAACCCCCCCCCCCCCCCCCCCTCCCCGTGTTAGGTAGCTGGTGCATTTGTCCCTTTGTGTTTCTCCATTATTTCAACATGCTCTGCATCATGGCGGTGGCGTAGGTCGGTCTCGCCTGCCGGCTCTCGATGGCGCTGCGGAGGTACGTCACCCCCCCACAGCGCTCCCAAATCTCCTCAAACTGCCGGGGCAGGATCTCTGCGCCTCGCTTCCTGGAGAGGCCGGTCTCCTCCAGACTCAACTCACACATCTCCATGTCGTCTTTACCTGAAGAAGAAGGTACGAGTTAGTGACGGGTCAGAAAGGAGCAGGAGGGTTTAACTTCAGCTGCGAGCATGTTCACGTGAAAACATGCAATACTTACTTTAGTCATCTTTAAGCATTTTTTAACATGCTATATGACGTGTGACATACTATGACTCTTTAACCAAGGTGTCAAGTAACTAAGTACTGTACACAAGTAATACAGGACTTTTACTTCAACAGAGTATCCCTACAATCTGAGTACTTCTACTTTGATTGTACTCCTGAGTACTTCTCCCCCCTTTGCTTTCTAAATACTCTGTATAATAGTACTTGTGTAGTTCCCCTACCTGCCACCAGGACGACGGGGTGTTTGTCTGGATGAAGCTCCATCTGCTTTATAAATACTTTTTATATATAATATATATATATATATAGATATATTCATATCATATATATTATAGATATATATATATATTCATATATAGTTCATATATTCATATTCATATATATATATATATATATATATATATATATTCATATATATTCATATATCATATTCATATATATATATATATATATTATATATATTAGTATCCTGCAGTTCCCTACCTGCCACCAGGACGACGGGTGTTTGTCCCTTAATAAATACTTGTTATTTTTGTATCAAAACCTTGCATAGTTCTCCTACCTGCCACCAGGACGACGGAGTATTTGTCCATAATAAATACTTTATATATACTTGTACTCCTGTAGTTATGGTACCTCTTCTTTCTAAATACTTTGTTTATATATATATATATATATATATATATAGTACACCTGTAGTTCTCCTACCTGCCACCAGGACGACGGTGTGTTTGTCAGGGTGCAGCCCATCTGCTTTATAAATACTTTGTTTATATATATATTAGTTCTCGTGCAGTTCTCCTACCTGCCACCAGGACGACGGGGTGTTTGTCCCTTAATAAAACTTTATATATATTATATATATATATATATACTTGTACTCCTGTAGTTCTGGTACCCTTCTTTCTAAATACTTTGTTATATATATTAGTACTCGTGCAGTTCCCCTACCTGCCACCAGGACGACGGGGTGTTTGTCGGGGTGCAGCTCCATCTGCCTGGCGATCCACGGCCCGTCGAAGTGAGCGTACCACCAGCCCTTCTTGGTGTTCTGGGGGTCTGAGTAGGCGTCCCCCGGGCGGATGAAGGGATCCTGAAGTACCTCTGCTGCCGGTTCAATGCCACCTCCAGCTGCCGCGCGGGGAGGGCGGGGGCGGGTTCTGCTGGGCTGGAGGGGGGGGGGGAGAAACATAAAGAGTGAGGAAGAGGAGGAGGAGGAAGAGGGGGAGGAGGCATGTTTACATGCAGGGTGACGGGGGGGCAGATGGTCAGAATGTGCTGGGGGGGAAAGCCGTATCTCTGTTTTTAAACCCGTGTATTAACTCGTTATAAAACTTTATTTTGCACAGGAACATGAGATTTGAATCAAACTAACTTTGAGTTCCTGGAGTTCAAGAAAAGGGGTAGCGGCAAAATGTATGATCAAATTAAAACAGAAATGTACTCAAAAGGTAAAAGGAATCAGACCAAGGAGTGGGTCGAGTTACTTCCTTCTTTCTGGAATAGTTCTTTAGCAAATTGAAAATCAAGATGTTAATCAGTGACATGTTGACTCATTAAACTCAAGGCTAGTTAGCTTAGCATAATGACTGGAAAGTGGGGGAAATATAATTAAATAGTGTATCCTAATTTTTATTTATATTGATTACATATTTTTTTAAACAACAACGTCTGTTGCTATTCAAATTTTCGGGCAAATTTAAGAACAAGATTGACGTATAAAATCAGTTTTTTCCCTTGGTAGTATTATTAAATACGAGTATAACACAGATTGACTTCTACCCTTAAGTTAAGGTTAATTGTAGAGGTATTAATACACGGGTGAATGCACTGGAATGTGACTCGTTTTAAACCAATAAAAGGTGAAATATGGAATAAATAATCCCGGTGAAACACAGGCATGTTGACTTCCTGTTTCTCCGCCCTGCATCCAGCCTCTTTCTGCTGCTCTGGGATCAGTTCAGAGAGAGCAACCGTTTGTTCTCATCAGCGCTGACGACAGAGATTCAGCGAGACGTGAAGCGTGGCCGAGGTTTATGAAAGGGCTTTGCAAACTCGTGAAAAACACTAACAGGATTTGCATTTTCTACCAAGGAATCTACTGAGACTTTCAGGACTGCAGCGTTACCCCGTCACAGTATCACTCGTTTCCAACTCAGTATAGCTTAAGTGAATGTGCATTTAAAAAAACGTCATTTATTTGCATTCACTTTTTCAAATCAGAATATTGTATTTACTCCGGACGAAATGTTGTGACAGTTGCTTCAATTTAGAATCAAATGGAAACGAGACAAATCTGTTCAAAATGTAACCGTTTCAGGTCAAAATGAGTCGTTTGACAGCGTCTAAAATACCGTGTTATAACGCGTTTCAGAGCAACACATCGTTACACCATCGCCACCGTTATACCACCTCCCATAGAGCAAGAAGATCCTCACACCAACAACAACTGTTTATCAATAAACAAGAAGCTGATCTAGACTGTTCCTCAGAGACGCTCCAGTCTTTTTTTTTAAGATCCAACCAGATGTGAGTTCTGAGAACATCGACATCGCCTCAAAGTCACTGAAATAACTTCCTCCTCAGAAAACCTCCACCATGAAAAGAAACTGGAGACTAAAATAACCCAACATGCAGTGAACCAATCAGAGCAGCCCTCCCGTGTTAGGGTTAATAAAGGAGGGGGCGGGGCTTCAGTTGTTTTTGTTGATCTAACCAAAAGAGTTTATTCTCTTTTGAATTCTGAGAAAAAAAATCGGATTCTGAGAAAATAAAGAAATTAATCTGAAAATTTGGAAAATCCCAAATCTACAAATGAAGGAAAACGCCTAAAAATCACTGAAATAATCTCCTTGATCTCAGAATGCAGAGAAATACAAATCTAAGTTCTGAGAAAAAAAAGTCCAAATTCTGAGAAAAAGTGAACATTTTGAAAAAGACTAAATTCTGAGAAAAAATACTAAATTCTTAGAAAATAAAACATTCTAGGAAATCTCAAAATTCTGACTTTTAAAATTCTATATTTGTTTTCAGTTTAATGTCAGAAAGCTGAGAAAAAGTCAATTTCTTATAAAAAAAAAAAGTCAGAATTCTTAGGTAAAAGTCTGTATTCTGAGATCTTCTACAAATCAGTGCATCGTCATGATAACAGAAAACAGCGCGTCAAAAGTCACTGAAATAACTTCCTCTGCTCTCGTTCCTCAGAAAAACCTCCACCATGAAGAGAAACTGCAAACTAAATACCCAACATGCAGTGAACCAATCAGAGCAGCCCTCTCCCGTGTTAGAAAGACAAAACAAATCGGAAAATCCCAAATTCTGACTGTGAAACTTGAAAAGTCTGAATTCTACAAATGAAGGAAAACGCCTAAAAATCACTGAGATAATCTCCTCTGATCTCAGAATGCAGAGAAATACAATAAAAAAATTCGGAGATAACATTTCAGACTTCTGAGAAAGTCAAAAATACAAAGTTCTGAAAGAAAATAGTCTGAAAATCTCCACATTCTGAATTCTTTAAATTCTACATTTGTTTTGAGATTAATGTCAGAATTCTTATGAAAAAGTCTGTATTCTGAGAGCGTCTACAAATCAGTGCCTCGTCATGAAAAACCTCCACCACGAAGAGAAACTGGAGACTAAAATAACCCAATAAGCAGTGAACCAATCAGAGCAGCCCTCTCCCGTGTTAGGGTTAATAATAAAGGAGGGGGCGGGGCTACAGTCTGTGGTTAGTGATGTCACACTGAAGACCACTTACATGCTTTTCTCACAGCAGGTGCATGATCTGAAAGTAAACATGCAGGTTACACGAACACAGGAAGTGATGCAAGAGAACATGTGACGATCAGAAGGAGAGAACATGTGACGATCAGAAGGAGAGAACATGTGACGATCAGAAGGAGAGAACATGTGACGATCAGAAGGAGAGAACATGTGACGATCAGAAGGAGAGAACATGTGACGATCAGAAGGACACAACACTGAATGTTATTATTTGATATGAGACGTGGTGACAACATGATAAAGAGTGAAGAACGAATGAAGAAATATCGTCTTATGTATCGTATAAAAATCCCATCGTAGTGTTTTCAATGTGTCGGTGCAAGACCCAGAGATATACAGAAGAGGGTAACGGGACCACGTGGGAATTTAGTTTAGATCTGATTATTTATTTAGTTTGAGTTCTTAGATGAAAAAAGTCTGAATTCTGAGTTGAAATTGCAATTGTTTGTTTTTATTTAGATAAAAAAAAAATAAGTTAGACTTCGGAGAAAAAAAAATGCTCAGAATTC
>JAAOOA010000838.1:172500-187500 GCA_012861695.1 Trematomus loennbergii | reverse complement strand
TGTGTGTGTGTGTGTGTGTGTGTGTGTGTGTGTGTGTGTGTGAGTGTGAGTGTGAGTGTGAGTGTGTGTGTGTGTGTGTGTGTGTGTGTGTGTGTGTATGTGTGTGTGTGTGTCTGAGTGTGTGTGTGTGTGTCTGAGTGTGTGTGGTGTGTATGTATATGTGTGTGTGTGTGTCTGAGTGTGTGGTGTGTGTGTGTGTATATGTGTGTGTGTGTGTGTGTGTGTGTGTGTGTGTGTGTGTGTATGTATGTGTGTGTGTGTGTCTGAGTGTGTGTGTGTATATGTGTGTGTGTGTGTGTGGTGTGTGTGTGTGTGTGTGTGTATGTGTGTGTATGTGTGTGTGTGTGTGTGGTATGTATATGTGTGTGTGTGTGTATGTATATGTGTGTGTGTGTCTGAGTGTGTCTGAGTGTGTGTATATGTGTGAGGTGTGAGTGAGTGAGTGAGTGAGTGAGTGAGTGAGTGAGTGAGTGAGTGAGTGAGTGAGTGAGTGTGTGTGGTGTGTGTGTGTGTGTGTGTGTGGTGTGTGTGTGTCTGAGTGTGTGTGTGTGTGTATGTATATGTGTGTGTGTGTCTGAGTGTGTGAGTGTGTGTATATGTGTGAGTGTGTGAGTGTGTGAGTGAGTGAGTGAGTGAGTGAGTGAGTGAGTGAGTGAGTGTGTGTGTGTGTGTGGTGTGTGTGTGTGTGTGTCTGAGTGTGTGTGTGTATGTATATGTGTGTGTGTGTGTCTGAGTATGTGTGTGTGTGTGTCTGAGTGTGTGTGTGTGTGTGTGTTGAAAAGTATAAGGGTCATAAATAGCAAGTGGTTGATCCTCTGAAGAACCTGAATACACTCCAAAATGTCTTCATTTTCCCCTAAACTCATGTTCAACCTCATCTTATTGTATTGCCTGTTCTGCACAACACTAAGTGTTCTTCCTCTCCTCCATGTTCCAAAGCAAGGCTGCACATATTGATTATTCAAGTACTTGGCAGTACACTGCACGTCCTCGACCAGTGTGTTTCTGTATGCATCACCACTCACGTTGACACCAGCTTAACTCCTCGTACGCGTCTCACCCACCTGGTGATGAACTGATTCTGATTTATATATATATCATAAATGAATTCACATATTTCCGAGGTGGTTGACGCAGAACACACTCACCACAGGAGGTGTTGATGGAGTCCCGCAGCTCGGCGTATTTCCACTTGCTCAGCTCGTACTTCTTTGCTCCAGCTGCAGCTTTAGTGGCCTGAACCTGTGGGCCTCTGGGAGACAAAGAACAACATGGACGCAGGAGGGAGACACAAAATGGACGCAGGAAGTGAGACACAAAATGGACTCAGGAAGTGAGCCACAAAGAACAGGAGGTGAGAGATACTGGGTGTTTCTCAATGTCAAGTAAAGCTGCTCCAGAGCCACTATTTCAAGCATACTACGTCATCGAGTGCCGCCGAAGTACTGTTCCAATCTCCAGCATACTTGGAATTCTACCGAGCCCGGCGTACTCCGTTTGGAGAAATATCGAGGCTGCACATGAGTAGACTCGCGGCCTTAAAATCCCCACAAGCTCTTGCGCACGGACCAATTTCCCCAAATCGTGGCGGAAGATGTAAGGGGCGGGGCCTCTCATATGACGCACACAAGATGCTCGGAAGACATGTGCTACCAAGCAAGCGTACTCGACATTGAGAAACACCCTGAGAGCAGGAGGTGAGCCACAAAGAGGAGGAAGCAGGAAGTGGAAGAGGACTGGAGTTATTTGCATATAAAAGAGAATTTGCAAGAGTTGTCTTGTAGGAAGATGGTGGAGCTCACAGAGCGGGAAGCAGAGCATTGATATTGTAAGTTTTGGACGCCTACTGACTCAATAAATGCAATTCATCGTCATTTCTCCCAATTGCATGACCACATAAGGCTGAAATCAGTCATGAGTTTTAATACATATATTATGGCTTTTATATAAATCCCATGGTTTTTGCAGAACGTTGACACCTACATGGACTGACTCAACGAAATGCAATAAACCCGTTATATTTTCCATTTTGTATCAAAGTGTCTGACCACGAAAGGCTCGTGTGTTGTCAGGCAAGTTAAAAAGGAACCTCAATCACCTATTACAAATAGTTTTAATATATAATAATATGGTTGTTATTAAAACCCCTGTGTTCAGCAGGACCTCCTGACTCGAAGAAATGCAATTACATTTCATTTTATTCAAATGTTTCTACTTTTAAACATATCTTTACCATAAGACGCTCAGCCATGTTTTGTTGAAAAAGTCTAAAATAATACCTGATTAAGAGTTTTAATGAAAAGAATATGGTTATGATATAAATCCCAGTGTGTTCTGCAGAAGTCTGACACCTACTGACTCCACAATGCAATTCATTTGTTATATGTTTCAGTTTCTAACCAATATGTGGACCAGAACCGTCTCAAATAAGCTGTGTTTTGTTAAGGAACCAGAGCAACAGGAACCAGAGCAACAGGAACCAGAGCAACAGGAACCAGAGCAACAGGAACCAGAGCAACAGGAACCAGAGACTTACAAAACACACATCAGTGTTTTAGGGTCTTTTCAGAAGGAGAGAGCGAGGAGGAGAGAGACAGCACACTACACAGGAGGCGGGACTTAGCTGCTTTCCTCTAATCCTATTGGTCGACTCTGGATCTTCACGATTAAGCAGAGGGGAGAAGTACTCTGATCTGGTACTTTAGTAAAAGTAGAAGTACACAGATCTTGTACTTGAGTAAAGTATAAGTACTCAGATCTTGTACTTGAGTAAAAGTAGAAGTACACAGATCTTGTGCTTGAGTAAAGTATAAGTACACAGATCTTGTGCTTGAGTAAAAGTATAAGTACTCAGATCTTGTACTTGAGTAAAAGTAGAAGTACACAGATCTTGTGCTTGAGTAAAAGTATAAGTACTGAGATCTTGTACTTGAGTAAAAGTAGAAGTACTCAGATCTAGTACTTGAGTAGAAGTAGAAGTACACAGATCTAATACTTGAGTAGAAGTAGAAGTACTCAGATCTGGTACTGGAGTAGAAGTAGAAGTACACAGATATAGTACTTGAGTAGAAGTAGAAGTACACAGATATAGTACTTGAGTAGAAGTAGAAGTACTCGGATCTAGTACTTGAGTAGAAGTAGAAGTACACAGATATAGTACTTGAGTAGAAGTAGAAGTACTCGATCTAGTACTTGAGTAGAAGTAGAAGTACACAGATATAGTACTTGAGTAGAAGTAGAAGTACACAGATATAGTACTTGAGTAGAAGTAGAAGTACACAGATATAGTACTTGAGTAAAGTAGAAGTACACAGATATAGTACTTGAGTAGAAGTAGAAGTACTCAAATCTAGTACTTGAGATAGAATAATGAATTCATAACACCACACAATATGTAGATCTTAAATGGGGAGTTTAACAAAGCAGAATGATACTCTGGTGACCCTGAATAATAGTTCAATATTAAGTTAAATATAATAAATATTTCACTTTGAGTTGAAAGAGACGCTGTAATTGATTTAGGTATTTGTCATTAGGACATATTAAAACAACAAAAGGCTATCTTCTGGAGACCCTGAATACTCAATGGAAATGTAAAATGTTAAAGTGATGCCAGAAAACTATATTTCTGTTCCTCAGAAACTGCATAATCCTCCAGAAATCTGAGTTTCAAACCGAGCGTCAGACGCAGAGGCAGCTTGGCTTTCACGGAGCTCCGACGTCACGTTGTTGTTTACGTCAGGAGACATCTTGTTTACGAGCGTCATGTTGTTCTTATAAACAAGATCAGCGCCACAGAACTCAGACTATCTCTTTCTAGAATAACCTCTGATAATAACTGGAATTCATTTATATATTTATATCCGTTCCCCTCTTGTAAGTACTGCTTCTGGTTGCTGTGAACACCATTTGTTTTGTAGATATCCAAATGATAGTAAAACATATTTGAAAATAAGAGAGAATCCACATGTAAGCAGGAAATGATCCGTTGCCTGTCCAGTATCTCTTTGAAGGGAATTAACCCCGTTGATCAGAATGTGTATAAATAGATCAAACATCCACAGAGTCTTTACGCTCTGCATCACATGGTCGTCTCTTGATTTAGATTTGGAGTGATTGTGAGGAGATTTCCACCGAGACGGACTCTCAGTTTCCACCAATCAGAAGGCGATAAACCACGTTGATCAGATAATAAATCGATAAAAGATCAGCGATTGATTGTGTGATTTCCACCGAGACTCAGTTTCCACGAACCTCGCCAGCATCTCAGACATTTCCTTCGCCATTTCTTCCCTAAAAAAAAGCACGACGTTCCCAGGTGGAAAAAAAGTTAATATATACGTGTTGTTTTCACAAGGCTCTTTTAAATATATACAAACACAACATCACGTGGACACTACATGGTCAGACTCTTGAGAGCTGTGGCTCCAGCAGAGCTGCAAACAGAACATCATGGGGTTAAAAACACGGTGACAAATGTACGAATCATCAGAGGAGGTGATTCCTTCTCAGATTAATGATTTCTGATTAAACCTCGATCAGAGGGCAAGAGGAGCGTTCATCAGACCGCTGAAGGAAGGTCAAGGTAGAAATATTCACTTAAACTGCTGCTAAGTTAAGGTTTCTGGACACACTTCAGAATTTAGTTTTAATATAAGTTTTTATACCATTTTTTTAGGGCCATTATTAGAATTTTTAATATTTTTGATTTTTTTTGCAAATATTATTCTTTATTTATACGTTTATTATTATTATTATATATTTTTTTTTATTAAAAACGATATAATTGAACTACTTGCAAATTATATTTGGCACAAAATATATATATTTCCAAGTTTCATACAAATCAGACCGGTCATTTCTCCATAATCAGGAGGGTTTCAGCATATACAAATATACATTATAAATAGAGCTGTATTTAATTTAAAGTACATTTGCTAACCCTGAACACCATCAGGTATGTTGTATATTGAACTGTGCATTTTAAGGCTAATAAAGTGAACGTTTCTTACTGTATTTCTTTCTAAAATGTGGTTTTAATTAAAGTTTAAGCGGGTTTTATACGTGTAATCTTTGCATATACATTAGAGAAATGCCTTTGAGTGTTTCTCAATATCCCATTAAGTCATCATTTCATTTTAAGAACTGCTTTGATTCAAAGTAGCATGAAATATAATTTAAAGTTTGCAAACACTGGGTTTATTGAACTGAATAAAAATGCATTTAATGTTTGTTATTTATTTCAGAGGTTAGATTTCTTTGCAGAATAAATAGCTTTTAATTTGCATATCATTTAGGGAGATGCCTTAAGCTTTTAATTAAATTCTCCATTACTTTAATATATATTTTTTCATATTTTATGTTATTTATTTTATTATATTATTTTATATTCAAAATAATAAAAATGTACTTATATTTATTTATTTAATTTAATTTTATATGTTCAATCTAAAAAAAAGCACCTGTATTAAATAGATTTTAAAATTAATTATTTCTCCATTACTTTCATATTTTATGAATTAATATTTTATTATATTATTTTTTATATTCAAATTAATTTAATTTGACTGTAACTTAATTTAATTCAGTATTATATGTTCAATCTAAAAAAAGCACCTGTATGAAATCAATAAAAATGTTGTTTTAATTGCCTTTAAAGTTTACACCGACGTCAGGGAGTCATTTAATAGATATCTTCTGATGTTAGAGCTGAGGGTCTTATATTAGAGCTGAGGGTCTTCAGAGGTTTGATAAGTCAAATGTTCTAAAACGTGCACTAATGTACATTTTTCACAGATTTCGAAGTGACTATTAATTTGTATATATTGATTGTTGTGTTTTTATTTAGGTCTTAAGAGTGCTTTCTATGAAACGGTGCCACAGTTAGTTAGTGGAGTCAAACAGAGGCTGTGATTGGCTGGAGATTGTTACAGCATGCAGGTCAGGGGGAGGGGTTACAGTTTGAAAAGGTCAGAGGTCAGAGGGGGTAAATTAAAGGGTTGAATGGCCGGGTCTTACGCTGCTCTCTCGGGAGACGATGGCACTGAGGAGCCGTTACTGAGAGGAAGTAAAAGAAAAGAAGACGTTAAACACACGTTTCTCTTTTAGGGGGAAAGACTCCTGGAGACGTCGGCCTGACGGAGAACAGGAAGTCTGACAGGTTCTATAGGTTCCATCAACGGTGAGTTCAGGAACACAGAACAATTCACTATGTCTCTGAGAGTAAAGAATCGATCTGTGGAAGATGTAGTCAGTAGTGTGTGTGTGTGATATCCTGCAGTGTGTGTATTACCTTGCAGTATTTGGGGGGTTTCCTGCAGTATTGAGTAATTGAGTGCGTGTGTGAGAGTGTGTTTGCTTGTAGTATCCTGCATTGTGTGTGTCTGTCTGTGTCTGTGTGTGTCTGTGTGTGTCTGTGTGTGTCTGTGGTGTCTGTGTCTGAGTGTGTCTGAGTGTGTGTGTCTGAGTGTGTGTGTGTGTCTGAGTGTGTGTGTGTGTCTGAGTGTGTGTGTGTGTCTGAGTGTGTGTCTGAGTGTGTCTGAGTGTGTCTGTGTGTGTCTGAGTGTGTGTCTGAGTGTGTGTCTGAGTGTGTCTGTGTGTGTCTGAGTGAGTGTGTGTCTGTGTCTGAGTGAGTGTGTGTCTGTGTGTCTGAGTGTGTGTCTGTGTGTGTCTCTGTGTGTGTGCGTGTGTGTGTGTGTGTGTGTGTGTGTGTGTGTGTCTCTGTGTGCGTGTGTGTGTGTGTGTGTCTGTGTGTCTCTGTGTGCGTGTGCGTGTGTGTCTCTGTGTGTGTGTGCGTTGTGTGTCTCTGTGTGTGTGTGCGTGTGCGCGTGTGTGCGTGCGTGCGTGTGTGTGTGTGTGTCTGTGTGTGTCTCTGTGTGCGTGTGCGTGTGCGTGTGTGTCTCTGTGTGTGTGTGTGCGTGTGCGTGTGTGTGTGTCTGTGTGTGTGTGTGTGTGTGTGTGCGTGCGTGCGTGCGTGCGTCTGTGTCTGTGTCTGTGTCTGTGTCTGTGTGTGTGTGCGTGTGTGTGTGCGTGTGTGCGTGTGTGCGTGCGTGTGCGTGTGTGCGTGTGTGTGTGTGCGTGTGTGTGTGTGTGTGTGTGTGTGTGTGCGTGTGTGGTGTGTGTTACCTCCTCAGGTCAGTGCTCTCCTCGATGAGTTCAGCTTCACTGTGAGCGATCCTCAGAGCCAGCTCTCGGTCTCTTCTCTCTTGCTCCAGAACAGTTTGACGAGAAGCTTCTTCGTCTCGCTCCAACAGAAGCTGCTGCTCCATCTCCTCCTACACACACGGGATTATATTTATATTTACTTTTCATTTTATGTTTGATTTATTCTTATTTTACTTTTAATTATATTTTCAATCCAAAAAAACCTGGTATGAATTTTTTTTAAATTTAAATCTCTATATTTTTTCTATTCTAAAATATCCATCATCTCCACCCACCTGCATCCTCCTCTCCTCTTCCTCCCTCCTCTTCCTCTCCTCTTCCTCCTGCTTCCTCTTCAGCTCCATCTCTGATTTCCTGATGGAGGAAGACACAGAAACAAAGATGGAGGATTGGTGACGTTGATGGAGAGGAAGAGACAGACGACAGATAGTCAGAGAGACAGATGGAGACGAAGTGGGCGAGATGAAGACGAAGCGTTTCTTCAAGAGACAATATTTCTGCATTTCAGCAATAAATAAATCTACAATTCAAATAAAACGTTAAATCCAGTTTAAAAACACAAACTGGGTTAGCTTGCACCTCCTGCTGCGCCACACAGTTTACACCTGCTTTTACATTTTAATTGTATTGTTTTGTCTAATGTTTAGAATCAAAATTATATGAAAAAAATGAGATAAATAAAACTATGAAATTATTTATTTACTTAAGAATAAATGTGCAAAACATTTAAAATAATAATTAAAAATATAAGACGCACAACATAAGAAGTTTAGGTAAACATGTGCATTTAAAATGTACTTTTTAAATGTTTTATTAAATTAAATCAGAATCAAGATATTTAATAAACATAAAGGAAACATTTCCAATAAAAGACCAATTAAAATAAAAAAAATTAAAGAAGAGTTTTTCACTTAGATGGATTTCTTTTGCTTAACAGAGATTTAATAAATATTATTACATGGCTTAGTTGAATACTCGATTCTGATTGGTCAATTTAGAACACGTGACACGTTGTTAATCCAGAACAGACAGACCGCTGTCAAGGACTTATTGACCGTTGTTAAGGACTTATTGACCGTTGTTAAGGACGCTCACATCTGCACAAACAAGTCCGGTCGATTGAACTGTATACAGTTTGACTGACAAGACAAGAGCGACAAGGAAACAGCGGAGAAGTAACGGGGCAGAAACCCTCCTTTTTACGCAGCGGTCCAGACATAGACATCAAACGGCGACACATATTCAGTGTGCAGTTCCTTTGGCATGAGGGCAGGGATATATAGATCCTTCCCAAGCTTTGACATCATGAGTTGTGCTACTTTTAAAGCAAGCAACGATGTTTTCAAATCTGTAATCAAAAAGCTCCGCCTTCCTGCCGTTGCGTTGCTACGTTTTTTTTTCAAACGGTAACAACGGACTATTTTCCTTAGCGGATGCATGTCAATTTAAATCAATACATACAACTATTTTTTAAATCAATAAAATCATTTTCTAAATCCATAAAAGCATTTCAATTAATATTGGGAGTCATATCATTACTTTTTTGAGAATGTGGCCGTGTGATAAGCGGGATAATGTGCAGCGACGCGGTCATTATGAAGAACACCTTCATGCAGATCTAGATCCCTCCGCGTCGGGCTCCTGATCAGCCTGTCAGTGTTCTTTTCCCCATAATGACCGCGTCGCTGCACATTATCCCTTACTTATTTTTCTTGTTTCTGTTTTCGTTGCTTTAAAACTTCTATTTCTCTCTATTTGTATTTTTATTTTACCCTTTTTTTTTTAATACGAGAATAACTGAGAATCTTGGTTGAAACGTTGGGTCTGCGTCACGCCTTACTGATCGAGACCATTCAGTATCCCCATTGGATCTTCAACGTGTACGATCACACGTCACGTTCACAGTGATCCCTTTCTATTTACTACGAGACGAATGTGCCGTTTTATTTCATACAGTTCCATTTTGATTGAGACGGGGAAATAATCTAAACCTCACGTGTGGCGTTTCACTGTCGGGGGGGGATATAGCGTGTATGTAATTACATTGCAAATACTGACTTGAGCCCCACCACGTATGGGTTAGCCCTACCACTGAGCATCACTCATTCACCAATGGGTAATGTTTAGATGGACTTTATTTGACTTTTAATATGTTATTTTATTTGCATTGTAAGATAAGATAATACTTTAATACAGACAAAAATACAATAAAGGGCTGTGCAATTCATCGTATTTTAATTGCAATTACGTGAGCAGTGCAACATATTTGATCTAATTTATTTTAGTCTAATTTGTATTTATCATATTTATATATGTTTAGTAGCTTGTTGGAGTGCGCTCCAAAATATTTGTTGATCTTGTTTATTGGTATTTAATATTTTTGATATTATTTATTTAAACGTATCATTTAATTTATTTATTTTTGTATTGGTTTTTCAGTTGAATTATACGTTCAGGGTAATCAACAGTTAAAAAGATACTGTTCAAATTATTATTTGTATTTGTTTTAAAGTTCAATAAATGGATGTTTTCAAAGTCAATGAATAATCGTATTTAATAATCGTGATATCAATTATTGACCCAAATAATTGTGATTATGATTTTTGCCATAATCGCACAGCCCTACTCAACACAGCAGCACGATAGTAAAACTTTACACTAACAGTGCTGTGAAAAGAGCAATGAGATATCTACAGGAACATAGACGTCACATCATTAATGTAAATAGTGGGAAAAAACTAAAACAAATGTAGTGGCAGATACGTAATTGCACATTATTAATAATAATAATATTGCACATGTTATATAGCAGCGAGTGTTTAATTGCTATATTATTGATTATTTATGTATATGTGTTCTCATTCAGTGTGACCTTCAGGGGGATCGGGCCTTCATGAGTTTCCAGAGGAGGAGACGGAGTGGCTCGTAAAATAAAAAGTGTCCTCTGTGATGTCTAACATTAGCGGCTAGTGGGATGTGACGAACACAATGGATCCCATCAGTTCTGTAAAGCACGGTCAGGATCCACAGAGCGGGCACCAAGGGGCTTTTTACAGAGAGTAATCATGCAGAAGATGATGGATTCAAAATACTTTCACATGGTGTGATTTTGGAAATGATTCGGGCTGTTTCTCTGCAGAGTTACGGGAGAAACGACCGGTCGGATTTTTATGAAACTTGGAAGAAAGATGTAGCATCGGCTAGAGAAGAAGATATTATATTTAAGAGCGGATACAATTTAAGGGTTGAGACTCGGGTGTTTCTCAATGTCGAGGAAGGATGCTCCAGAGCCACTATTTCAAGCATGCTACATCATCGAGTCCCGCCGAAGGACTGTTCCAATGTCCAGGCTCCTTGGAATTCTACAGAGGCCGGCGTCCATCTTGTTCACGTCGGGAGACATCTTGTTCACGTCGGGAGACATCTTGTTCACGTCGGGAGACATCTTGTTCACGTCGGGAGACATCTTGTTCACGTCGGGAGACATCTTGTTCACGTCGGGAGACATCTTGTTCACGTCGGGAGACATCTTGTTCACGTCGGGAGACATCTTGTTCACGTCAGGAGACATCTTGTTCACGTCAGGAGACATCTTGTTCACGTCAGGAGACATCTTGTTCACGTCAGGAGACATCTTGTTCACGTCAGGAGACATCTTGTTCACGTCAGGAGACATCTTGTTTACCCCGTGGAGAGATTTTACCCCAAAGTCTTCACCGACTCTGAAGACGTTAGTAACTCAGAAAAGCCGAAGCATTGTGTTTAATGGAGAGCAATAGATGTCTTCAACTTAAATATAACGAAGGCACACATTTGAGCATTTCATCAGATTGTTCCAGAAATAATATTGCTCTTTCTGCTTTGTGTGTTAGTTGTAAAACACCCGGAGTGAAAGAGGAAGCTGAACAACCTGATGACACTTAATATCTCGTATATATACATAAATAAAGCCCTTAAAGCAGCGGTGTCATTATGTAAATCCTGGAGTGAGCGGACAGCGTTCCTCTGCAGAGCGTTTTAAATAGACGAGTGGATTTCTCTCGGGGTTAATACTTTGACAAGAGCCTCTTTAATGTTTGGCAGCGCGCTAAAAGCAAAACACAGAGAGTGAGAGTACATTTCCTCACATACTGTGTTTACAGAGAGCTTTGAAACAAGCAGGTTTCATTAAATAACAAGTTTTGGTTATTTTTTGGAACATTTCGTCTTAAAAGTAACGTTTTTGTGTCTTAAAAAATATATATATTGTATTTGTAATTTTTTATAGTATTTGTCATATTGTTTATTTATAATATATTACAATAAGTGTATTATATTATTTTTTATATTTATATTTCTTAACATACATTTAAATTTATTTTTAAATCGTTTTTTAAAACGTTTTTCAAATGTAAAAAATAGTTTTTAAAATAAGATTTTTAAATAATTGTAAAGAAATTATTTAAAATATGTCAAAAAACGTTTTAAAATATGTCAAACATTTTTTTTTTAATGTCCATTTTTTTTATATATATTTAAAAAGAAATAAAATATGTCAATTCTTTTTTTAAATATGTCAAAAAGTTTTAAAATATGTCAAAAAACGTTTTAAAATATGTCAAAAAGTTTTAAAATATGTCAAAAGGTTTTAAAATATGTCAAAAAACGTTTTAAAATATGTCAAAAACGTTTTAAAAATGTCAAAAACGTTTTAAAATATGTCAAAAAACGTTTTAAAATATGTCAAAAAAACGTTTTAAAATATGTCAAAAACGTTTTAAAATATGTCAAAAAACGTTTTAAAATATGTCAAAACACGTTACAAATATGTCAAAAAAAGTTAAAAAAATATTTAAAAATAATTGTAATCATTAAAAAATAGTACCTTTCAATATAACCTTATTGGCAATAAATATAGAAATAATAAATACTTGTGTTGTTTTTTGCTGCGTACTTTATCAACCTCATTTTCTTGCTCGTACTAAAATGCTTATAACTTCTTTGTAATGGAGTATTTCTACTAGAGTTGAGAATTCACTTACAGACGACGATCGTCTTCATCCTGCTTGCGCTGCTGATCTTCCTCATCCCTCCTCTTCTTCTCCCTCTCCATCTCCTCCTGGATCTTCTTCAGTCTCTCGCGCTCCTCTTCCTCCTTCTTCTTGTTCTGCATGGCCGTCAGCAGGCTCCGACCGGGTCACAAGAGCCTTGAACTCGTGATCGATCTCCATTCGAGTCATGATGGTGCTCTGACGGAGAGAACGAGATCACAACAAACTTAGAAAATAGAGCTTCTGAAAAGTCGTTTTTCATCACGAAGAGTTCTGTAGATTCTCTGGTAAAGAGCGGCTGAGAGAATCTTACTTGGTAGAGGTTTACACACAGCTTTCTAGCATTCACTACTTCCCCTTGTTGTTGTGTTGTTGTTGTTCACCCTCACCTTGATTTTGATCATGAGTGAGTCGATGGTGCCCTCCAGGTCCTGGATCTGTTTGGTCATCTCCTGCTTGCCCTCCTTCAGGCCGGAGATCACCTCGCTGAAACGGTCCATCCTCTTCTTCAGGTTACGCACCTTCACCAGGCCGTCGATCCTGAACACACACACACACACACAGTATTATACACCAAAGCCAATGTATTGTATGTTGTATGTAATTGTTCTGCTAATTTGCACGTTGTCACGCATGTTGCCACACACACACACACACAGTATGTGTTCACTTACTGGGAAATTATCCTGACTGCCAACATTTGCAACTCACTTTCCCTTTTTCAGTTCCCTGACAATTCGCTGTGTGTCATTTTTTTCACACACACACACGCACACGCACACACGCACACACACACACACACACACACTATTTATCCGTGGTAACAAGCTGCCAAGTGTGTGTGTGTGTGTGTGTGTGCAGACTGCTGAGCTGTGAAAGTGGCAGCAGATAATGAAGAAGATGAGGATTGAGGAGAGGGAAAGGATGTATAGAGGAGGGAGGAAGGGAAGGAGAAAAGGCTAATGTTTAAAGACCCTTTTTCTGTCTGCTTCCTCTCTTCTTTTCCTACCCTAACCCATCCTCTTCCCAAAACAAAACAATCACCTCCTTCTTTTGAAACATACAGAAGCTGGAGGAAGAGGAGGAAGAAGACTCACCTTGGTTTGTGTTTCCTCCTGCAGAGCCACATCCGGACCGTCTTCTGCATCTTAATGCAGGCGCTGGTCCGGTACAAGATCTTGTTCTTCACTGCAAGAGAAGACACAAAGGAACTATTAGCCTCCTTTAGCTTAGCGGTGGTGACGTGAAGTCATGTGACCGTGCTGTAGTTCCTTGATAGCCCAACATTAGCCTCCTTTAGCTTAGCGGTGGTGACGTGAAGTCATGTGACCGTGCTGTAGTTCCTTTAAAGCCCAACATTAGCCTCTTTTAGCTTAGCGGTGTTGACGTGAAGTCATGTGACCGTGCTGTAGTTCCTTTAAAGCCCAACATTAGCCTCTTTTAGCTTAGCGGTGTTGACGTGAAGTCATGTGACCGTGCTGTAGTTCCTTTATAGCTCAACATTAGCCTCCTTTAGCTTAGCGGTGGTGACGTGAAGTCATGTGACCGTGCTGTAGTTCCTTTATAGCCCGACATTAGCCTCCTTTAGCTTAGCGGTGATGACGTGAAGTCATGTGACCGTGCTGTAGTTCCCTTATAGCCCAATATTAGCCTCCTTTAGCTTAGCGGTGGTGACGTGAAGTCATGTGACCGTGCTGTAGTTCCTTTATAGCCCAACATTAGCCACCTTTAGCTTAGCGGTGGTGACGTGAAGTCATGTGACTGTGCTGTAGTTCCTTTATAGCCCAACATTAGCCTCCTTTAGCTTAGCGGTGGTCACGTGAAGTCATGTGACCGTGCTGTAGTTCCTTTATAGCCCAACATTAGCCACCTTTAGCTTAGCGGTGGTGACGTGAAGTCATGTGACCGTGCTGTAGTTCCTTTATAGCCCAACATTAGCCACCTTTAGCTTAGCGGTGGTGACGTGAAGTCATGTGACCGTGCTGTAGTTCCTTTATAGCCCAACATTAGCCTCCTTTAGCTTAGCGGTGGTGACGTGAAGTCATGTGACCGTGCTGTAGTTCCTTTATAGCCCAACATTAGCCGCCTTTAGCTTAGCGGTGGTGACGTGAAGTCATGTGACAGTGCTGTAGTTTCTTTATAGCCCAACATTAGCCACCTTTAGCTTAGCGGTGGTGATGTGAAGTCATGTGACCGTGCTGTAGTTTCTTTACAGCCCAACATTAGCCACCTTTAGCTTAGCGGTGGTGACGTGAAGTCATGTGACCGCGCTGTAGTTCCTTTACAGCCCAACATTAGCCTCCTTTAGCTTAGCGGTGGTGACGTGACTTCTAATCACATCGACAAATCCCATTGGACGAGGGAGATGCTGCCTTCAGGGACCAACATGGGTAAACAAGCATTTTTTATCCTGAAATCTCCGTAGAGGCATTCAAAGTGTTCGTTTTTAAATGCTTTATCCAGGAGGTCGAGACACTTTGAGGTATCTCCTGCTCTTTCCTCTCCTTCTGGAATCGCTTCATGTTTTTTCCAGTAAATCATCTGCCAGACTTTTCCATTTTAAAGCCCATTAGTGCTTCATGGTCTCCTCCTTTTCTGCCAACTCGCTGCCAGGTGATGATCCGGCATATCGATCAGCGTTCTGGCACAAAAACCTTATTGACTAAGCTCGGTGTTCATTATGGACAGGCTCTGATTACCATAAAGAAAACAGAGCTCCAGTCTCTCTGCAGAACTGGTTTTTTTTCTAGGACTACACCCAGTGACCCTGAGAGAAGATGGATCTCTGTTTGGTGCAGAGGCAAGG
>JAAOOA010000838.1:97500-167500 GCA_012861695.1 Trematomus loennbergii | reverse complement strand
CTTTACTTTAAAGGGGACCTATCATGCAAAATGCACTTGTGTACGTCTTTTCTACATGAATATGTGTCCCCGGTGTTCAGGGAACTCACCAAGTGTCAGAAAACACAACCCTCTCTATTTTCCTCCATACCCAAATCTCTAAAAAAGGGGCTGCAACGGATCTGATCAAAACTGATCCAGATTTGAACACTGTCCTGACGTCAGGACGGTGGCGCTACGGCTATTGGGCCAACTCCACCAATCAGGAGGAGACAGCCACGGCCATTGCCGCTCGAAAGCGCTGGAGACGCTGTAGTACATATGCCAGGCCTGTAGGTGGTGCTGTTCTCACTGAATCAGCCCTTGCTAAAACAGAGCTAGAAAATGTCAAATTGAGCGAAATGAGGCATGGCTAAAATGCATGATCTGTTTGGTATTTTGAAAAAAAAAAAGTATAAATATGCCTTATATAGGTATGGTCCTACACTATATTATTCAAATATAGCATGATAGGTCTACTTTAAATAAAGCAATCGTAATTCTGTTTCCAATTTGTTCTGTTTTCCACTTAGAAAATAGCAAAAAGAACCTATAAAAATACCGTTAGAGACCGGATCGATAAGCAGTAAGAGTAGTATTACCGTTAACATCTGAACGATACCCATCCCTAGTTTAATTAAGGATGCACAAAGCTGCAAAAACACTAAATGGCTAAACTTCCCCCCAGAATCCTCGAACTCTAGACTTAATGCCTGGAAAACTGACTCACAGGGAGATCTAACATTGGAGCAGCTTGTAAGCCCAAACACAGACGGGTAATACGCGTCTAAAGTTCTGCAATACAAGTGGCTAATGAGAGTGTATATTACACCAGAAAAACTGAATACATGTAATGCTAATATCCCAGACACGTGCACCAGATGTGGGGAACCATTGTCTATGGTTATGTCCAAGAATAAAGGAATTCTGGGAAGAGGTTAGGGTAACAGTACAGAATATTTTATTGATCAGTTTAAAGCTGGAACCAAAAATGTTCCTACTTGGCCTATATCCGGATGGACATAACATCCAGCGCTATGAACACGTTTTTATAGATATCTGTTTATTACAAGCAAAAAGAGTGATTGCCTTAACATGGAAAAACTTGGGCAAACCTAGTGGACAGTGGTTTAGGAAACTTTCTCTATGTCTGCCTTTAGAAACAATCACTTACATTCTCACAAACAAGAACTGTTCCAGAAGGTCTGGGGACGTTGTATACACCAAGAACAACGACCTATCTCAATTTCTGAACGAACCTGGGGCAGGATATGTTATAATATGTTCAAATGTAAATGACTGTGATAGCCTCTCTGCAGAAATACGGTCCTATTGCTGGAAAACTGGATGGTTGCCGATGTATTAGAGTGCCCTTGTATGTATGTACCAATTTAATTTAGTGTTGTTAATTTTCTTTAATGTAAAGTAATGTAGTTGTCCTGTGTATAAGTATGTATTGCTTTTGCCTCTACAGTATGTCTTCGTCCTATGTATGTGATTTTTTGGCTAAACTTCCAAAATGCCAATTAACAAATGTTTTATACGGTCTATGAATTTCACTTGATTTCTTAAAGTGATATGTCTATAACTCCATAAAATATCAAGGTTCCCTTATCGCATGGATGCAACCGCACTATATATCCTACAGCTTTTAAAGTACAGTGTATAGAGAGGACAGTGAAGCAGAATCATGGCGGTTAATAATAAATCATCATGAAGCCAAACTCTGTTCCCCCCGCGCTGCAGATGTGGTAACTTCTCAGAAACTGCTGTCAAACTAAAACAGATTAATATCTATAGTTTGGGGAAATCTATTCCACTACGAGTGCAGCAGTTCATTTGAGACTCTCAGTTCCCTTCTTCCTTCAAGCTTCTTTTATAACAGAGTTCACAGCAGGCGAGAGATGTGTTGTGTTCGAGTCCTCTGGAAACCTCAGACTTATGACCTTCTGCTTTAATAATGAAGGAAGCCGCAGAGTTCACATTTTTAATATCCGAGTGCCCGTGTCCCGTTATTGGCAGATTACCAAGAAATAACGTGCACATTTCTCTGAATATTTTACACGTTTCTTCCTCTTATAATCTGCACAGCTTTCCCACTTCACAGTACATTCTGATATATTACATTACACTTTTACCCAAAGTGACTTCACACATTCAATACTTAGGGGCAATCCCCAGAAGAGCAATTAGGGGGGGAAGTGCCTTGCCCAAGGACTGCAGTCTTTTTTCAAGACATATCTTCACCAAGAAATAACGTGCACATTTCTCTGAATTGTTTGCACATTTCTGCACGTCCTCCTCTTCACAGTACACTCTGATATACTGCACACATAATTAGCAACTCTAAATTGTGCTATTTTTATATTTGTTTCAAACGTATCTTTATACTTTTCAATTAGAGGATGAAACCCTCTTTATAGTCACATGCACACACAGAGAAACTGGACCTAATAATATTGTTTTCTTTGCACAACGTATTACCTTTTCCTCTTAGTGTGTTCATGTCAGCATCATTATGTGTTTAAGTCAAAGTAAAAATACAGAAGGTCCAAATAATCCATTAAACCCGTGTTGTTCTATATTAGCTTGTTTTAGGTTTGTTTTTAATGACACTATTTCTTAAAGCTCTTCATGCACTTTGATGCTTTGTGGTTGAAAGGTGCTATATCAGTCAAAATGGCTTGCCTTATGAAGACAGTATATTAACTGACATGTCACTTGTTAGACGCTTTGACCCAAAGGGACTTGCATACAGTCAGTGCTGTGGACACAGAGGCATGCTGGCTGCCGCGGGCTAATGACTTTTTCAAGACATATCTTTATAATCATTTTTTTAAGAATATGAGGATGAAACCCCCTTTTATTTGTCACATGCACAGAGTGACATTTAACCCATCCTATAGGAGCAGTGGGCAGCTAGTAGCAGCCCAGAATCCTTGCACTACAATACTTATGTTAGCTTGTGCCAAAGGGAGGAATAAATACAGGACGGTTTACAAAAAAAAAGACTCACCTTCCCCGGCCGGAAAAACACTCGAGTCAGTCCGAACTTATAGTCGTTTTCATTCAGACCCAGAGCCATGAACAGAGCCTGGAACAAAGCAAAGGAGCACATCAACATGGGGCAATATAAGAAGAAGAAGAATTCATAATAAAAGTCTGAACTTTGAGAGAAAGTCTGAACTTTGAGAGAAGTCAGAACTTTGAGAGAAAGTCTGAACTTTGAGAGAAAGTCTGAACTTTGAGAGAAAGTCTGAACTTTGAGAGAAAGTCAGAACTTTGAGAGAAAGTCAGAACTTTGAGAGAAAGTCAGAACTTTGGAAGAAAGTCAGAACTTTGAGAGAAAGTCTGAACTTTGGAAGAAAGTCTGAACTTTGAGAGAAAGTCAGAATTTTGAGAGAAAGTCAGAACTTTGAGAGAAAGTCAGAATTTTGAGAGAAAGTCAGAACTTTGAGAGAAAGTCTGAACTTTGAGAGAAAGTCTGAACTTTGAGAGAAAGTCAGAACTTTGAGAGAAAGTCAGAATTTTGAGAGAAAGTCAGAACTTTGAGAGAAAGTCAGAATTTTGAGAGAAAGTCAGAACTTTGAGAGAAAGTCTGAATTTTGAGAGAAAGTCTGAATTTTGAGAGAAAGTCTGAATTTTGAGAGAAAGTCAGAACTTTGAGAGAAAGTCTGAATTTTGAGAGAAAGTCAGAACTTTGAGAGAAAGTCTGAACTTTGAGAGAAAGTCTGAATTTTGAGAGAAAGTCTGAATTTTGAGAGAAAGTCCGAACTTTGAGAGAAAGTCCGAACTTTGAGAGAAAGTACCTAGAACAGGGGTGCCCACACTTTTTCAGCTTGGGAGCTACTTTTAAAATGACCAAGTCAAAATGATCTACCTACAGGGCCGCCACTGCCCAATCTGTGGCCCCACGCAAAGTCATGAGGCCCTCTGTGCCGCGAGCGTCGACGGGGGACGGGGGACGGGGGGGGTTGGTGTGTGGGTGCTAGTGAACTGCGAGCGCCGGAACCTCGCAGCGCCGGAGAAACCGTGGCGCGCTTATACCAATTGCGCCGCATAAGCGCATCAAGGTGCTCCGCATTTGCGCTTCAGATGAGGCCCCCTGCGCGAGGTGAGGCCCCCTCCGCGAGGTGAGGCCCCCTGCGCGAGGTGAGGCCCCCTGCGCGAGGTGAGGCCCCCTGCGTGAGGTGAGGCCCCTGCGCGAGGTGAGGCCCCCTGCGCGAGGTGAGGCCCCCTGCGCGAGGTGAGGCCCCCTGCGCGAGGTGAGGCCCCCTGCGTGAGGTGAGGCCCCCTGCGCGAGGTGAGGCCCCCTGCGCGAGGTGAGGCCCCTTCTGCGAGGTGAGGCCCCCTCCGCGAGGTGAGGCCCCCTGCGCGAGGTGAGGCCCCCTGCGCGAGGTGAGGCCCCCTGCGTGATCTGCGTGTAGGGAGGGGCGGGCCTGTCTACCTACATTAAAAATGCTAAACATGTATTTATTTCTATATACTGAGTATACCTGATGTTGGTGTACCTTGCATAACTGCATGAACCCGTATGGCACAATAAACTTTAGTAGAATTGTATAAATTGGAAGGCTAACTAGGTAATCAGCTCGCCGGTGATTTGCAGCTGGCGCGGTTGACCGTGCATGCGTGGTGAACTGCGTGTTAGAAAGATGAGACTCAGACTGGCTTACCTGGACGTCTATCAAGTGGTAAATGCCAAAGTAAGGATGGATGATAGGCTAACTTTTTTTTTTTTTTTGTCTTCCAATGCCATGCGATCTACCCACACTACCTTTGCGATTGACGTATTGGGCACCCTGACCTACAATAACCAGTATCCCTCCATCTTGTGACTGTGTAACTCCCTCTCTTGGATATCAGCATGTGAAGGACACTGTTCAGGAACTAGTTGATGCTCTGTATGTGATGACTACTTCCATTCTGGAGAGGATCACAGATACATGGATCCTGAGATTGAAGCTCAAGCTGGTGACCAGGGATTATTAACATTTTGAGCTTTTGAGCAAAAGTCATAATTTTGAGATTTTGAGAAAAAGTCGAAAAAATTTCGATTTTGAGGAAAAAGTCAGAATTTTGAGAAAATGTCAGATTTTTAAGGAAAATTTCGATTTTTGAAAAAAAGTCAGAATTTTGAGGAAAAATATCTGAATTTTGAGAAAAAGTCAGAATTTCTTTTTTTTGTATGTGATGACTACTTCCATTCTGGAGAGGATAATGAATACATGGATCCTTAGATTGAAGCTCAAGCCGGAGACCAGTGATATTTTCTAACAGAATGTATGTTATGTAATAAAAAACGAGTATTAAATAAAGAAGAAGAAGATAGAAAGGATAATGAAAGCACCTTGCAGAAGAGTCGGGGGTCGAGGCGGCAGAGTTTGGGAGGCATGTACTGCTGGTACATGTTGTAGAGCTCGTGGAAAGGAGCGCGGGACGGGAAGCCTCCCTGCATCAGATCCAACACCGACACCATGCCTAGAGGAGAGGAAACACAGGAACACGGTCTTTAGACAGGAAGTTACTTCAGCTCGACTTTATACTGGGGACACTGGGACCAACACTTTGCAATTTGAAATCCAACATTGCAGCTAAATGCTTCTTTAAAATATAGCATGTTAAAGGTCACCTATCATGCTATTTGTAGGCAATAGCATAGGTCTCAGATATATACAAATATATAAAAAACATGTCTATGAAGTGTTTTGCTCAAAATACCAAACAGATCATTCTAGCCATGCCTCATATCCCTCTATTTCACTTCCTGTTTCTAAAGTGCTGATTTGAGGTATAAAGCTTTAAAAAAATAAAAAGGAGGGGTCTGAGCTCATGCGGGACCCGGCAGCTACCGTCTAAACTAAATGCTGCCGTGATGAAACGCCATATCATGGATTATCAAGGATTCTCTCTGAAACAGTATGGAGCTCAAAGGCTTTCTCTTGCCGGTTATACCACAAGGTGAGTTCCTTTTTATTTCCTGCTTCTTCACACACATGCTCTCCAGTACAGGTTAGCTCTGAGTGTTAGCCATGCTAATGTAAACACTGACCATATTACGTCCAAAACAGTCGGGCATGTTTCTGATAGCAACGTTTCTGATAGGGCCGTGGGTCCACATTTCAGATATTACGTCATATCGGACGCTAATCTGGATCAGCTCCGTTGTTCCCCGTTTTTAGAGATTTGGGTACGGAGGAAAAGAGAGAGGGTTTTATTTTCTGACGCTGCGTGAGTTCCCTGGAAACCGGGGACACATGTTGATGTAGAAAAGACATAAAGTGCATTTTGCATGATAGGTCCCCTTTAACATATATTCAAATTAGCATGTTTCAAATATCCCTTCATAACAAACAGCAGCTAAAACTACAGGATAAATAACAGATTAAATTCAGATTAACGTTAGCCACCATAAACTAAAGTCATACCTGAACAACAAAGGCTGCAGCAGCAAAACCCATGAGTTTATTTATGTTTTACTGCTTAAGAATTCATTGTTTTTGTTAAATAAAGAAATTGTTAATGCTTCCTTTGAAATGACATGGTGTGTGAGTTCTAAAGGGGGCGCTGTTACGTTTAAATTTGACTATTTGTATGTAATTTCTCCCGTTTGTGATGGGTGCAAACTAACCCAGCAGCCACATTTGTGCTAAAAATAGAGGTTGACGTAGCATGTTAAAGGTCCCATGTCATGCTTTTCTGGTTATTACCCGTCCCCTTGTGTGTTATGAAGCTTCTGCATGTGAACGGTCTGCAGAGTCACAAACCCTCAAAGTACACCCTGTAGCGAGTAAAACTCTAACACAGAGAAGACCTGTCTATGCTGCCCCAGAACGCCTCGTTGGAGATTTCTCTTTTTCCATTTGTTTACTTCTTGGGTATAGTGACTTAACGTCCGCGGAGCCGTTACGTTTGGACCAATCCGCGGACTTCCTCACACACACACACACACACACTCGGCGGGACGTTGCGAGGCTCGCTGCTGCGAGGAGGGACACTGAGCTGGCTCACTGGTGTGGGGTCGGCGAGACAGCGAGACACCGCGGAACTCAGCCTGGGCACACACACAAACTCCCAGCCAGGCTGCGGGTGTGTGTGTGTGTGTTTCGGGCTGGGTTCCGCGGTGTCTCGCTGTCTTGCAGACGGCCACTAGGCTCACAGGGAGGGGGGGGGGGGCAGGAGCTCCAACAAGCCGTGTAGGACAGAGAGTGAATACACAGACTATACAGAGATGCTGTATGAGAAACCAATGTGAGTTTGGAACATTGAACAATGTACATCTATTCTAGTAGACCTCAACAATGGAACTATGATCAGTAGAAATGGCCATGCCATGGGACCTTTAAAGAACCTACAGTTTGCAATAAGAGGTATTTTGTTGACCATTGCAACCAACAGAGAAACACAACCTGAGACCAAAATCACCAAAAACTGTGTGACTCAAACTCCACTAAAAGGTGAAATCGAGAAAGCCCTTTACAACTTTCTCAGTCTCACTCTGTGATATTAAAACGCTCCTCCTGTGTATTCAGATAAAGCCTCCAGCTTCACATAACTCACATCAGACTCCTGCTGTAATCACTATGTTTCCCAGAGGACTCGGTTGTCTGTGTGTCACTCCAGATATCTTCCCCAACTATTACATCAAGGCCATGTCTGAAAGTGAGTCGGTTCACCTTGGAGCGTTTTTTGAGGACACTTAAACCAGATCTCAGTTATTCTCCATCACAAAGTCAGGAATCCCCACTTCAGACGTACTTAGAAGATGGTAATACAGGCGGTTATTCGCTTTATGTTTGACTAGTCCAGTTGCTTGTACGGTGATTTAAAATGTGATACTTAAATGAGCCACTAATCAGGAGCAAGTGCATCGAAATCAGACAGAATATGTGCAGAAAGAGACAGGAAGTGCACAGTTTAACGTATTTTCAAAGTAAATTAAAGTGATTCCAACTTGAGAATCTTAAGTAATCCCTTGGATACAAATACATCTGTACACATATCTCTTGGACAGCAGCAGAAGTGCGTTATTCTGTATCTTAAATAATGCTTTTCTGTAGGATTTAGATCTAATCTAAACTATCCACCAGTCCCAGTCCAATGAAAGTGAAAATCCATCGAAATCAGAAAGTGACAGGAAGTGAACAGTTTAAAGTATTTTCAAAGTAAATTAAACTTATTCCTAGTAGAAGATCTTAAGTAATCCCTTTACAGAATGTTTTTCCACATGGATAAAAAGAAATCTGTACACATATCTCTTGGACAGCAACAGAAGTGCATTATTCTGTATCTTAAATAATGCTTTTCTGTAGGATTTAGAGTTGTTTTGGCCACCGTGAACATCCCATTTTGAAGGCAGCACCCTTAGAGTTGGTACCCTCATCTAATCTCAACTCTCACTATTCCCAGTCCAATCAAAGTGAAGAAGAGCTGCAGAATCTGAGCGGGGCATCGTTGGGTTTCTTGTGGACGGAGGCTGAATCTCTGAGGATATTAAAACGGGATCTCATCATCTCTCTTCCTGTAAAACCTGAGGGGTCGCAGGCACTTTGATTTGGGGGAAAAGTTTAAGAAAATGGCTTAAAAGTCAAAAAGTACATCTACACGGAAGAAGTCTGGGTAACGCTTGTAAAGATGAAAATAATTCCACATTTGAGGATTTTGCGGAGAGTTCTCTGTACGTTTTTTAAGACTATTTTCCTGCAGGGACATTTCAGAAACTTCAATGCAAGCTTCTGACGTTTAAGAAAATGGCTTTAAAAGTCTCAAAAGTAGAATCACAAGATCTTTAAACATCAATCAAGTAAATAATTACACATTTCAGGATTTTGGGAGATTTCTCTATAAGTCCTTTTTTCCTTCAGGAACATTCCAGGAACTCAAAAGATTCTTGATTCGGGGGAAAAGTTTAAGAAAATGGCTTTAAAAGTCACAAAAGTACATCTCCAGGGAAACAGGGAAAGGAAGTCGTCTGGGTAACGCTGGTGACGTCTTGAGATATTGTTTATTTGGAGATTTGGTTATTTTTCCATTAGCTTTTCATGTTTAAGTCATAAACCTTAACACAAGTTAGGGCTGTGCAATTAATCATATTTTAATCACAATTACGATTTTGGCCTGCCACAATTACGAAAACAACATAATCGAAAAAAACTATTATTTTGCTTTGCTAGGTTGTGAATTAATTTTGGTCTAATTTATTTTAATTATCATATTTATATATGTTTAGTAGCTTGTGAAAGTGCGCTCCAAAATATTTGTTGATCTTGTTTATTGGTATTTATTATTTTGATATATTTATTTAAATGTAAATATATATTTATCATTTATTTAATTTATTTTTGTATTGGTTTTCAGTTGAATTATACGTTCAGGGTAATCAACAGTTAAAAGATACTGTTCAAATTATTATTTGTATTTGTTTTAAAGTTCAATAAATGGATGTTTTCAAAGTCAATGAATAATCGTATTTAATAATCGTGATATCAATTATTGACCAAAATAATCGTGATTATGATTTTTGCCATAATCGCACAGCCCTAACACAAGTTACTTGATTTTGGGGATAAGTTTAACAAAAATGGCATTACAATATCTACAAGGACGTTGTGATTGAAGCAGGAAAGGCATTAGTGTGTGTGTTATGTAAAGAATTCCACATGTGAGGATTGTGAGGGGATTTCTCTGTTTTTTCGTGTTTAAGCATTTCAGAAACCTCAAAGCAAGCTTCTCCATTTCACAGAAGTTTAAGAACATGGCTTTAAAGTCACAAAGTAGCATCACGAGATCTTCCAAATCTAAATCAGTCCACAGATGAGTTTGAGGTCTTACGGCCCGTCCACACAGCAGCGTTAAAAAAATCTTGGAGGTGGGCGTATCTGAAGCTTGGGATTTGTTGCGAGCAAGGCACCAACAACCAATCACATGAATCTCCCGCCCCCGACATACGAAGCAAAACAGTTTGAAGTAAACTGGATATAAACTCCCCAAACAGGCGAAAACATACCACTGTCTCTGCCACCTCCCTCCATGCCTGGCTCCGGTTTGTATCCCGGTAGGTAAATAGGGTCTGGTCATAAAGCACCGGGTGATTCCCTACCGCTCATTTCTCCTCCATGTTTTGGAATATGAGGAAATGACCTGCGGTATGTCTCTCCCAGCTTACACGCGTTTGATTGGCTAGCGCTTGAAACTGTCAGATTTGCATACACAGGATTTGATTGGCTGACGCTTCCACCTCAGCTTCAAAAGTTGAACATTGCTCAACTTTTGAATCCTGAAAATCCTGAAAATCTCCGCTCTGCTTCCCACAATGCAGTTCGGCGAAAAGTGAGGCAAAGTGACGTCACCCCATTCAAAGTGAATGGGCAGAAGCGTTCCAAGATTTTTTTAACGCTGCTGTGGAGACGGCCCGTTAGAGTAAGAAGATAATGTGTGTTGACTGACCGGAGCACTGCAGCTGAGAGAGGATCTGCGCTCCTTCAAACTGGTGGCTGATCATCTTCAGGTTGGGTTTAATGCAGCGGATGAAACTGGATCCCTGCAGCAAGAGAGAGGAAAACACATTCACACTCACAGATACAAAACACCGTGACTCAGGACATGATGCATGAAGGTTTTTGTCTCATGAGATACAGAAAGGTGTTTTTATCTGAACTGTAACATCGTGCCGAGAAACACTCACCGTGTCGCGCAGCTTCTCCAGGAGGATGTTCAGCTGCGTCTGTGAACAAAGAAGGAGAGAAGACATGTTTTCAGTCCCCTAGTATACTATTTTCCCACAGTATATTAAAGGTCAGGACATTTGACTTCTTGTGTTTGAATAAATATTTGTATTTTGGCTTTTTATTCCAATTCCTTAATTATTCTTTTAAATATCTGTATTGTCCGTTTCATTTCTAAAAAGGGCCACTGGAACACAACCCTATATCCCCCAGGTTAATAGCGTTTCTGATTTTACTTTGGTGACTTATTGAGCTTTCTGAGGCCACATTTCAAACATAAATCATACATGTTTTGTCTGAATTAAAGTGTTTAAATCTGTTAACGGCTTTTATTGGAGGAAATGTGATGAAAACAGCAGATTTGGAATGTTTTAATTGTAGTTTACCCGTTTATTTAACACAAAACATGCTATTAAAAAAGGTTTAAACTAAAGCAGAGTGTGTTCTGATGCTAGATGAGATATGAAGCTGCAGGTAGCAGTCCTCAGTAATGGTTTCATTACGCTCAGTAAGTCGTTTATCTGAAGCTCCAGAGCTCCACGTTTATCTGAAGCTCCAGAGCTCCACGTTTATCTGAAGCTCCAGAGCTCCACGTTTATCTGATCAGACACTTAAAGGTCCCATGACCTGCGAGCTGCAATCTAATTACTCTTCATTTCAAATACATCCTGATTAACATCTGTAGTTTCCAGCTGTATCTGGAGCTGATTATGTGTATGTAGCTTAAATGCTAATGAGCTGCTGATGGCACGCCCCTTGAGAGATATTTGGTTACAAAGAACACAATGGTGCTTCTAGGAGGAGATTCAGGTGATGGGGGGGGTTACCTTGGTTGCTGATTGGCTAATGGTTACACAAGCCAAAAAAACATTGTGACATCATAAAGTGGCCAAAATCTGATCAGCTCATTTTCAGACAGGTTTTTATAGAATGGATCAAAAAGAGAGAGAATCTTTGTTCCTGAAACTTTCAGAGTCTCTTTCCACAGAGGGGACACATGTTGATGTAGAAGAGACATGAAGAAGAGGGGACACATGTTGATGTAGAAGAGACATGAAGAAGAGGGGACACATATGATGAAGAAGAGACATGAAGAAGAGGGGACACATGTGATGTAGAAGAGACATGAAGAAGAGGGGACACATGTTGATGTAGAAAGACGTGAAGAAGAGGGACACATATGATGAAGAAGAGACATGAAGAAGAGGGGACACATGTTGATGTAGAAGAGACATGAGGAAGAGGGGACACATGTTGATGTAGAAGAGACGTGAAGAAGAGGGGACACATGTGATGTAGAAGAGACATGAAGAAGAGGAGACACATGTTGATGAAGAAGAGACATGAAGAAGAGGGGACACATGTTGATGTAGAAGAGACATGAAGAAGAGGGGACACATGTTGATGTAGAAGAGACATGAAGAAGAGGGGACACATGTTGATGTAGAAGAGACATGAAGAAGAGGGGACACATGTGATGAAGAAGAGACATGAAGAAGAGGGGACACATGTTGATGAAGAAGAGACATGAAGAAGAGGGGACACATGTTGATGAAGAAGAGACATGAAGAAGAGGGGACACATTGATGTAGAAGAGACATGAAGAAGAGGGGACACATGTTGATGAAGAAGAGACATGAAGAAGAGGGGACACATGTTGATGTAGAAGAGACATGAAGAAGAGGGGACACATGTTGATGTAGAAGAGGGGACACATGGTGATGTAGAAGAGACATGAAGAAGAGGGGACACATGTGATGAAGAAGAGACATGAAGAAGAGGGGAACATGTGATGTAGAAGAGACATGAAGAAGAGGAGACACATGTGATGTAGAAGAGACATGAAGAAGAGGGGACACATGTTGATGTAGAAGAGAATGAAGAAGAGGGGACACATGTTGATGTAGAAGAGACATGAAGAAGAGGGGACACATGTTGATGTAGAAGAGACATGAAGAAGAGGGACACATGTGAAGAAGAGACATGAAGAAGAGGGGACACATGTTGATGAAGAAGAGACATGAAGAAGAGGGGACACATGTTGATGAAGAAGAGACATGAAGAAGAGGGGACACATGTTGATGTAGAAGAGACATGAAGAAGAGGGGACACATGTTGATGAAGAAGAGACATGAAGAAGAGGGGACACATGGTGATGAGAAGAGACATGAAGAAGAGGGGACACATGTTGATGAAGAAGAGACATGAAGAAGAGGGGACACATGTTGATGTAGAAGAGACATGAAGAAAAGAGGGACACATGTTGATGTAGAAGAGACATGAAGAAGAGGGACACATGTGATGAAGAAGAGACATGAAGAAGAGGGGACACATGTTGATGAAGAGACATGAAGAAGAGGGGACACATGTTGATGAAGAAGAGACATGAAGAAGAGGGGACACATGTTGATGAAGAAGAGACATGAGGAAGGGGACACATGTTGATGAAGAAGAGACATGAAGAAGAGGAGACACATGTTGAGAAGAAGAGACATGAGGAAGAGGGGACACATGTTGATGAAGAAGAGACATGAAGAAGAGGGGACACATGTTGATGTAGAAGAGACATGAAGAAGAGGAGGACACATGTGGATGTAGAAGAGACATGAAGAAGAGGGGACACATGTGATGTAGAAGAGACATGAAGAAGAGGGGACACATGTTGATGTAGAAGAGACATGAAGAAGAGGGACACATGTTGATGTAGAAGAGACATGAAGAAGAGGGGACACATGGTGATGTAGAAGAGACATGAAGAAGAGGGGACACATGTTGATGTAGAAGAGACATGAAGAAGAGGGGACACATGGTGATGAAAAGAGACATGAAGAAGAGGGGACACATGTTGATGTAGAAGAGACATGAAGAAGAGGGGACACATGTTGATGAAGAAGAGACATGAAGAAGAGGGGACACATGTTGATGTAGAAGAGACATGAAGAAGAGACATGGAAGAACACATGTTGATGTAGAACAGACATACATACATTACACACATCTTATTGCCTCATATACGTATTTCAAAAGAAGTGCTTCATTCATCAAACTATTTTATTATTCATGAGTCATTAATATCCGAAACAAAATGGCCCCTTCAACGTTCTCCTTATTGTTATTATTGTTGTCCTGCATTATTCATTTGTATAAGTGACTGTGGACAGGAAGGGCATCTTTGTGAATGCAAATATATGGAAATGGAAATGAATGTTTAGTAATTAGGGTCAATAACTGACACGTGTAGCCGCGGCTAGCAGCTATTAGCATATTAGCCGTGTGCTCATTTGTCCACTAAAGACGAAAAACATCAGCAGGAGAGGACTCTTTAAAGTAGAGACACTACATACTGATATACACCTGAACATCAACAGGAGAGGACTCTTTAAAGTAGAGACACTACATACTGATATACACCTGAATATCAGCAGGAGAGGACTCTTTAAAGTGGAGACACTACATACTGATATACACCTGAACATCAGCAGGAGAGGACTCTTTAAAGTAGAGACACTACATACTGATATACACCTGAACATCAGCAGGAGAGGACTCTTTAAAGTCGAGACACTACATACTGATATACACCTGAACATCAGCAGGAGAAGACTCTTTAAAGTAGAGACACTACATACTGATATACACCTGAACATCAGGAGGAGAGGACTCTTTAAAGTAGAGACACTACATACTGATATACACCTGAACATCAGCAGGAGAGCACTCTTTAAAGTAGAGACACTACATACTGATATACACCTGAACATCAGGAGGAGAGGACTCTTTAAAGTAGAGACACTACATACTGATATACACCTGAACATCAGCAGGAGAGGACTCTTTAAAGTAGAGACACTACATACTGATATACACCTGAACATCAGCAGGAGAGGACTCTTTAAAGTAGAGACACTACATACTGATATACACCTGAACATCAACAGGAGAGGACTCTTTAAAGTAGAGACACTACATACTGATATACACCTGAATATCAGCAGGAGAGGACTCTTTAAAGTAGAGACACTACATACTGATATACACCTGAACATCAGCAGGAGAGCACTCTTTAAAGTAGAGACACTACATACTGATATACACCTGAACATCAGGAGGAGAGGACTCTTTAAAGTAGAGACACTACATACTGATATTCACCTGAACATCAGCAGGAGAGGACTCTTTAAAGTAGATACACTACATACTGATATACACCTGAACATCAGCAGGAGAGGACTCTTTAAAGTAGAGACACTACATACTGATATACACCTGAACATCAGCAGGAGAGGACTCTTTAAAGTAGAGACACTACATACTGATATACACCTGAACATCAGCAGGAGAGGACTCTTTAAAGTAGAATCTCTGGAATAGGACTCAGGTGTTATGATGTATTGAGTCTCTGTTATAATAAAACCGTCCTCACTCTGCACACTTTAGATTTCCAGCCTGAGGACGGCGTGTCACCTCGACTGACTTCAGATTTATCTCGGCTCATTTTTTTTACCGGCCGCCTCTTCATCTTTTGAACTTTAATCATGGCTCAGGGAAAGGAAAGGAGACCCAGGCTTTAGGACAACACTGCAGGTAACTCAGCTCACAGGTAATAAAGACTCCGTCTGCAGCACAAATCCTCCCTGAGACTTTCAATCCTGCACGATATAACCTGGAAATAACCTTTCAGTGGCTCCTAGACCTAATATCACCGACAGAAATACTAGATTTATTAGTTAGCCTCTGACATCAAAACAGATTAAATCAGGAAATCTCAATATTTTAAAGTTTGAAAACCGCATCTTCTGCTATATTTGCTTTAGCTTAGCGGTGGTGACGTGAAGTCATGTGACCGTGCTGTAGTTCCTTTATAGCCCAACATTAGCCACCTTTAGCTTAGCGGTGGTGACGTGAAGTCATGTGACCGTGCTGTAGTTCCTTTATAGCCCAACATTAGCCACCTTTAGCTTAGCGGTGGTGACGTGAAGTCATGTGACCGTGCTGTAGTTCCTTTATAGCCCAACATTAGCCACCTTTAGCTTAGCGGTGGTGACGTGAAGTCATGTGACCGTGCTGTAGTTCCTTTACAGCCCAACATTAGCCACCTTTAGCTTAGCGGTGGTGAAGTCATGTGACCGTGCTGTAGTTCCTTTATAGCCCAACATTAGCCACCTTTAGCTTAGCGGTGGTGACGTGAAGTCATGTGACCGTGCTGTAGTTCCTTTATAGCCCAACATTAGCCTCCTTTAGCTTAGCGGTGGTGACGTGAAGTCATGTGACCGTGCTGTCGTTCCTTTATAGCCCAACATTAGCCACCTTTAGCTTAGCGGTGGTGATGTGAAGTCATGTGACCGTGCTGTAGTTCCTTTATAGCCCAACATTAGCCTCCTTTAGCTTAGCGGTGTTGACGTGAAGTCATGTGACCGTGCTGTAGTTCCTTTATAGCCCAACATTAGCCTCCTTTAGCTTAGCGGTGGTGACGTGAAGTCATGTGACCGTGCTGTAGTTCCTTTATAGCCCAACATTAGCCTCCTTTAGCTTAGCGGTGGTGACGTGAAGTCATGTGACCGTGCTGTAGTTCCTTTATAGCCCAACATTAGCCACCTTTAGCTTAGCGGTGGTGACGTGAAGTCATGTGACCGTGCTGTCGTTCCTTTATAGCCCAACATTAGCCACCTTTAGCTTAGCGGTGGTGACGTGAAGTCATGTGACCGTGCTGTAGTTCCTTTATAGCCCAACATTAGCCTCCTTTAGCTTAGCGGTGGTGACGTGAAGTCATGTGACCGTGCTGTAGTTCCTTTATAGCCCAACATTAGCCTCCTTTAGCTTAGCGGTGGTGACGTGAAGTCATGTGACCGTGCTGTAGTTCCTTTATAGCCCAACATTAGCCTCCTTTAGCTTAGCGGTGGTGACGTGAAGTCATGTGACCGTGCTGTAGTTCCTTTATAGCCCAACATTAGCCACCTTTAGCTTAGCGGTGGTGACGTGAAGTCATGTGACCGTGCTGTAGTTCCTTTATAGCCCAACATTAGCCACCTTTAGCTTAGCGGTGGTGACGTGAAGTCATGTGACCGTGCTGTAGTTCCTTTATAGCCCAACATTAGCCTCCTTTAGCTTAGCGGTGGTGACGTGAAGTCATGTGACCGTGCTGTCGTTCCTTTATAGCCCAACATTAGCCACCTTTAGCTTAGCGGTGGTGACGTGAAGTCATGTGACCGTGCTGTAGTTCCTTTATAGCCCAACATTAGCCAGCTTTAGCTTAGCGGTGGTGACGTGAAGTCATGTGACCGTGCTGTAGTTCCTTTATAGCCCAACATTAGCCACCTTTAGCTTAGCGGTGGTGACGTGAAGTCATGTGACCGTGCTGTAGTTCCTTTATAGCCCAACATTAGCTTTTTACTTCAGAAAAAGAAAGTTCTGATATAGATAAATTGACCCCCTCTCATGGAAACAACACTTTTCTTTGTGAAATGTCACGAGTTCCTCCATAAAGCAGCTTCTCTTTTATTCTGCTTCACATGTGCTCTAATGCGTCACCACGCCACAGATCTAAAAACACACACACAGCTCGGATCCTCGATCATAGAGAGAAATATAAAGAGAGGAGATATATCTTTTATAATGTTCACAGGACCCACGGGTGTTTGATGTACACATATTTTACCCTCTCATGCGTATAGAGAGGGGTTTATAGTGTGATACGTCGCTGTATTGACGTCATCACTGAGGGTTAGACACACACACACACACACACACACACACACACACACACACACACACACACACACACACACACACACACACACACACACACACACACACACACACCACACACACACACACACACACACACACACACACAAACACACACACACACACACACACACACACACACACACACACACACCACACACACACACACACACCACACACACACACACACACACACACAAACACACACACACACACAACACACACGAGCATTTTCTGTGTTTCCTTTTATCTGACTGTATGGAGGAGGGACAAAGGAAAGAGAAAGAAGAAGGGGAGCAATGGGGGGAGGGCATTTATTATATATTGTGGTACGGTGCACATTTAAACTTTAACGTCTCATTTTTAATAGAAAATATTTGTATTATATTTTATTGGAAATGTACTTTTTTCAGATTTTTTTATTTAATGTATAATTGATTGGACATTTTACGTTAACTTCTTGTGTTTTTATAAATATTTGTATTATATTGAATTAAATTGTATCCTTTATTGGACATTTTAATATAACTTACATTTTATATAAATATTTGTATTATTTATATTTACCTGAACTTCTGTTTTTATAAATATTTTTAAATGTATTTTAATTGCATTCTTACCCAAATTAAAACAAATCTCGTGCTGAGAACCAGAGTATGTGTTGTTTCACGTGTGAGTAATTGCCTGTGTATTCAGTATTTCCCACAGTTCCAGAGGGTTTCCCTCTCACCTTGAACTTGTTCCCGACGCTGATGAAACCCAGTTTTCCCGCCTTCTGCTTCACGTCTTTTCTGTTGTTTGAATTCTCGAAAAGCTCTCGGACGAAACGGTCCTTCGACTCGCTGATGAGACATTCGAGAGACATGTGCAGCGCGTCGTTGTTCTTCTCCACAAACCCGGTCTGAAAAACATTTTTAAAAACAGATTAAGAAACTATGCAACTTGCTACCTCTAAGACAGGGGTGTCAAACTCAAGGCCCGGGGGCCAAATCCGGCCCGCGACTTCATTTAATGTGGCCCCACAAGAGCTCTGAAAGAATATAATACGGTTACATGCCGATTTACAGAAGCACGTTGCCCATAAACTACATGTCCCACAATGCATCTCAAATATGAATGTTGTTCAGAATTTGACTTTTTTTCTCAGAATTCGACTTTTTTGCTTCAAAATTTCACATTTTTTTACATTTTCAATTTTTTCCAGAATTTGGCTTTAAAAAAAAAATCATTTTGTGACATTCTCACTGAAGAGACTTCCAATTATTTGCCCTAGACTTCTGCTTTCAGACGTAGTTAATTATTAAGTTATTACCCTATCCCATAATAATCCAATGCAGAGGAAATATTGTAATATAATACATACGTTTATATATATTAAATATTGATACATGTATTTTTATATAGTCTTAAAGTCACAACCGGCCCTTTGAGTGCAACCATAATGCTGATGTGGCCCGCGATGAAATTGAGTTTGACCCCCTGCTCTAAGAGCTCTAGACATGAACAGTAAAACAACATCCATAGAAACTACCATACAACTAAAGATGTTCTAATTAAAATGTAAATGCAATAAGGAAAGCAGTGCAACAACAGTGATTTCTGACTACATTTAAGCGTGCTATCCTCTCATTGGTCCGTTTCTTTACTCGTTAGGGTTCTCTACAGTTCAGTAATCACTGATGTGACATTCACTCTCTGCTGCAGGTGTTCAGTGAACGCACCGTTTCGTAGCACACGGCTCCTGCAAAGTGTCTGATAATAAATCCTTCATCATCCCTCACGTTCCTGTGCACCGCCAGCTTAGACTTCCTGGGTACCTGAGGGACACACACACACACACACAAACACACACAGACTCAGCACATTTCATCCTGCATACTTCATCTCCACAATGACACGTTCATTCCCGCCCCGTCAATCACTCTGTGCTGGAAACGCAGATTAAGAGTCGTGTTGATTAATTTCACTTTAAGCGACAACAACATCACTCAAACTGTATTTATCGGCTTTATTTAAAGGGCTGAAAACACTTATTTGTATGTATGCATGTTTATAAATGCCTATATGTTTACACTTTAGCGTGTTTGTATGAAAACACATCGTTTACGACTGAACCTTGGTAATTCAGTTATTGCTGAAAAAACAAGAATACAAACCACGAAGCACTTGTTGAGTGAATTGAAAGCTTGTAACTGAGCTCTGATTCTGCTGGAAGTGAATATATCTGCATTATTATTAAGTCACTTTGGATAAAAGCTAAATGAAACGTAATGTAATGGATGACAGTATGTGAACAGGGTCTGTAAGTGTGTGAAATCATCCCTCATTTCTGTGACCTGTATGAGTCACTGCCTCACAATCAGCTTTAATTGAACCCTAAATATAGATATTTATATATATTTGTTTATACTTTCCCCTGTGGTCTTTACAGATTTGAGAGCGACTTAACTCATTGGTTTCTCAACGTAACACCACCAGACTGACCACTAGAATCAGTCCCATTCAGGAAGAGGACTTCTGGTCAGTTATCATTCTCGGTCACAGCAATACAAAACAAAACTCTCTGCCCACTCAAATCAAAGACAAACATACAAACCCATCTTTACAGCTCACTTAAAAACATGTGTGTTACATGTTGTGATCGTGGACCCCTGGTTTCTGTTGTGTGATTGTGACGTGCTATATGACATGTATGTAGTAACGTGTGTTGGAAATGAGCAATGTTGGCTAAAGCTGCTCCATTTACTGTTGTTAGTGACAGTTGATCAATGGGGACTGTCCACGACACTATGAGCAATACACTAAACTCACGGTGAGGCGGAAGTGGTTCTTGTGCTTGTTGTGCACGGTGTCGGTGAAGTGCTGGTCGCTGGGCTGAGGGAGGCGGTTCTCCTCGTCCAGGATGTCCAGCACGCCCACCATCTTCGCCTCCACCAGATCTGTGCAGGGAAAAACAGGAGAAGCATCAAATGTCTGCGTCCAAGACCACAGTCAAGAGAGCAAAGATGCAAGTAATCGCAAGTTCCCTACACGACAGGAAAGTGACAAGTCCCAATTAGAAATAAGCAATTTGTGACTTTCAGAACTACAAGACGACAAAAAGTCCAGTCTCACATTTAGATCCAAAAGTTCTTTACAGTCAAGGTCAACAAGTTCCATGTATGTCCCAAGATGTTCAAGTCCCAATTAAAGACCTGAGTAAAGGCCAACAAGTACGAAATTGGAGACGAGTCCCACGTCGAGACAGACAGAAAAGTAATTTACCAAATTGAGAAAGACAAGTCACAAGTCCCAGTTAAAAGCTCAGTTTTGTGACTTCCAGAACTACAAGACCCAAACCATGTCTGGAAGAGTCCGAGTCACGTCTCATTCAAGACCTGAAACTAATCTAAAAGTCAGAGGTCAGTACCAGAGTCAAGGTTCACACGTACCATGTCCCGTCCCAAGTTTAGAAGGTCAAGTCCCACATAAAGTCACATGTCAAAACCAACAAGTCCCAATCTAAACAACCAGTCATGCCAAGTTAAGAACGGGAAAACCCCAAATAAGCAGGTCAGCAGCGTAGTCAAAACTGCTTCTTTTTTTTTTTTTTAAATACGACTATTGGCCAAGACCAAGTTGTTTTTATCGTTTGAGGACCTGGAAAGGGTTATTAACGCCTTTGTTACCTCGAGGTTGGACTATTGCAACGCTCTGTATGTGGGTATGGACCAGGTCAATTAAACGCTGCAGCTAGTCCAGAACGCTGCTGCACGTTTGCTGACTGGCCACAAAAAGCGTGACCACATCACCCCTATTCTGGCCTCACTACACTGGCTTCCAGTTCGGTTCAGAATTGATTTAAAAATCCTTTTATTTGTTTTCAAAGCACTAAATGGGCTGGCTCCGGCCTATATAGCTGAACTCCTCCAGCGCTACACCCCAGCCAGAGCTTTAAGGTCTGCTGACCAGCTGCTGCTGGTAGTGCCCAAGACCAGGCTCAAAACCAGAGGGCACCGAGCCTTCGCAGCAGCTGGCCCCAGGCTCTGGAACACTCTGCCCCTCCATGTGAGGTCGGCCCAGACCCTAGGGGGTTTTTAAATCAACACTAAAGACACACTCTTCTCTCTGGCCTTCTAGTCAGAGCGGAGCACGACTCCTGACTTTTCCCTGTGTTTTTTTTAATTGTCTTTATTGTGATTATAGAAATGTGTTTTATGTGATTGTAGTTATTACATGTACAGCACTTTGGCCCGACCAAAAATCACTTTTAAATGTGCTTTATAAATAAACCTTGATTTGATTTGATTTGAAACAAGACCATCAAGCACAATGTCCTATAACATGACCAACGAGTCCCAAATAAAGACAGACAGATTGTAAGTTCGTCCTGAAGCAGCACCAGGTTGACAGACTGGTCGTTTCATAATGCATGATGCACAGATGGTGCTAAATAAATAAACATCTTGTGATTTCCAAATGTGTTTTGTGCAGACGGGGATATTTTCCATAGTTTCCAATCTTTGTTAACATTTCTACTTCGTCTTGCACGCAGTCCTGTCTATCCTGTCTGTACAGATGTAATGTTCTGCTACATAAAGTGTGATGTTAATGTCCTCTCTGCTGTTCGTGTGGACAGAGGAGCTGCTGCTGGAACACAAACATCCCAGTGATCTACAGTCCCCCGGGCCAGTGAACACGGCTCGGAGCTACAGACTGTATTACAGCGTTAATATCGATGCCGTTTCACAGAGCTGGACATCAGCCAAAAGCATAATTAACCTCCTTCAATCTGTAATCCCCTCACGTCCATCTGCCTCCGTGTTCATGAAGACACGTAGCAGGCAGGACAGGAGGTCACATGCCTCTTTGCTTTGTCTGTTCATGAAACAGCGAAGAGGCTCGGAGGTCAAACTGTGGAGAGGCGGCTCTCTAAGGGCTCCGAGCCAGCAGCACATTAAAGCCATAATGAGAAGCTCTCTGCTGTTAGGGGCTCGTAAACACAACTTCTACTCATGGATCGCTCCACAAGATGGGAACAAGGAAATAAAAACAGGACTTCAGAAAGCAGCAGCAGCCTTTAAAACCTCAGAGAGACACTCAAGAAACTCCTTATCTGAGAGAGTATAGAGTAGTCAGACTTAAATATTGGCTATCAGATCAATATTAAAGTCCAAGGTCAACCTCCAAGACTTTAGGACCAAACTGTTGAAGTTCTGGTTCAATGGAAAGACCTTTAAGTCCCAAGAAACAGCAACTAGTAGAAAGTACAGACAGGGAAGTCCCAAATGAAGTCTGAAGTATCTCAAGTCTAGATCTACAGATCCGGGGTCAAGGTCTAAAGAGGTCCGGGGGTAAAGACCAAGAACACCAGGACAGGAAGGTCTCAACCCCAACAATCCCAATGTACCAGTTAAGGCAGAACAGGGTAACCCCAGGAGGTCAGAGTAAACCCTGATGAGTACAAAAGATCCAGGTTAAGACGGGGAAGGCTGTGTAATGGAACTTTGTATGTTATCGTGTTGAGTGAGCATTTAAAGTTCACCATGTGTTCTTCTAGAGACGCTATAGACATGACTGACTGTCAGCTGTTAAGATGACCTCTATCTATTGTGAAAGGTTGATGGCCTTTAACCTCTCCGAGCAGAACAGATGTTTCCTGAACTCCTTGACCACCCCTCTTTCTCTTTTCTCCGTGTGATGTTTCTGATATAAGACCCTCTGCAAATCTCCTGACTTCGCTGCAGAACGCTTGAATTGATTCAAGAATCTTCATTTCAGTATAACGGAAGTGTTTCCTCACCATTTTGAGGTGCAAAATATGACTCGGCAGCTTTAAGACATGTATTTCCCGCTTCGCTCTAATGCAGTATTTTCACCTGAAAGTGGGCGGGGCCGTATTTTGGCCAAAAGGTGACGTTAGCATTGCTCTCATCTGTAGCACCGTCTTCATAAAAAGTGTAAATAACACTAAATATTCATGTGAACGAGTCAGCGGTTGAAAGCACATTTACTCAATCGATACAATTCTGAGGTATTTTTTTACAAATCAACATTTCACAAAAAAAGCTTTTTATGAAAAGGACATTTTCTACTTTTTTTTGCAATTGCTAAAACTGACAGTTTGAGACGGGAAGGGTTGCAAGGGAGTTAAGAACAACCAGATCCAAAACAAGAGTAGGAAGTCACAAATCAAGTCCAGTCCTACTGTAGCGTAGGTGTTACCCCTGAATGAATGCATTAGGGCGCCACACAGAGGGGTATTTAATATAGGACTGATATGCTAAACACGCAGAAGCAGAGCCTGAAGTTACTGAGGAAAAATAATCAACCAATTCACTTTCAACATAAAATGTCTGTATTTTTAACCCCAAATAATAATCAGTACATTAGTCAAAGTCAAGTCAGCTTTATTCAGGGTTCCTGCAGGTTTCACCAACTCAAATGTAAGACTTTTAAGACCTTTTTAAGACCACTTTGAATAGAATTTAAGACCTATTTCACGGCAAAAAATATGAAGGAAAATTGCTATGAAAGAAGAAATACGTCCCATAATTACTTACAAAGTAATTGTACTGGTACTTTGCAGCCCGGACATTTCCCCCAAAACACATTTAGACGATCGCAACACAGAAGTACCTTTCAAATCCCATCATTTTTAAGACCTTCTAAATCATATTTAAGACCTTCTTAATTTTTTTGTCATATTAAGACCTTTTTAAGCCTTAAATTCAGATTATCAAATTTAAGACTTAAGACTTTTAAGACCCCCGCGGGAACCCTGTTTATTGTACATCCAGAAATCTCGAAATATCGTTTCCCGCAGTCCTACAGTGTGACATATATACATCAAACAAAACAAAGGGCCTAGATAACCGGGGTATACAGTTTAAAATGTTAATAATATAATTGAAGTGTTCAAAGTACAGTTTCAGTGTATTAACCAAACAACTCCTGTCAAAGACCATTTACCAGAACAACTTCAATCCAATAGGCAAATTAACTCAGAGAGCCTACGATTGTTTAAATCATGGGGATTGACTGTGAGTGAGTGGGGGGGGGGAAGAAGTCTTGTTTGTCCTTTGTCCTCAGTTTAAGAGTGTAGTTCAGGGGATAGGGATGTGTGAGAGTAGAGTTGTAAAGTTCTGGAGGGAAAAGTGAAGTTTCACAGTAAAAAAAACCTGGTTTGAACGTTTGGTTAGGAGTCGAGTGTTTGTCTAGTGGCTGTTATTGACCTTATGTTGCACACGTGATTAACAATCTCAAACACATCATCAGTCTGATTCTCCGAGCTTTGATGCTCTGCGTCTTCTTACCTATGCAGTCCTGGTTGTCGACGTAGTGGACCTCGTTGACTCCGAGACCCTCCCTGTGGTACAGCTCTTGCTCCTGGAATACAGACGACAGGGTTTAATAATGAGAAGCCTTAACGATGTGCTCTGCTAACGAGCAGCAGGACGAGTCTGCGCTTCAGCCGCAGGCCTCTCCCAGCTCTCTGCCGTCAAGGTGCTTCATGCTCCACACATTTATCCGTTAAGGTGCAAATATATTCAAATGTGTCGATGGCTTTAGGCTCAAATGAGGCGTCTAACATTTGGAGAAGGACGTAAAAAGATGATCAGAATGAACGTCCAGTATCGTTACGGTTTGAATGACTTCATCTTTAAGAAGTTCAAACAGGTCTGGCTCCTGTGATCAGATACTTATGATTAGTTAATGATTTAAAACTGTAATTGAACTAACTAATTCAACTTAGCAGCGTTTTCTTCAATTTTGTGAGTCTAATTATATTAGAAAAAGGAGGCTTTTATGCACGATGTTACTGACGGATACATCTGTTTGGGCGAGTATGAGATGAAGAGTTTAGGGTCAAATGCATTTGGGGAAAGTAGGTAAAAAGATTATCAAAATGAACGTCCAAAATAACATTAAGGTTTTAACGATGTTTAAGAAGTTCAAACGGGTCTGGCTCCAGTGATCAGATACTTATGTTTAGATAAAGTGTTAAAGCTTTGGCTTCTGTAATTTAAAGTGGACCTATCATGCTATATTATAATAATATAGTGTAGGGCCATACCTATATAAGGCATATTTATACTTTTTCTTTTTCAAAATACCAAACAGATCATGCATTTTAGCCATGCCTCATTTTGCTCAATTTGACAATTCTAGCTGTTTTAGCAAGGGCAGATTCAGTGAGAACAGCACCACCTACAGGCCTGGCATATGTACTACAGCGTCTCCAGCGCTTTCGAACGGCAATGTCCGTGGCTGTCTCCTCCTGATTGGTGGAGTTGGCCCAATAGCCGTAGCGCCACCGTCCTGACGTCAGGACAGTGTTCAAATCTGGATCAGTTTTATCAGATCCGTTGCAGCCCCTTTTTTAGAGATTTGGGTATGGAGGAAAATAGAGAGGGTTGTGTTTTCTGACACTTGGTGAGTTCCCTGGAACACCGGGGACACATATTCATGTAGAAAAGACGTACACAAGTGCATTTTGCATGATAGGTCCCCTTTAAGTTAAATGAGAGAACAGTGACATTTCGAGCTCGGTGTCGTCAACTGAGCAACGTTTTCTGCATCTTTGTGAGTCTAACGCTCTCCTGACAGTGAAATGATATTAGAAGTGGTGGCTTTTATGCACGATGTTACTGACAGATATATCTGTTTGGGCGAGATGAAGAGTTTAGGGATCAAATGAGGCGTCTAACATTTGGAGAAAAAAGGCAACAAGACGATCAGAACGAACGTCCAAAAGAAGAACAGGTATGGCTCCAGTGATCAGGAGAATTGTAAATGATCTCTAATTGTAGTTGAAAACAGTGACTCTTGTTCGGTCAACTGAGCAGCATTTATTTTTATTCCGTGAGTCCAAAGCTCTCCAGACGGCAGGGGGATGATTATGGATGCTGCAGCTTTCTGAGCAGACGCACTCGAGTGCCTTCTGGTTCGTTACGTGAATACCCAGAGTTACAGAGAAATGATATATATCGAGCATCATTATTTTCCAAAAGACGGCCTGTAATGGTTGTTTGGGGGCTGAAGACGTCTGGAGATTTCCTCGAATAGAAAAGACCAGAGGTTAACAGAAAGAAAACAACTCTCTTCACTTCATTCTGCAGCTTGGTTTTCATCTAAAAAGATATTCTTTTCAAACAGAAACACACTCCCAGGATGAACTCATGGGTTCATTGAAGTAAAACTGTAATCATTGAAATGTGCGCTTTGGGGGGAAATGTTCTTAAAAAGTGTTGAAGCTTCAGAAAATCAATGCTTTACTCTGCATAATGGGGGGGGGGGGACACACACCTCATCTTAGACAAATAAGTGTTTCCAATAAGAGTATGAGAGAGTGAGTGCTGCCTGAGGGACACGCTGAGACACGCTGGGACACGTTGGGACACGTGGGGGACACGCTGGGACACGCTGGGACACGTTGGGACACGTTGGGGGACACGTTGGGACACACGCTGGAGACACGCTGGGAGACACGCTGGGCACGCTGGGCACGCTGGGACATGGGGGACACGCTGGGACACGTTGGGACACGTTGGGACACACGTTGGGACACACGCTGGGACACACGCTGGGACACACGCTGGGACACGTTGGGGCACGTTGGGACACGCTGGGACACGTTGGGACACGCTGGGACACGCTGGGACACGTTGGGACACGCTGGGACACGTTGGGACACGCTGGGACACGTTGGGACACGCCGGGAGACACGCGGGAGACACGCTGGGACACACGCTGGGAGACACGCTGGGACACGCTGGGACACGTTGGGAGACACGTTGGGACACGTTGGGACACGTTGGGACACGTTGGGACACGTTGGGACACGTTGGGACACGCTGGAGACACGTTGGGACACGTTGGGACACGCTGGGACACGCTGGGAGACACGTTGGGACACGTTGGGACACGCTGGGACACGCTGGGACACGCTGGGACACGCTGGGACACGTTGGGACACGTTGGGACACGCTGGGACACGCTGGGACACGTTGGGACACGTTGGGACACGTTGGGACACGTTGGGACACGCTGGGACACGCTGGGACACGTTGGGACACGTTGGGACACGTTGGGACACGCTGGGAGACACGCTGGGACACGTTGGGACACGCTGGGACACGTTGGGACACGCTGGGACACGCCAGGACACGCTGGGACACGTTGGGACTTTGACCCACAGATCCTCACCTCTTTCAGGATGCGCTCGTTGAAGAACTGCTGCAGCTTCTCGTTGCAGTAGTTGATGCAGAAACTGCTCGAAGCTGTTGTGTTCAAAGTACTCTGCGGGGACACCAGAGAGTTAGAGAGGCTGCAACACACTCACAGGAGATCAGAGGAAAGCATGCAGGGCGTGAAGGCTCTTTCCTTCTTCATCTTATTGCAGTTCTGATGTTTGTTTATTTCTGATACTACTAGTCCGTCCATTAGAGCAACAGGAATCTTTATGGCATGAATAACTGTACTGCTGTTTATATAGCACTGTAGTGGCATCCAAGGTTTCCTTGATGCCACTACAGAGCGGGGTTGACGACACGTAAGCAGCCGAAGGTTTTCAGTCCAAAAATGTAATTTATTAACAAAAAGGTATTGACTTAAATTGTCTCAAATAACAAATCTAACTAATAATTTCGGCGATATACTTCCTATATAAACTATACTTAACAGTCCAATTTGCAACACTAATTTCGTTTACAATTGCGGTGGAAAAACTGTTCCGCTCCCCGTCTCATCGGGTCTCAGAGCACCGCGGCTGTCCTCAATTACCTCACTTAAATAAACACCGGAAGGTACAAGGAAACGGATCATATTTATGATTTAAAATAAACAATAATTTCATCAAAAGATATTCACCATGGCAATATAAATCATTTTACATCATTAATTCATTTATCAAATTATGAATCTAAATAATAACTTCATCCTGCAGTGCTACACTTATTTCATCTACTTGAACGTGTACTTCAAAGCTACCTCTTTAATTCTATATGGTCACTGTTACGGCCGCCGCCTCTCTCTGCCCATTAACCTGTCTCTAAGTGTTTGCAGCTGTGTGTTGTATATGTATATGAGCTGTGCCGTTGCCCTGACGCCATTGGATGCCGGCTTCTGTCCCTCCCCGGTAGGCGTGACCGAAGATCTGGATTGGAGCGTGCCGGCCCGACTCTCCAATCCCCGCACACACCTCCCGGGGAAGACTACAGTGTGTGCACCTCAGTCAGTCGAGAGGTCTGCATCTGTGGCAGACGTCTCTCGGTACTCTCTCTGTACATTCTAGGCTAGTTTTGTTCATAGTGGTTAACTAGGTTGTGTGTGTATTTGTGTTTATACTTGTCACTCTGTTCATCTTAAAGAACAACGTTAACTGTGCTTAACTTGTGTTATTTTCCACTTTCCAACAGTCACTATATTTAAAGCAAATCTATGTTATGTTTAAACCATGCTATCTTGTGTTCTCTATTAATATGAAAGATGAATACAGGTGCGTACCAAGTCATTGTTTAACCTGCGAGACTACCCCCCCCCCTCTGATGCTGCTGTAACGACATGCATGTCCTCTTTGTGGGATGAAGGTTTCTGACTCTGATTTTCAGACACTTACCAAATCCGGCGATGTCGAGGACCCCGATGAAGTTGGCGGAGGATTGGAAGGGGAAGCACTGGTTGGCGCGTGTCACCACGTGGTCGAACAGCCGGCTGTAAACCGCCTTCGCCAGCGCGTCGCGGGCGTTGTTCGCCTGCTCCACCTTCAGAGGAACTCTTTAAAACACAGGAGGAAGAGGAGGGTCAGAATGAGGAGTTACAGGAGAGGAGAGAGAGGGCAGAAGTACACAGAAAAGCAGAGGACGTGGATATGCCAGTGTGAAAAGAGATGTTTTGAGATATAACAGATGTTTACTCTTTATGTCTGAGTGCTTCTGTGCGATGTGAATGTTTGAAGGCAAGTGTTCATCCTTTAAAGTCATCATCCTTGCATCCTATTTAGATATAACTGCACTTCCACTAGTTCATTAGTCATAATAAGGTTTCATTTCAAAGCAGAATACTTTTTTATCAAAAGGGTAAATCAGCATTGCTCAATTTAGGGGAAAAAAATTACGTCTGATTAAAACACTTAAATAAACACACATTTAAAGTAAAAAATGTGCAGCATTTTTCTTATATAAAAACAAAAAGTATGTGCAGTACAAAGCTCTAATTAAAATAGAATCATTATAATACTTCACAAATAAAGTAGAGGTTGTTTTTCGACAAATAGTGCGGACACATTCATGTTATTAAACGTGAGCAGATTGACAGGGAATTAAGAAGCACTCATGACTTGGTGCACAGAGAGTCTGATGCGTGTGTTTTTGGACAGCTCTACAAAACAAGAAATGTACCTTTCTGTGCTCTGGGCGTGAACGAGCCATTTACCTCTGACGTATATCTGTGGAACAATGACTGCAGACTCCTGAGAGAGGAGTGGAGGTGTGACTCTGCAGCAGATCATTTGTTATCGACAGCAGGAGAGAGAGACGTGGCTTCAGAGAGCGCTTTGCAGGTATTGTAATTGCTTCTGACTGCGTGAGAGTGCTCGGTTCAATAGCTGCAGACAAAAGGAGATGACCCGACCGCGGGGCAAGAGAAAGTGAATTAATCTGAAGTTTGTGCAGCTGCAGTGCGGAGGAACTCTCTGAGAGACACAGCATCTCCTCTGCACAGAGGAAGGGAACACAGGTCTGAGAGCGAGTCTTTGAACCGTGTTTTCAGACTCGCTGATGAAAGGGACGTGCAATCATGCAGCCTTTAAAGCCGTGTTCATTTTGGTAGCTATTTTTATTTAGTCTTTAGACGAAAATGGTTATTAGTTTTTATCCTTCATAGTTTTAGTCTAGTTTAGTCGATGAAAAATCATTACATTTTAGTCAAAATGTTTTCTCCCTTTCAACTAATTCAGTTTGGCGAATACAGGAATCTGAAATCTGAATCAAGGTGACAGCATCGAGTGTTGAAATTCGTAAAGCAACATTTCACTCTCTAACACTTTACTTGTGTATTATCCAGGGATGGGTATCGTTAAGGTTTTTAACGATACTACTACTCTGTGTGCACGCCGCTGCAGCGTGTCTGTGAGGCCACGCCTCCCGCACACAGAGAGACAGAGAGGCCCCGCCCCCCGCACACAGAGAGAGAGTGAGGCCCCGCCCCCCGCACACAGAGAGAGAGTGAGGCCCCGCCCCCCGCACACAGAGAGAGAGTGAGGCCCCGCCCCCCGCACACAGAGAGAGAGTGAGGCCCCGCCCCCGCACACAGAGAGAGAGTGAGGCCCCGCCCCCCGCACACAGAGAGAGAGTGAGGCCCCGCCCCCCGCACACAGAGAGAGAGAGAGGCCCCGCCCCCGCACACAGAGAGAGAGAGGCCCCGCCCCCGCACACAGTGAGAGAGAGGCCCCGCCCCCCCGCACACAGGGAGATCGCTCTTCTGGAGTGAAGAGAGTGGAAATAATGATATTGCAAGTTAGAACCGTAAGATGCATTTTGACGGACAAGACGGACCCTGCATTCTGAATGTCCGATAGTCCACCATTAACACCTTAGTCCCGTCCCGTCCCGTCAACGAAAACTAATATACATTTCGTCAGTTTTATTATCAAGAATCTATTTTCAGCTCGTCATCGTCTCGTCTTAGTCGTGTAAAAAAGGTCGTTGACGAACATTTTTCGTCATAGTTTTCGTTGACGAAATGAACACTGCTTTAAAGTCACAAATGCAAACGTGTTACAACTCCCCTAACCTCTTCCATAAGTTGAAACGTGCTGCAGCTTCAGAAAGGATGCAGATATAAAAACCCAGATGTTCCACATGAAGAAACATCTCCAGCAACTTGAGGAGACATGCGCAGCGTTTACTAAAAGCTGCAGAAACCAAACGCTGAAGAAGCTCAAAACACAACGGACACCACACAGGGATTCTAGCCTCTGCAGACCGTTAACATGCATCAACACCTACAGAACACACTACAGGAGAGGGGACACCCCAAAAAGCAGAATGGAGCCCCTTAATTGTGCAGCACTAAACCCCCAGAATTTACTCTAACAGGATTGAATTGTGCATTATGTCTCATCTCATTCGATTTGAAATGTACAAACAGTAGTCTCATTATTCTGCCTGCATCACTGCGTCACTTGAGCCCCGTTTCACTTCCTTTCTACTTTGTATTGGACATATAGCATTAAAGGGCTCCTCTTATACTATTTGTAAGCATAGGTCTCAGATATATAAAAACATGTCTCTGAAATGTTTTGCTCAAAATACCAAACAGATCATTCTAGCCTCAAACCCCTTCAGTCCTGTTACTAGCTTTAAAAAAAAAAAGAACTACTCAGCTAAATGCTGCCGTGATGAAACTCCATATCATGTTCCAAACCACATGAAGGATTCTCTCTGAAACAGTATGGAGCTCAAACTCTTTCTCTCTCTCAGGTTTACCACAAGGTGACTTCCTTTTGATTTCCTGCTTCTTCACACACACTCTCTCCAGTACAGGTTAGCTCTGAGTGTTAGCATGCTAATGTAAACACAGACCATATTACTTCCAGAACATGTCTCATTGTTTCTGACAGCAACGTTTTCTGATTGGCCCGTGGGTGTAAAGCCCGCCCACATTTTAGTAATGTCGTTCATGACGCAGCAAATCTGGATCAGCTCCGTTGTTCCCCGTTTTTTAGAGATGTGGGTACGGAGGAAAAGAGAGAGGGGTTTATTTCTGACACTTTGAGAGTCTCCTGACACACCGGGGACAACCGGGGACACACGGGGACACACCGGAGACACACCGGGGAACACACCGGGGACACAGGGGACACACAGGGGACACACCGGGGGACACACCGGGGGACACACCGGGGGACACATAGATGTAGAGAAGACATCAAAAAGTGCATTTTGCATGATAGGAGACCTTTAAATAGAAACCCTCGAGCGAGCAGAATCAGGATGCTTCATCAGCCGTCTCTCACTTAGATTTCTCTCATGGCTTTAATAAAGTTCATTTTCTAATCCCTCTTTTTCCCCATGTGGTGCGTTTGAGAGCAGCAGAAATTCTCCGCGAGTCGATGGCAGTAATTACTCTGAGAGGAGGAGGGGAACATCGGGGAATACATATTAGGATACTTGTACCATTAGTGTTCTGACACTCTGCTGCCCTGGCATTTAGACCTATATGGAAACCCTCAGAGCCACGGCATGAATTAAACATGGGGTTGATTCAAGATTACAAAGACTCAAAGGTTTTATTGTCATATGCACATAAGCTACAGTGTAGAGAAATCCCATTGGACCAGGGAGATGCTGCCTTCAGGGACCAACACATGACATGTCATTAAAAACAGGATATAATATGCCGTCTTCTAAAAACTGACGGATAAATTCAGAATGCTTTTTCGTCCTTGAATACTCTCATCTTCTCCTGATTCCTTGATACAAAAGTAAATTAGGACACATGTTGAAAGTATCCTTAAATAAGCGCTAAGGAGTCGAGGATAAGGAGGCTTCCAGAGAAGAAGGAAGCAAGGAAACACGAGTTGAAAATTGTAAAGGTGTAGAAATAGCAATGAAAATCTTCTGACCTGATCTCCTCCAACATATGTAGTTCTTTCAAACGCTTTTGGGGTTTTCCCTCTCCTGAAGTGTGCAAGGAAGTCTTCATTCCCAAGACCACACTTCATCAGAGTTAAGTTCACACGGATTAAAATGGACATTCACACTCCCATAAAATGAAATATTTAACGTTCATTTCTTTGATCTCAAATCCATCGGCTGACGCTCAGACTCAGATATGTATACCACTGGAATCTGTACTCCTTTGTTAGTAAAGGCAATTGTTTATAGAAATATGTTTCATATCGGTAGCTAATTGTTAGTCGCACATTATTGATTTACCCTAAAGAGGCCCGATTCTGCTTGTGTGTTCTACAGGTTTAAGTGCATGTAAACGGTCTGCAGAGGCTAAAATCCCTGTGTTCCCTCCAGAGGGAGTATCTCTCGCTCCTTGCTCAAATCACCTCTATTTGACGTCTTTGTTTACCGTCACTACGTAACACTCACGCTCCTATTGGCTGCAATTGGCACATTGTACGTGATAGGCTAAGGGGCGGGACATCTCTAAGCAGGTTGACCAATCACAACAGAGCTGGCCAGCTAACCAATCAGAGCAGACTGGGCTCTGGTTTCAGACAGAGGGTGAAAAGAGGTGCATGTGCCAGATTCTGCTTGTGTGTTCTATATGTTTTAGTGCATGTAAATGGTCTTCAGAGGCTAAAATCTCTGTATTCCATCCGGAGGTAGGCTAAGAGGGCGGGACATCTCTAAGCAGGTTGACCAATCACAACAGAGCCGGCAAGCTAACCAATCAGAGCAGACTGGGCTCTGGTTTCAGACGGAGGGTGAAAAAGGTGCACTTTTGTAAGTTATGATATCTATGTATAAATCGTATTCCATTGGATTTATAATGACACAAACATCGTCCCTGCAGAAGTGTTTTCCACCTCATTAAAAGTCAGCCATGTCGTTAACCCGTGTTTCTCTTCCGCTGAAGGGAAATCAATTACCCAGAGTCGATCGCCCTCTGACTCCTCGCTGTCAGAGTTCAGCGCTGACTCGTAATCAGACGTCTTGTGTCTGAGTGCTGCCGCTAATAAGATGGCAGTTTGTATTAGTGTGAACATGCTGTACATATATATATAAAGATATACCCTCTCAGGCTGAGTCACGCTGACCTGCAACGACACTCTGAGTTATTTAGAAAAGCTCCGAGTGTTTTTATAACAGAGCGAGGCAGTGGGCGGGAAAGGAGAAGATTACTAATGGTGAGAAAGTTTTCAAAATAATAAAAGCATAACGGAAGAATAAAAACGAGGTTATTTTCTGCAATAATCCATGTAGAGAAATGAGAAATGTTTTTTGGCCGCTGATAGCTCCATTAATGGTGCATCGTTCGCAGCCTTCTGCCCCATATCAGGAGCATATGGCAGTAATGATATCAGAGCAAACAAACCCAACAGTCCAGAGCGTTGCTTGGCTTTTTTTTTTTGGCATCTGCTAAAAAAATCATCAAACTCTCATTAGGAGAGGACTCTTTAAAGTGGAGACACTACATACTGATATACACCTGAACATCAGCAGGAGAGGACTCTTTAAAGTGGAGACACTACATACTGATATACACCTGAACATCAGCAGAGAGGACTCTTTAAAGTAGAGACACTACATACTGATATACACCTGAACATCAGCAGGAGAGGACTCTTTAAAGTAGAGACACTACATACTGATATACACCTGAACATCAGCAGGAGAGGACTCTTTAAAGTAGAGACACTACATACTGATATACACCTGAACATCAGCAGGAGAGGACTCTTTAAAGTAGAGACACTACATACTGATATACACCTGAACATCAGCAGGAGAGGACTCTTTAAAGTAGAGACACTACATACTGATATACACCTGAACATCAGCAGGAGAGGACTCTCTAAAGACTAATTGTCCTAACTACAGATTTGTGTTATTGGGCTATATAAATAACATTTGATTGTTACTGGAGTTAGCCAAAAAGGTGCTTTATTATAATTATAACATAACAACTCGTTATTTCTGTCAAGAGTTAGAACAATTGGAATATATTCTACTTAAAAATAAAAAACCATTATGGCAAAAACTGTGCCTGAAAATTAAGGCTATACTTTGCATAAAGCCCTCACTGTGCTCCCTGTCAGTCGCCCTCCTCCCTGAAGGGATGAACATGTTGGAAGACCATCTGCCCACAGCAGAAAGTCTGCCGCCTCTCTGTGCATCTCTCAGAAAGGGTTCTCTGTTTGGCTTTAATGGAAGAGACTAAACAAGTTGGAAATGATGGTTTCCCCCCCCCCCCCCATCAGCTTTCCCGTACTTCCACCATCTGCCACCAGAATAAAGTCTGGAAGCTTCAGCTCTCGGGAAGTAGAGCAACATCCATCCTACTGGATCTTCACTTAACTTTACATTAAGGTGCAATTAACTATGAAGATGCAAACTGAAGTAGTTCCTTTATAGCCCAACATTAGCCACCTTTAGCTTAGCGGTGGTGACGTGAAGTCATGTGACCGTGCTGTAGTTCTTTTATAGCCCAACATTAGCTGCCTTTAGCTTAGCGGTGGTGACGTGAAGTCATGTGACCGTGCTGTAGTTCCTTTATAGCCCAACATTAGCCACCTTTAGCTTAGCGGTGGTGACGTGAAGTCATGTGACCGTGCTGTAGTTCCTTTATAGCCCAACATTAGCCACCTTTAGCTTAGCGGTGGCCTAACTTAAGCTCTTTACTTCAGAAATCATAAAGTGGTGTTAATATGTAGAGCTTTTATTTAAGCTATTATCTCATGCGATACTTTTATTTGTTTTCCACGACTATACCAAAAGATTTTGACAGTGTGGTACAGATGTAGAGCCTTTATTCCGGTAGAAGAAGCTGAATAAGTGCAGCAGATAAACGTGTCAGACACATGTCCGTCTGCAGAAAGCTGAACTGACACTCAGAGGCAGCAGCTTCTAATGTATCGGTCCTGACTCCTCAGGACGAATAATAACCATTAGCGTGGGAGGCGTGTTGAAAGGAGAGAGCATCTGCATTCAGACGGTGTGCCCAGGCTCTACGTGCAGACGGTGTGTCCAGGCTCTACGTGCAGACGGCGTGCCCAGGCTCTACGTGCAGACGGCGTGCCCAGGCTCTACGCGCAGACGGCGTGTCCAGGCTCTGCGCGCAGACGGCGTGTCCAGGCTATACGCGCAGACGGCGTGTTCAGGCTCTACGCGCAGACTGCGTGTTCAGGCTCTACGCGCAGACGGCGTGTCCAGGCTATACGCGCAGACGGCGTGTCCAGGCTATACGCGCAGACGGCGTGTCCAGGCTATACGCGCAGACGGCGTGTTCAGGCTCTACGCGCAGACGGCGTGTTCAGGCTCTACGCGCAGACGGCGTGTTCAGGCTCTACGCGCAGACGGCGTGTTCAGGCTCTACGCGCAGACGGCGTGTCAGGCTCTACGCGCAGACGGCGTGTCCAGGCTATACGCGCAGACGGCGTGTTCAGGCTCTACGCGCAGACGGCGTGTCCAGGCTATACGTGCAGACGGCGTGTCCAGGCTCTACGCGCAGACGGCGTGTTCAGGCTATACGCGCAGACGGCGTGTTCAGGCTATACGCGCAGACGGCGTGTTCAGGCTCTACGCGCAGACGGCGTGTTCAGGCTCTACGCGCAGACGGCGTGTCCAGGCTATACGCGCAGACGGCGTGTTCAGGCTCTACGCGCAGACGGCGTGTCCAGGCTATACGCGCAGATGGCGTGTTCAGGCTCTACGCGCAGACGGCGTGTTCAGGCTCTACGCGCAGACGGCGTGTCCAGGCTATACGCGCAGACGGCGTGTTCAGGCTATACGCGCAGACGGCGTGTTCAGGCTATACGCGCAGACGGCGTGTTCAGGCTCTACGCGCAGACTGCGTGTCCAGGCTCTACGCGCAGACGGCGTGTGTTCAGGCTCTACGTGCAGACTGCGTGTCCAGGCTCTACGCGCAGACGGCGTGTTCAGGCTCTACGCGCAGACTGCGTGTCCAGGCTCTACGCGCAGACGGCGTGTTCAGGCTCTACGCGCAGACGGCGTGTTCAGGCTCTACGCGCAGACGGCGTGTTCAGGCTCTACGTGCAGACGGGTTTCAGAGAGAAGCAGCTGTCTGTCTTTACGTTTCAATTCCAACAATGAAAGTACATCGTGTTTAAATAACATATGAAAAAAGGCAGAATACAATTATTATCTTTTTACAATTGTGGCTGTCGATGTTTTCCAATCATTATGAATTTATTTATTTGCTGTAAATAATGTATTTTATTATTATCTAATTTGATGAACAATCACGGATAAATCTTATATATATGTTCTCCATGAAGTCCCAGACCTCCGTCCTACGACAATTATGTATTAAAGCTTCACACGAGCACACATTAGTATCTGAAGTGTTTTGAGAAGCGCCATGACGAGCAAAATGTCACATTTAATTAAACATGCAAATTAGGCGTCTGACAGTTTAACATATGCTGCAGAAACAGAAGGGATGATCATTTAAACTCTGCAATGTAGGGATTAAAAAAACAGCGTCTATCATTAAAGAAAACATACCCTGCTGATGTTCAGGTGTATATCAGTATGTAGTGTCTCTACTTTAAAGAGTCCTCTCCTGCTGGTGCTCAGGTGTATATCAGTATGTAGTGTCTCTACTTTAAAGAGTCCTCTCCTGCTGATGTTCAGGTGTATATCAGTATGTAGTGTCTCTACTTTAAAGAGTCCTCTCCTGCTGATGTTCAGGTGTATATCAGTATGTAGTGTCTCTACTTTAAAGAGTCCTCTCCTGCTGATGTTCAGGTGTATATCAGTATGTAGTGTCTCTACTTTAAAGAGTCCTCTCCTGCAGATGTTCAGGTGTACATCAGTATGTAGTGTCTCTACTTTAAAGAGTCCTCTCCTGCTGATGTTCAGGTGTATATCAGTATGTAGTGTCTCTACTTTAAAGAGTCCTCTCCTGCTGATGTTCAGGTGTATATCAGTATGTAGTGTCTCTACTTTAAAGAGTCCTCTCCTGCTGATGTTCAGTGTATATCAGTGTGTAGTGTCTCTACTTTAAAGAGTCCTCTCCTGCTGATGATCAGGTGTATATCAGTATGTAGTGTCTCTACTTTGAAGAGTCCTCTCCTGCTGATGTTCAGGTGTATATCAGTATGTAGAGTCTCTACTTTAAAGAGTCCTCTCCTGCTGATGTTCAGGTGTATATCAGTATGTAGTGTCTCTACTTTAAAGAGTCCTCTCCTGCTGATGTTCAGGTGTATATCAGTATGTAGTGTCTCTACTTTAAAGAGTCCTCTCCTGCTGATGTTCAGGTGTATATCAGTATGTAGTGTCTCTACTTTAAAGAGTCCTCCTGCTGATGTTCAGGTGTATATCAGTATGTAGTGTCTCTACTTTAAAGAGTCCTCTCCTGCTGATGTTCAGGTGTATATCAGTATGTAGTGTCTCTACTTTAAAGAGTCCTCTCCTGCTGATGTTCAGGTGTATATCAGTATGTAGTGACTCTACTTTAAAGAGTCCTCTCCTGCTGATGTTCAGGTGTATATCAGTATGTAGTGTCTCTACTTTAAAGAGTCCTCTCATGCTGATGTTCAGGTGTATATCAGTATGTAGTGTCTCTACTTTAAAGAGTCCTCTCCTGCTGATGTTCAGGTGTATATCAGTATGTAGTGACTCTACTTTAAAGAGTCCTCTCCTGCTGATGTTCAGGTGTTATCAGTATGTAGTGTCTCTACTTTAAAGAGTCTCTCCTGCTGGTGCTCAGGTGTATATCAGTATGTAGTGTCTCTACTTTAAAGAGTCCTCTCATGCTGATGTTCAGGTGTATATCAGTATGTAATGTCTCTACTTTAAAGAGTCCTCTCCTGCTGATGTTCAGGTGTATATCAGTATGTAGTGTCTCTACTTTAAAGAGTCCTCCCTGCTGATGTTCAGGTGTATATCAGTATGTAGTGTCTCTACTTTAAAGAGTCCTCTCCTGCTGATGTTCAGGTGTATATCAGTATGTAGTGTCTCTACTTTAAAGAGTCCTCTCCTGCTGATGTTCAGGTGTATATCAGTATGTAGTGTCTCTACTTTAAAGAGTCCTCTCCTGCTGATGTTCAGGTGTATATCAGTATGTAGTGACTCTACTTTAAAGAGTCCTCTCCTGCTGATGTTCAGGTGTATATCAGTATGTAGTGTCTCGACTTTAAAGAGTCCTCTCTGCTGATGTTCAGGTGTATATCAGTATGTAGTGTCTCTACTTTAAAGAGTCCTCTCCTGCTGATGTTCAGGTGTATATCAGTATGTAGTGACTCTACTTTAAAGAGTCCTCTCCTGCTGATGTTCAGGTGTATATCAGTATGTAGTGTCTCGACTTTAAAGAGTCCTCTCCTGCTGATGTTCAGGTGTATATCAGTATGTAGTGTCTCTACTTTAAAGAGTCCTCTCCTGCTGATGTTCAGGTGTATATCAGTATGTAGTGACTCTACTTTAAAGAGTCCTCTCCTGCTGATGTTCAGGTGTATATCAGTATGTAGTGTCTCGACTTTAAAGAGTCCTCTCCTGCTGATGTTCAGGTGTATATCAGTATGTAGTGTCTCTACTTTAAAGAGTCCTCTCCTGCTGATGTTCAGGTGTATATCAGTATGTAGTGACTCTACTTTAAAGAGTCCTCTCCTGCTGATGTTCAGGTGTATATCAGTATGTAGTGTCTCGACTTTAAAGAGTCCTCTCCTGCTGATGTTCAGGTGTATATCAGTATGTAGTGTCTCTACTTTAAAGAGTCCTCTCCTGCTGATGTTCAGGTGTATATCAGTATGTAGTGTCTCTACTTTAAAGAGTCCTCTCCTGCTGATGTTCAGGTGTATATCAGTATGTAGTGACTCTACTTTAAAGAGTCCTCTCCTGCTGATGTTCAGGTGTATATCAGTATGTAGTGTCTCGACTTTAAAGAGTCCTCTCCTGCTGATGTTCAGGTGTATATCAGTATGTAGTGACTCTACTTTAAAGAGTCCTCTCCTGCTGATGTTCAGGTGTATATCAGTATGTAGTGACTCTACTTTAAAGAGTCCTCTCCTGCTGATGTTCAGGTGTATATCAGTATGTAGTGTCTCGACTTTAAAGAGTCCTCTCCTGCTGATGTTCAGGTGTATATCAGTATGTAGTGTCTCTACTTTAAAGAGTCCTCTCCTGCTGATGTTCAGGTGTATATCAGTATGTAGTGACTCTACTTTAAAGAGTCCTCTCCTGCTGATGTTCAGGTGTATATCAGTATGTAGTGTCTCGACTTTAAAGAGTCCTCTCCTGCTGATGTTCAGGTGTATATCAGTATGTAGTGTCTCTACTTTAAAGAGTCCTCTCCTGCTGATGTTCAGGTGTATATCAGTATGTAGTGTCTCGACTTTAAAGAAGTCCTCTCCTGCTGATGTTCAGGTGTATATCAGTATGTAGTGTCTCTACTTTAAAGAGTCCTCTCCTGCTGATGTTCAGGTGTATATCAGTATGTAGTGACTCTACTTTAAAGAGTCCTCTCCTGCTGATGTTCAGGTGTATATCAGTATGTAGTGTCTCGACTTTAAAGAGTCCTCTCCTGCTGATGTTCAGGTGTATATCAGTATGTAGTGTCTCTACTTTAAAGAGTCCTCTCCTGCTGATGTTCAGGTGTATATCAGTATGTAGTGACTCTACTTTAAAGAGTCCTCTCCTGCTGATGTTCAGGTGTATATCAGTATGTAGTGTCTCGACTTTAAAGAGTCCTCCTGCTGATGTTCAGGTGTATATCAGTATGTAGTGTCTCTACTTTAAAGAGTCCTCTCCTGCTGATGTTCAGGTGTATATCAGTATGTAGTGACTCTACTTTAAAGAGTCCTCTCCTGCTGATGTTCAGGTGTATATCAGTATGTAGTGTCTCGACTTTAAAGAGTCCTCTCCTGCTGATGTTCAGGTGTATATCAGTATGTAGTGTCTCTACTTTAAAGAGTCCTCTCCTGCTGATGTTCAGGTGTATATCAGTATGTAGTGTCTCGACTTTAAAGGAGTCCTCTCCTGCTGATGTTCAGGTGTATATCAGTATGTAGTGTCTCTACTTTAAAGAGTCCTCTCCTGCTGATGTTCAGGTGTATATCAGTATGTAGGACTCTACTTTAAAGAGTCCTCTCCTGCTGATGTTCAGGTGTATATCAGTATGTAGTGTCTCGACTTTAAAGAGTCCTCTCCTGCTGATGTTCAGGTGTATATCAGTATGTAGTGTCTCTACTTTAAAGAGTCCTCTCCTGCTGATGTTCAGGTGTATATCAGTATGTAGTGACTCTACTTTAAAGAGTCCTCTCCTGCTGATGTTCAGGTGTATATCAGTATGTAGTGTCTCGACTTTAAAGAGTCCTCTCCTGCTGATGTTCAGGTGTATATCAGTATGTAGTGTCTCTACTTTAAAGAGTCCTCTCCTGCTGATGTTCAGGTGTATATCAGTATGTAGTGTCTCGACTTTAAAGAGTCCTCTCCTGCTGATGTTCAGGTGTATATCAGTATGTAGTGTCTCTACTTTAAAGAGTCCTCTCCTGCTGATGTTCAGGTGTATATCAGTATGTAGTGACTCTACTTTAAAGAGTCCTCTCCTGCTGATGTTCAGGTGTATATCAGTATGTAGTGTCTCGACTTTAAAGAGTCCTCTCCTGCTGATGTTCAGGTGTATATCAGTATGTAGTGTCTCTACTTTAAAGAGTCCTCTCCTGCTGATGTTCAGGTGTATATCAGTATGTAGTGTCTCGACTTTAAAGAGTCCTCTCCTGCTGATGTTCAGGTGTATATCAGTATGTAGTGTCTCTACTTTAAAGAGTCCTCTCCTGCTGATGTTCAGGTGTATATCAGTATGTAGTGACTCTACTTTAAAGAGTCCTCTCCTGCTGATGTTCAGGTGTATATCAGTATGTAGTGTCTCGACTTTAAAGAGTCCTCTCCTGCTGATGTTCAGGTGTATATCAGTATGTAGTGTCTCTACTTTAAAGAGTCCTCTCCTGCTGATGTTCAGGTGTATATCAGTATGTAGTGACTCTACTTTAAAGAGTCCTCTCCTGCTGATGTTCAGGTGTATATCAGTATGTAGTGTCTCGACTTTAAAGAGTCCTCTCCTGCTGATGTTCAGGTGTATATCAGTATGTAGTGTCTCTACTTTAAAGAGTCCTCTCCTGCTGATGTTCAGGTGTATATCAGTATGTAGTGACTCTACTTTAAAGAGTCCTCTCCTGCTGATGTTCAGGTGTATATCAGTATGTAGTGTCTCGACTTTAAGAGTCCTCTCCTGCTGATGTTCAGGTGTATATCAGTATGTAGTGTCTCTACTTTAAAGAGTCCTTCCTGCTGATGTTCAGGTGTATATCAGTATGTAGTGACTCTACTTTAAAGAGTCCTCTCCTGCTGATGTTCAGGTGTATATCAGTATGTAGTGTCTCGACTTTAAAGAGTCCTCTCCTGCTGATGTTCAGGTGTATATCAGTATGTAGTGTCTCTACTTTAAAGAGTCCTCTCCTGCTGATGTTCAGGTGTATATCAGTATGTAGTGTCTCGACTTAAAGAGTCCTCTCCTGCTGATGTTCAGGTGTATATCAGTATGTAGTGTCTCTACTTTAAAGAGTCCTCTCCTGCTGATGTTCAGGTGTATATCAGTATGTAGTGACTCTACTTTAAAGAGTCCTCTCCTGCTGATGTTCAGGTGTATATCAGTATGTAGTGTCTCGACTTTAAAGAGTCCTCTCCTGCTGATGTTCAGGTGTATATCAGTATGTAGTGTCTCTACTTTAAGAGTCCTCTCCTGCTGATGTTCAGGTGTATATCAGTATGTAGTGTCTCGACTTTAAAGAGTCCTCTCCTGCTGATGTTCAGGTGTATATCAGTATGTAGTGTCTCTACTTTAAAGAGTCCTCTCCTGCTGATGTTCAGGTGTATATCAGTATGTAGTGACTCTACTTTAAAGAGTCCTCTCCTGCTGATGTTCAGGTGTATATCAGTATGTAGTGTCTCGACTTTAAAGAGTCCTCTCCTGCTGATGTTCAGGTGTATATCAGTATGTAGTGTCTCTACTTTAAAGAGTCCTCTCCTGCTGATGTTCAGGTGTATATCAGTATGTAGTGACTCTACTTTAAAGAGTCCTCTCCTGCTGATGTTCAGGTGTATATCAGTATGTAGTGTCTCGACTTTAAAGAGTCCTCTCCTGCTGATGTTCAGGTGTATATCAGTATGTAGTGTCTCTACTTTAAAGAGTCCTCTCCTGCTGATGTTCAGGTGTATATCAGTATGTAGTGACTCTACTTTAAAGAGTCCTCTCCTGCTGATGTTCAGGTGTATATCAGTATGTAGTGTCTCGACTTTAAAGAGTCCTCTCCTGCTGATGTTCAGGTGTATATCAGTATGTAGTGTCTCTACTTTAAAGAGTCCTCTCCTGCTGATGTTCAGGTGTATATCAGTATGTAGTGACTCTACTTTAAAGAGTCCTCTCTGCTGATGTTCAGGTGTATATCAGTATGTAGTGTCTCGACTTTAAAGAGTCCTCTCCTGCTGATGTTTTTACATCCCTCTTTTTCTTTTCCAGATAAATGGCTCTTTTATTCCTCGCTAAATAGGATCATTAATTAGAGCAGGATGTTTTCCATCAGCATCGTTTGCGATACTTTGAAGATGCAGCGAACCATGAAAGTCACCTTCAGTCAGAGAGAGAACAGGAAAACCCCTCGCTGCTAAAAGCACTGACGCGGAGAACAAAAACAAATCTTAGAGAAATGTGTGTGTTTAATTTTGACCAGTTTTAAGAGTTTTATTGCTTGTGCTTTTAAAGAACCAGGATATATGAGGTTAGTGGGGAAATACACGGTGTGTGTGTGTGTGTGTGTGTGTGTGTGTGTGTGTGTGTGTGTGTGTGTGTGTGTGTGTGTGTGTTCCTCTCACTTGATGAGTGTTCCTTTCAAAATGTGTGTGTGACTTTGTGTGTGTGACTGTGTGTGACTGTGTATGTATATGTATATGTGTGTGTGTGTGTGTGTGTGTGTGGTGTGTGTCAGTTATTGTGTGTGTGTGTGTGTGTGTGTGTGTGTGTGTTGCTCACTTGACTGTTCCTTTCTAGATGTGTGTGTAACTGTGTGTATGTTTGTGACTGTGTGTGTGATGTGTGTGTTTATGTGTCAGTGTATCATTGTCTGTGTGTGTATATCTATGTTTGTATGTGTGTGTGTCCTCCTTGAGGACCGTGTGGGTGATGTGTGCAAAGTGTGTGTGTGTGTCTCACTTGATGTCCTCTTGCGCCCCCTGCTGTAGTTAGCATGACTCTGGAGGCGTGTGTGAGAGACTGTCTGTCTGTCTGCCTGCTGTCTGTCTCTGTGTGTCTGTGTGTCTCTGTGTGTCTCTGTGTGTCTCTGTGTGTGTGTGTGTGTGTGTGTGTGTGTGTGTGTGAGATGGTGTGTGTGTTTTTACTGTGTGTGAGAGCATCTGTGGTGTTCCTCATTTGATGACTGTTTCTTTCTGTTGCGAGTGTCTCTCCCTCATGACCGTCCCCTTGGCGCCCCCTGCCGTAGTTAACATGACTCAGGATTGGTTATGCTGTGTTGGTGTGTTTGTTTTACTGTCTGTGAGTGTGTATGAGAAAGTGTGTATGAGAAAGTGTGTATGAGACAGTGTGTGCGTGCGTGGGTGCTAAGATCAGATAAGAAGTACTTTATTGATCCCACTTCGGCACATGTTTGCGTTGCAGCAGCATCAAAAGACAAGGCATTGTACATTAGAGAAATGAAAAGTGTGTGTGTGTCTCTCACTTGATGACGTCCCTTTAGCGCCCCTGCTGTGGTCAGCATGACTCTGGAGGTGAGGCTGACCCTCAGGTCGTCCTCCTCCACCCCAGCAGCTCCGCACAGTGTTCCACGCACTGAGAGGACTGTTTCCTGATGGTGCATCCGCCTGAAACACAGAACATCAGAGACACGGAACATCAGGACACGGAACATCAGGGACACGGAACATCAGGGACACGGAACATCAGGGACACGGAACATCAGAGACACAGAACATCAGAGACACAGAACATCGGGGACACGGAACATCAGGGACACGGAACATCAGGGACACGGAACATCAGGGACACGAACATCAGAGACACGGAACATCAGAGACACGGAACATCAGAGACACGGAACATCAGAGACAAGGAACATCAGAGACACAGAACATCAGGGACAAGAACATCAGAGACACAGAACATCAGAGACACAGAACATCAGGGACACGGAACATCAGGGACACGGAACATCAGGACACGAATCAGGGACACAGAACATCAGGACAGAACAGAGGACATCATCAGGGACACAGAACATCAGAGACACGGAACATCAGAGACACGACAGAGCAAGGAACATCAGAGACACAGACATCAGGGACAAGGAACATCGGGGACACAGAACATCGGAGACACGGAACATCAGAGACACGAACATCAGAGACAAGGAACATCGAGACACGAACATCAGAGACAAGGAACATCGGAGACACGGACATCGGAGACACACCCTGTCACATCAAATGAACATCTAATCATTTAAAACATATATTCTTATACTCTGATTGTCTGTTTACTGTTAAATGGTATGTGTAGTCTTGTATGTGTTTAACAGAGACACATGTTAAGGGTTTACATTTCAGGAGGCAAAGGAAGTGATAAAGGTGGTTAAAGGGAGGTGTAATGGTTTGATGAGTGGATGTAGGACAGTTGTTTCCTCTCATGAATACACAGAGAGACTATCAGCCGAACTTCTTTCTCCTCTGAGGATGAAGCTCTCTGCATTTCAGATCCATTTCACTTGTTTATTGACTTTCTAACAAAAGACAAACTTTGTCCATGAATCATTTATCAGTTTCTCTTAAGAATTTCCTCCACACACCCCGCAACTTATTCTACAGGAAGTACAGACAATGCAGGACACAAACTTGATCATAAACGAGTCCTAAAACCCTGGCATGACTCAGCGTTTTAAGATGAATAGAATTGTATTTATCCGAAGGAGAGTTACAAAAATACAATAAACACAGCAGCATAATAAAGTGCACACTAACTTGCTAATTAAATAACTACAGGACACGACTGTCACATAATTCAATGTAAAATACTGTACTGTGACAAGCAGTACATTGAGAAGTGCAAAAAAACAGCAAACACACCACAACTTATTCCTCAGAAAGTAAATACAATACATTTTTCAAAAATAAACTAGGTTACTATTTAACACAAATACGTTTTTTTTTCTTCTCAATAAATCTGTTAAATCTTTAGAATGAATCACTTAAAATTTAAAATAAATCTGTTTAATTGTCCAAAAATAAACCATTTTAAATCTTTCAAAATAAAATATTTACATAAAAAAAGAGAGATTCCTCAGTACCATGATTATGACTTGGAAATATGGACTTTATAATTGCACAATCACAATTTGACAAAGTCATAGTGAGGTAGGTTTAAAAAAAAAGTCTCTTAATGAGTCTGATTAAACAGAGATGAATGATCTGGAACGTCTCAGTGTCCTGTATGAGAGAGGGTGTGTGCGTATGACTGTGTGTGTTCCTCAGTTGATGACGGTTTCTTTCTGTGTGTGTCTTTTTTAAAGTGTGTGTGTGTGTGTGTGTCTCACTCATGACCGTCCCCTTGGCGCCCCCTGCTGTAGTTAACATGACTCAGGATTGATTGTGTGTGTATGTGTTTTTACTGTCTGTATATGAGAGAGGATGTGTGTGTGTGTGTGTGTGGTGTTCCTCATTTGGTGACTGTTTCTTTCTGTGTGTGCCTTTTTAGTGTGTGTGTGTGTCTTGTTTAGTGTGTGTGTCTTTTAGTGTGTGTGTGTGTGTGTGTCTTTTTTAGTGTGTGTGTGTGTGTCTTGTTAGTGTGTGTGTCTTTTAGTGTGTGTGTGTGTGTCTTTTTTAGTGTTGTGTGTGTATGTGTTCCTCATTTGGTGACTGTCTTTTTTAGTGTGTGTGTGACAGGAAGTGATCTCAGGTGTGAAGTGTTTTTGAAGGAGGTGACCCGAGTCGCTCTTAAAGGATTAAGAGGCGTGTTAATATGAATGAAGTAATCTTTTTAATCCCCCCTGCATTCCTGCAACAACGTGCACTTTCACGATGACACATTGACGAGCCCTTCTGAAAGGAGAGGGCGATGTCCTCGCTGTGTTTGGAGACGCAGAGTTTACACCCACATGCTGCAAACTCTGCAGGTCAGGAGGCTGAGTCAAACCCAGAGGACTCTGTGAAACTGTGCAGTGAAAGAATATAGATATGTTTTGTGTTGAATAATCTTCAAGGCTGCAGAGATTGTAAAAGGGAAGTTAAAAAGGGTTCTGTGGCGTGTGAGAGGAAGCTCATTACGTTTCTCTAGAAAGAGATAGTATGAGTCCTGTGGCGCTGATCTTATATTTAAGATATATAACAACATGACGCCCGTAAACAAGATGTCTCCTGACAACAACGTGACATAAACAACAACTTGACGTAAATAACGTGACATAACGTGACGTAAACAACGTGACGTAAACAACGTGACGTAAACAATAATGTGACGAAAACAACAACGTGACAAACAACGTGACAAACAACGTGACAAACAACGTGACATAACGTGACGTAAACGACAACGTGACGTAAACAACAATGTGACGTAAACAACAACGTGACATAAAAAAACAACGTGACAAACAACCTGACAAACAACAACGTGACAAACAACAACGTGGTGTAAAGAACAACATGACGTAAACGACAACGTGACTTAAACGACAACGTGACGTAAACAACAATGTGACGTAAACAATGTGACAAACAACAACGTGACAAACAACAACGTGGTGTTAAAGAACAACGTGACGTAAACGACAACGTGACGTAAACGACAACGTGACGTAAACAACAATGTGACGTAAACAATGTGACGTAAACAATGTGACAAACAACAACGTGACGTAAACAACAACGTGGTGTAAACAACAACGTGACATAAAAAACAACGTGACAAACAACTTGACAAACAACGTGACGTAACAACGTGATGTAACACGTGACGTAAACAACGTGATGTAACACGTGATGTAAACACGTGACGTAAATGACAACGTGACGTAAATGACAACGTGACGTAAATGACACGTGACGTAAACAACATGACGTAAACAACAACGTGACGTAACAACAACGTGACGTAAACAACAACGTGACGTAAACAACAACGTGACGTAAACAACAACGTGACGTAAACAACAACGTAACGTAAACAACACGTAACGTAAACAACAACGTAACGTAAACAACAACGTGATGTAAACAAGATGTCTCCTGACGTAAACAAGATGTTTCCTGACGTAAACAACAACGTGACGTAAACAACAACGTGACGTAAACAACAACGTGACGTAAACAACAACGTGACGTAAACAACAACGTGATGTCGGAGCGCCGTAAAAACTAATATTTGGCTAATAATAAAGCTAAAATTAAAACTAATTTTGCCTTTTCTTCAAATGTCCTTGTTCTTTTAAAAGATAGATATTTAAAGAAGAAGATAATTAAAAAGGTCCAACTTAGAATACCTAACTTTCTATTGACCGCCCAGTTCAATAATAGACTGATAGATTTAGCATTAGCATTTAGACTTTTCATCAACAACTAGCATCTCCAGGTACCCTTCATGATTATCTGATTGAAGCCCATCCTACCTGGTCACTACATACTGAATATATAGGAGAATATCTGTGATGTTTATATAAATGAAGTAGGAGGACAGCGTTAAGCTCACAGACTGCTGATCAACGGCAACACTCCACGGCTCCTCTGAGATGAAATCGATGTCTGGACTGAAGAGGGAAAGGCTCCAAGTTCACATTAGAAAAGGAGCCAAACTAATTCCCAGTTAATTAAGATCCATTATTCCTCAGTTTGCCGTCAGATAAATTGAGTTCTGCCAGCGGCGTCCTTAGAGAGAACAAAGGTCCACACATTCATGGGAAGATCATTTTGGAAACGACCGTCCTCTGCAGTCTGCTGAGTACAAGTTTGTATAAGGTCCAATATTTTGGTGCAGAGACGACGTATTTACCCGGAAGGAAGCTGCTGGTTCCCTCGATAAAAAATCAACAGGATTTCTCCATAGGATTTTGGAATATTGTAAAAATAAGATCTGTGGAAAAGGAACCTGTTTGATAAATGCACGTTTTGTTCAGGATAATCTCCACATGTCTACCCTACTTTTATAATGTTCTAATCATAAATCTAATGTCCAGAAGCTAAATGCTAACGTGATGCTATAAAGGAACTACAGGCGAGTCCAGCAGCACGACTTCAACGTCACGCCAACTTCAGATCCATATCCAAACACACAGATTCTAAATGGTACGAGTTGAAGCGTTTGTTTGAACACTTTGCAGGAGGCAGGGACTTGCTTTCAAGCAGAACAGGGCAAACTAACTTATGGCGCTTTTCCACTGCAGCGCGTAGCACGGTTTTAAGCGTGCCGTGCCAAACCCGCCCCGGTTTTGTTGCGTTTCCACTAGGCGTAGTTCCGGCTAACGTACCTTTTCACAGTTTTTCTGGCCCTCCAAAATCGTGGTTCTTTCCGGGCAACAACCGGGCAGAAAATGCTAAACTAGTGACGTGAGTGGCTACAATACAACACAATGAACATATTTGACCGTGATTTAATTGTAATACACGTTTCTAAATGATGAAGTAACAACATACTGATACCGGTTAGTAACAAACCATGAATTAATGCTTTGACAAGTCTGCAGACAGACGGCAGGCGAAAACCTTTTAAAATGCGTGTTTTCTAAATGGAGATTGGCTAAGCTAACGCAGTATATGCTCCGACCGTCCACACTCACAACAACGGCCTATACAGACATAAATAAAGCAGCGACTGTATTCACCATGACACAGGCAGTCTGTGGTTTGTACTTGTTTAACTTTTGTCTAGTTTTCTGAACAGATATGAGGAGCTGTGAGCTCTGAGTGCTAACAGCTAACGGCTGATGTTTGTTTTCTGTGGTTCTCATTGAAGAAGACGTCACGGCTCCGCCTACACTGCGTTACTATAGTTACTGCCCAGAGATAAATCCTCTTAATTAGTGCCGTCAAAACATTCTGACAGGATCTGGGGAGAAAGCCACCATCGAGTCGATCATTACGAACACATGCTGTGCAGAGAAGCTGCTTTTAAAGGCTCTGAGCTCAGCATATAAACTTTAGTGAGATCCTGGAGCTTCAGCAGATGCTCAATAAGACTATTTTATGTGATGGTGCAGCCATAAAAAAATAATGGTGTCTTTAGTTTAAATGACTCACTCAATGCAAGTGTAACAGCTAATTAAAACAGTGATCAGCGTATAGGCAAAACTAATATGAAGTGAATTACCTACCCCACCTTTATTGGATGTTCTATTACGTTACATTATGATGCAAGTAAGCAAAATAATATATTTCTTGATTAAAAAAGAAAATATATTAAATTCATAATTGTAATTGACTGTAGTCATAATTGCAAAACTACATCAAATAAAAATGTGCACGTAGAGAAATAATGAAAGAAACACAAAAAGTATTTATACATTTTAGAATAATAATTGAAAAATTATTTAGAACCAAATATCTTTTGATAAAAAGAAGAATTATCAAAAAATTATGTTTATTAGAAGAAATAATTCCTGTAATCATAATTAAATAACTGCAAAAAAAGAAATGTGTCCATGCAGAGAATAATAGCAAAAACAAGACAGTATTCTTAAAATAGCTTGCGTGAAAAAGCTTTTCTGTCAAAAAAAACCTGCTAGCACCAGTGTGATCTCTGAAGTGTCATTTATGAAACTATTAATGTTCCACACCCAGCTGACGGGAAGAAACTCAGCTAACTGACTATACGAAAAAAATAAAATAAAAATAATAATTCCCACAAAAGCCTTTCAATGAGCCCTTAGCAAATACGGACTAATGCTAATTTCTGCTCATAACTAAAAAAGATCATTTATAATTCATACTTTCTGCACAAACAACACATCATCTGAAAGCTGAGATTCCACAGATTCCATTGGCATAGGTCTCATCACTGCACGGCCAGAACTCACTGAGCTAGCAGCCAGAACACAGCAAATAAACATCAGTTTTCAAATCCATGACAATAATTAGCAGGTTACATTTTACAATAATTTTTTTAGGCGGAGGTAAGAATTTACACTTTTTTACTATGTTCCATCTGAATTCACTCTGACACAGAAACATCTATATTGATTCTGACACTTCTACATCCATCTCACAGATGTAACCTTGCTTTGAGAAAAAAGATTATTAATTTAACCCTTTTAGAAGTGAAGTTATAGTCATTTGTTCTGGGCATGTCATTTTCGAGCCTGAAACCTTAAAAACATGCTTGGGGCTTAACAGGTTAAGAAAATCACACGCTCAAGAAACCCGTATCTAAACTCTGGAGGATTTCCTCCCCACTGGCTGTAAAACACGCTTCATGTGATCCCCCCCGCTGTGACAACCAGCCGCTTAACAGATTCCCCACTACGATCCCTCCTCCTCCTCCTCCTCCTCCTCTTCCTCCTCTTCCTCCCCCCTGTGGAGCGAGAAAAAGGCGGGAAAACGGAGAGGAGGAGCAGAAGAAATTCCTCTGCTGAAGTTCTAAGCGAGACGCCCTGCAGGGTTTAAACTAAAGGTAAATGTTTAAACTCGTTGTGATCGCCCTCCATCTCAGAGAGCAGGCACTGAAAGAACAAATACCTTACTAAAGTTTATTAATGACATTAAGGACGCGATTCACTTTCATTCTGATCACAGAGACTCAGTGAACTGTAAAGAAGAAGACATGTGATTCTCTCCAGGGGGTTTTCTAGAAAGAGATAGTATGAGAACTGTTGGAGGAGCTCAGGTCAGAAGAATTGCATTGCCCTTTCTACCCTGTAGCTGCTGAGCATCTGAGCATAAAACTCTCTGCTGCAGGGTACCTTAACGACCGCTGTTACTAACGAGCTAAGGATGAGCCTTACAGCCGTTCCTGTTAAAACACGACTCAGCGAAATTCATCCCCCCCCACAGAGTCATTAAAACAGATGCATTCATTTGAGGATGTCACAGCACTCGACAGACAGACTCTTTAATATCCTCTAACGATGCCTTCGAGGACCTGAGTTCCCGTCAGAATGCGCAGTTTGCATTTTGTTAGTCATTTAGTTTGATAGCTTAATAATACGTGACATCTTTGTTGATGTTGAGTAAATTGCTCCGGTTCATATTAACAGACTGTTTTAGATTACGTGCTTGGCCATCAATTTAATTTTAATTTCTCACGGAAATGGAAGGAATGCATTTAAAATATGTGATTATTTACGTGATTTTATTGTTAGTTTCAGGTTGAAAATAAGTAATGAATATAGTTTCTCTCAGGTGTTATTTCTTTTAGGTGTAATTTATCAGACCTCATTTCTCAGTTGTTATTTTCTCAGGTCTTATTTCTCATGTGATATTTCTCAGGTGTGTCCCTCAGGTGTGTCCCTCAGGTGTGTCCCTCTTTACCTGAGGTGCTCCCCGTCTCCTCGAAGTCGACGTTCCCCAGGTGAAGGACTCCGGCCACCACGCGGAACAGATCCAGCTTCTCAGTGTCGTCCAGCCCGATCTTCTTCATCGCGCCCGACATCCTGTTGAAGTCGCCCTGATCGTCCAGCAGGGGGTCCTTCAGAGGCCCCGCCTTCACATGCTGGGGACGAGAGGACACGGGTAAACACTCGGTAAACACACAGGTAAACACACAGGTGAACACACAGGTAAACACACAGGTAAACACACAGGTAAACACACAGGTAAACACACAGGTAAACACACAGGTAAACACACAGGTGAACACACAGGTGAACACACAGGTAAACACACAGGTAAACACACAGGTAAACACACAGGTAAACACACAGGTAAACACTCGGGTAAACACACAGGTAAACACACAGGTGAAACACAGGTAAACACACGGTAAACACACAGGTAAACACAACAGGTAAACACACAGGTAAACACACAGGTGAAACACAGGTGAACACACAGGTAAACACACACATATGCTTTATTTCGGTTACATGCATGAAGTCATGTGACCGTGCTGTAGTTCCTTTATAGCCCAACATTAGCCACCTTTAGCTTAGCGGTGGTGATGTGAAGTCATGTGACCGTGCTGTAGTTCCTTTATAGCCCAACATTAGCCGCCTTTAGCTTAGCGGTGGTGACGTGAAGTCATGTGACCGTGCTGTAGTTCCTTTATAGCCAACATTAGCCACCTTTAGCTTAGCGGTGGTGACGTGAAGTCATGTGACCGTGCTGTAGTTCCTTTATAGCCCAACATTAGTATAAAGAAAAATGTATCCCTCTAAAAGAAATACTGTGTAAGAAAATATTTCTTTTTTTAATCTCCGCTCCATCACTGCTCTCAGAATAACCGTCCTGTGGAGACGACACTAACCCGATCCCAGAATCCCTTTTCAATCTCCTCGTCCATCAGAGGGAAATCTCTCCTTAAACTTTATCGTTAACGATTCAATTAAAAACATATTTTTAGATTTCTGATCCAGCGTTTCAGAGCCCAGGAACAGCTGGGAGCGACGACACGGAAAACTGTTTTCTAAACACTTAAGGGATGGTTTTGAGGATATTGACAGAGAGTATGGAGGAGACGTTTTGTTTAATCAGAACTTGACTTTTTTCTTAGAACTTGACTTTTTTCTCAGAACTTGACTTTTTTCTCAGAACATGACTTTTTTTCTCAGAACTTGACTTTTTTCTCAGAACATGACTTTTTTTCTCAGAACATGACTTTTTTCTCAGAACATGACTTTTTTCACTAACTTTGATTTTTTTCTCAGAACTTGACTTTTTTCTCAGAACATGACTTTTTTCTCAGAACTTGACTTTTTTCTCAGAACATGACTTTTTTCTCAGAACTTGACTTTTTTTCACTAACTTTGACTTTTTTTCATCAGAATTTGACTTTTTTCTCAGAACTTGACTTTTTCACTAACTTTTTTTTTTAAAATCATTTCTCACTGAAGAGACTTGGAATTAATCACCCTAGACTTCTGCTTTCAGACGCAGTTCATTTTGAAGTTATCACCCTATCCGATAATAATCCAATGCAGAGGCAATAATGTAATATAATACATTATGAGAGCAACCGTAATGCTGATGTGGCCCGTGATGAAATTGAGTTTGAAAGCCCTGCTCTATATGATGGGATTCATGAGTCTCCATTTTGTCCTCTTAATGGATAAAGTAATTAAATCTGCAGCAATGGAATATATTCTCATAATGAATTAAAGGCTGAAGGCAGAGGAAGGAACTCATTTCCCACGAGGAGCTGTTCTTATTATCGCAGCATTAAGAGCGCCGTGCGGAGGCGGCTAATTAAAATGCAAAATATGGATTTATTCTGATGATCCGGAGATTACAGAAACACAACAATGGGATAATCTCCTTTAATGGGATCGGAGCATCATTATCATCACACAGGTGTATTCAGAGGAGGATCTGCAGAGGCTTTATTGGTTGGTTTTCCTCCTCAGGTAACGGCTTTTAATCTGATTTGAAATTATTGTTAATCATTCGAGGTGTTAGAGAATCAAACAAAAACCTCAAGCATTGAAAGTTCTTCTGCATCAACAGGAAGTTATTTTCGAAAGTTTGGACAACAAATCCAACATTTAATGGAATCCAATGTGACTTTTTAAGAGGTTTTGAGAGTTTCACTCAGTTTTTGTCATTTTCTAGAGCTATGTTCTACAGTGTTAAATGATGCAACCGTTTCTATTATTATTTAGATATTTTAACATATTTCTTGTATTTTATATTATTTTAGTTTGATCTTTTTATTGCACTGTTTATTTTCTATGAATAATTTTTACTTCAACTTCTATATATAATATTTTATATTTATTGCAATTTCTTTTTTTAAATATATATGTTTTTATCATTATTTTATATTTAATTTTAACTGCATATTTTTAGTTCAATTTGTTTGTATAATATTGTATATTTATTGCATTTTCTTTATTAAATTCTTGTGTTTGTATCAATATTTTTAAGCCTTTTAAATTATTTTTGTATTATACATTTTCACTTTAATTTCTTATACTTATATAAAAATGTTTTGCCTATCACTTTTTTAATTTGATCTTTCTATTGCATATTTTTACTTTAACTTATCACGTTTATATCAACGTTTTTTTCTACTTTTAATTAATTGTTATCTTTTTTTCAATTATTTTATCTTTGTATTTTATTAGATTTTTAACCCAAAAGTGAATCTAAAGCTAATGGAGTCGAAGAGCGATGGTTTTCGGGGAGTTTCTGATCTGAGTTTGCAACAGAAGTTCAGGCGTTTGCAGCTGCATCAAATGCCTTCACTTTCCAAGCACAGACTCTCAGTTATCCAAACTCGCTGTATTTGTTGTTTAAATGGAATAAAAGTGTATATCAAATTAAACAGATGGAAGGCGGTCTTTACCTCGGAGCTCTTGCGGTTCTGAAGATCTGTTTGTCTGAGTCTTTGGAGGCGAAGTATCGAGTGCATCCTCTGTTCAGATACTGCAACACAGAGAGAGAGACAAACAGTGAGTCAGAGAGAGAGAGAGAGAGAGAGAGAGAGAGAGAGAGAGAGAGGAGAGAGAGTGAGAGAGTGAGTGAGTGAGTGTACAAGTACAAGTACAAGATCTGAGTACTTCTACTTTTACTCAAGTACAAGATCTGAGTACTTCTACTTTTACTCAAGAACAAGATCTGAGTACTTCTACTTTTACTCAAGTACAAGATCTGAGTACTTCTACTTTTACTCAAGTACAAGATCTGAGTACTTCTACTTTTACTCAGTACAAGATCTGAGTACTTAGATCTTGTACTTGAGTAAAAGTAGAAGTACTCAGATCTTGTACTTGAGTAAAAGTAGGAGTACTTCTACTTTTACTCAAGTACAAGATCTGAGTACTTCTACTTTTACTCAAGAACAAGATCTGAGTACTTCTACTTTTACTCAAGTACAAGATCTGAGTACTTCTACTTTTACTCAAGAACAGATCTGAGTACTTCTACTTTTACTAAAGTACAAGATCTGAGTACTTCTACTTTTACTCAAGTACAAGATCTGAGTACTTCTACTTTTACTCAAGTACAAGATCTGAGTACTTCTACTTTTACTAAAGTACAAGATCTGAGTACTTCTACTTTTACTCAAGTACAAGATCTGAGTACTTCTACTTTTACTCAAGTACAAGATCTGAGTACTTCTACTTTTACTCAAGTACAAGATCTGAGTACTTCTACTTTTACTCTAGTAAAAGTAGAAGTACTCAGATCTTGTTCTTAAGTACAAGATCTGAGTACTTCTACTTTTACTCAAGTACCAGATCTGAGTACTTCTACTTTTACTCAAGTACAAGATCTGAGTACTTCTACTTTTACTCAAGTACAAGATCTGAGTACTTCTACTTTTACTCAAGTACAAGATCTGAGTACTTCTACTTTTACTCTAGTAAAAGTAGAAGTACTCAGATCTTGTTCTTAAGTACAAGATCTGAGTACTTCTACTTTTACTCAAGTACCAGATCTGAGTACTTCTACTTTTACTCAAGTACCAGATCTGAGTACTTCTACTTTTACTCAAGTACAAGATCTGAGTACTTCTACTTTTACTCAAGTACCAGATCTGAGTACTTCTACTTTTACTCAAGTACAAGATCTGAGTACTTCTACTTTTACTCAAGTACAGATCTGAGTACTCTGTGTATCTGCAGTACCAGACCTGAGTACTCTGTGTATCTGCAGTACAAGATCTGAGTACTCTGTGTCTCTGCAGTACCAGACCTGAGTACTCTGTGTATCTGCAGTACCAGACCTGAGTACTCTGTGTATCTGCAGTACCAGATCTGAGTACTCTGTGTATCTGCAGTACCAGACCTGAGTACTCTGTGTATCTGCAGTACAAGATCTGAGTACTCTGTGTATCTGCAGTACCAGACCTGAGTACTCTGTGTATCTGCAGTACCAGACCTGAGTACTCTGTGTATCTGCAGTACCAGACCTGAGTACTCTGTGTCTCTGCAGTACCTGAGTACTCTGTGTCTCTGCAGCTCAGCGCTGCCCTCTGCTGGATTATTGTTTAATGTAAATATCATTTAATGTTTTTGTGATAACACAGAAATGGAGAAATCTATCAGAAAGAACACGTCTCAGTTTTTCACGCTTCCTTTATTTCCTCTCCTCGTTGGTCTCTGGTTTCACTTCAGCCTTTCTTTAAATGTCCTTCTACTCTCCTTTCATATGTTTGTTATTCTGTATTTCCTTCCTTCCTTCCCTCCTTCCTTCCCTCCCTACTCTTTGGTTCCTATGCTTCCTTCATCCTTCCTTCCCTCCCTACTCTTTGGTTCCTATGCTTCCTTCCCTCCCTACTCTTTGGTTCCTATGCTTCCTTCCTTCCTTCCCTCCCTACTCTTTGGTTCCTATGCTTCCTTCCCTCCTTCCCTCCCTACTCTTTGGTTCCTATGCTTCCTTCCCTCCTTCCTTCTCCCTACTCTTTGGTTCCTATGCTTCCTTCCCTCCTTCCCTCCCTACTCTTTGGTTCCTATGCTTCCTTCCCTCCTTCCCTCCCTACTCTTTGGTTCCTATGCTTCCTTCCCTCCTTCCCTCCCTACTCTTTTGGTTCCTATGCTTCCTTCCCTCCTTCCTTCCCTCCCTACTCTTTGGTTCCTATGCTTCCTTCCCTCCTTCCCTCCCTACTCTTTGGTTCCTATCTTCCTTCCCTCCTTCCCTCCCTACTCTTTGTTCCTATGATTCCTTCCCTCCTTCCCTCCCTACTCTTTGGTTCCTATGCTTCTTCCTCCTTCCCTCCCTACTCTTTGTGTCCTATGCTTCCTTCCTTCCTTCCCTCCCTACTCTTTGGTTCCTATGCTTCCTTCTTGCCTTTAAAACTTTCCTTCTACCTTTCCCTTCTTTCTATATTTAGCTCTCTAGCCTTCTTCAACTTCTCACATCTCCTGCCTGGTGTCTAACAAGTGACTCAGTGTGCAGGGACGAGATGAAGAGGTGTGTGTGTGTGTGTGTGTGTGTGGTTGTGTGTGTGTGTGTGTGTGTGTGTGTGTGTGTGTGTGTGTGTGTTGTGTGTGTGTGTGTGTGTGTGTGTTTCCTCTCAGACGCAGATGTCTCCTGCAGAGAGCAGATGTTCTCCATCACTCAGGGAGGAAACACAGAAACAACGTCTGAAGATAAAAACATCCCAAGGGTTTTATATCTCAAGATAATTATATATATATATATATACACAAGTAGTGTACTGTGATGTAATGTACTGTAGTGTAGTATAGTGTGTACTGTAGTGTAGTATATGTGTACTGTAGTGTAGTATTTGTACCCTGAAGGTGTCCGGTGAGCTCAGGTGGTATTTCTCTCTGATCTCCTCCGAGGCTCCGGCACAGAGGCGGTAGAAGATGTGATAGTTTCCTCTCCTCCGGACCCTGCCTGCAGATCCTCGACTTCTCCAGCAGGTAGTGAGACACGAAGCCCCCCCACCACCGTGTTCTGGGGCAGACACACACTTAGTACCACAGAATACCATCAAAAACACACTTAGTACCACAGAATACCATCAAAAACACACTTAGTACCACAGAATACCATCAAAAACACACTTTATACCATCAAAACCAGCAGAGAGAGAACTGTGGTACTTTGGTCAAAGTAGAAGTACTCAGATCTTGTACTTGAGTAAAAGTAGAAGTACTCAGATCTTGTACTTGATAAAAGTAGAAGTACTCAGATCTTGTACTTGAGTAAAAGTAGAAGTACTCAGATCTTGTTCTTGAGTAAAAGTAGAAGTACTCAGATCTTGAGTAAAAGTACTCAGATCTTGTACTTGAGTAAAAGTAGAAGTACTCAGATCTTGAGTAAAATAGAAGTATTCAGATCTTGTACTTGAGTAAAAGTAGAAGTACTCAGATCTTGTACTTGAGTAAAAGTAAGAAGTACTCAGATCTTGTACTTGAGTAAAAGTAGAAGTACTCAGATCTTGTACTTGAGTAAAAGTAGAAGTACTCAGATCTTGTTCTTGAGTAAAAGTAGAAGTACTCAGATCTTGTACTTGAGTAAAAGTAGAAGTACTCAGATCTTGTTCTTGAGTAAAGTAGAAGTACTCAGATCTTGTTCTTGAGTAAAGTAGAAGTACTCAGATCTAGTACTTGAGTAAAAGTAGAAGTACTCAGATCTTGTACTTGAGTAAAGTAGAAGTACTCAGATCTAGTACTTGAGTAAAAGTAGAAGTACTCAGATCTTGTACTTGAGTAAAAGTAGAAGTACTCAGAAGATCTTGTTCTTGAGTAAAAGTAGAAGTACCAGAGTGTAGAATACTCTGTTTCAGTAAAAGTATTCATTGTGCAGATTGGTCCATCTCAGAATAATATATATATATATGTTTTATATATATCTAAAGATTGATCATGAAAGTTTTCTCAAAGCTGGTTCTAAAGATGATGAATCTGCAGAAACTGAACCTCTCGTTTGTTTTGAGATCAAGAGAGAATATTGTGTTTATTATTTACTATTATGATTTATTTAAATTATAAAAGCTATTAGGCGTCATCTTAATTCATGGCTGCTCATCTGGAGGATTCAAGGAGACAAATAAAGACCCTTTTCTATTCTTTTATAATAGTGTTTAAGTACCTTCTCATTGAATGGATTTCCACAAACTTCCCGAAGCGGCTGCTGTTGTTGTTTCGGACCGTTTTGGCGTTCCCGAAAGCTTCCAGCAGCGGATTGGCTGCAGGGACACAGAGGAGCGTCACACCACAGAGGAGCGTCACACACAGGGACACAGAGGAGCGTCACACACAACAGAGGAGCGTCACACACAGGGACACAGAGGAGCGTCACACACACACACACACCAGAGGAGCGTCCACACACACACACACACACAGAGGAGCGTCACACACACACACACACACAGAGGAACGTCCACACACACACACAGAGGAGCGTCACACACACACACACAGAGGAGCGTCACACACACACACAGAGGAACGTCACACACACACACAGAGGAACGTCACAACACACACACACACAGAGGAGCGTCACACACACACACACACACAGAGGAGCGTCACACACACACCAGAGGAACGTCACACACACACACAGAGGAACGTCACACACACACACAACACAGAGGAGCGTCACACACACACACAGAGGAGCGTCACACACACACACAGAGGAACGTCACACACACCACACACACAGAGGAGCGTCACACACACACACACACACAGAGGAGCGTCACACACACACACAGAGGAGCGTCACACACACACACACACACAGAGGAGCGTCACACACACACACACAGAGGAGCGTCACACACACACACACACAGAGGAGCGTCACACACACACACACACACAGAGGAGCGTCACACACACACACAGAGGAGCGTCACAACGCAGAGGAGCGTCACACACGCAGAGGAGCGTCACACACACAGAGGAGCGTCACACACACACGCAGAGGAGCGTCACACACACACGCAGAGGAGCGTCACACACACACGCAGAGGAGCGTCACACACACACGCAGAGGAGCGTCACACACACACGCAGAGGAGCGTCACACACACACGCAGAGGAGCGTCGCGTCACACACGCAGAGGAGCGTCAGACACACACACACACACGCAGAGGAGCGTCAGACACACACACACACACAGAGGAGCGTCACACACACACACAGAGGAGCGTCACACACACACACAGAGGAGCGTCACACACACACACAGAGGAGCGTCACACACACACACACACACAGAGGAGCGTCACACACACACACACACACAGAGGAGCGTCACACACACACAGAGGAGCGTCACACACACACACAGAGGAGCGTCACACACACACACAGAGGAGCGTCACTCTCACACACACACACAGAGGAGCGTCACTCTCACACACACACAGAGGAGCGTCACACACACACACAGAGGAGCGTCACACACACACAGAGGAGCGTCACACACACACGCAGAGGAGCGTCACACACACACGCAGAGGAGCGTCACACACACACGCAGAGGAGCGTCGCGTCACACACGCAGAGGAGCGTCAGACCACACACACACACGCAGAGGAGCGTCAGACACACACACACACAGAGGAGCGTCACACACACACACAGAGGAGCGTCACACACACACACAGAGGAGCGTCACACACACACACAGAGGAGCGTCACACACACACACACACACAGAGGAGCGTCACACACACACACACACACAGAGGAGCGTCACACAACAACACAGAGGAGCGTCACACACACACACAGAGGAGCGTCACACACACACACAGAGGAGCGTCACTCTCACACACACACACAGGGAGCGTCACTCTCACACACACACACAGAGGAGCGTCACTCTCACACACACACAGAGGAGCGTCACACACACACACACACACACACACACACACACACACACACACACACACACACACACACACACACACACACACACACACACACACACACACACACACACACACACCACACACACACACACACACAACACACACACACACACACACACACACACACACACACACACACACACACACACACACACCCCACACACACACACACACACACCACACACACACACACCACACACACACACACACCACCACACACACACACACACCACACACACACACACACACACACACACACACACACACACACACACACACACACACACACACACACACACACACAGAATAATTGTGTGTGTGTGTGTATCACGAATAGCAAGTATATTTCAAATACCCCACAAACAAACCCTCATCCCACAGCTCGCAATTAAATCCAAAAAGGTCCACTTCGGGTTTTCAAAAAGGTCCACAAAAAAAGGAACGTTCAAAGTAACCGAGGTGGATAAACATCATTTAGGAAACTAACAAAATAAACTTGTCTTCAAAATAAATATAACAGTCAATTTGACCCACGGGAGAATGTCAGTCAGTCAGTCAATCCATACTGAAGAAAGAATCGAACTGTATTTATTTAACAAGAAGAAGAAGTGATCGTACCTTCCACTATCCTCTCGTCGATGTCCTGACCCGTCCCGTACGAGGATGTTAAATATCTGAGAGGAGAAACAAAAAGTAGATACAAGGGGTTTTAAAATGCACCGTCATGTTTACCCTGAGCACGAACTTGGTATATTTTTATTTGAGTGCGTTCACACCGGAGCGGTGCGATTTCTGGGCGTGTCGTGATTCCATGTAAAGTCAATGCAAAGACGATGCGATTGAAGGAGGCGTCAATCCCAAGAGTTACATTTGTTCAACTCGAGCGTCAAATTCGCGTGACGTGTTCTCGCGTTAGCCAATCAGCGGTCAGCCTGAATCAGAAAACTAAAACATCAGCCGTTAGCTGTTAGCTGTTAGCTGTTAGCACTCAGAGCTCCTCATATCTGTTCAGAAACTAGACAAAAGTTAAACACGAACCAAACACAGACTGTCTGTGTCTTTATTTCTGTCTGTAGGACGTTGTTGTGAGTTTGGACGGAGCAGCTACATGTTAGCTTAGCATGATCGATCACATCTCCATTCAGAAAAACACGCATTTTAAAAGGTTTCATCTGCCATCTTGTGTACACACATTAATTAATAGTATTTACAAACCGGTATCAGTATGTTGTTACTTCGGCATCATTTTGAAACGTGTATTAACAAATAAAACACGGTCAAATATGTTCATTTTGTTGCAGTTGGTTTCTACCACAGTATCTAAATGGAGATAAGCTCCGCCTCCTCGTCGTCCTGTTTGAATGAGGCGAGGAAACACAGCTGACAGCCGCCGTGAAACTCGAGCGATTAGAGTCTTGGTGTTAACTGGTGTTAATTTTGTCAGCTATTTTTTTATTTAGTTTTAGTTTTAGTCCTGTGTTAAATGTCCTTTTTAGTTTTAGTCATATTTAGTCACCTTCATCCTGTTTTTATTTAGTCAAGTTTTAGTCGACTAAAAGTCTGAGCATTTTAGTCTCATTTTAGTCAAACTAATTATTTTAGTCGACTTTTGTCAATGAAAACTGTTGAGTCTTTTTTAGTCATCAGATTATATTGAACATTTCAGTCAAACTAGTCTAGCCAAAACCAACAATTTGTCATTTTAGTCAAACTTATTTCACAATAAGATTATATCTTGTCCTTATTTGATGAAAAACACAGGTTGAATGATGAAGAATGCAGCTTTGCAGAGAGTGGTCAGGTTTGTGGTGTTACCAGCTGTGTATGGCCACATTTCCCTTCTGATAAAACAATGCAGTCGCTTTTTCTCTCCGCCTCATTGCAGCGAAAATGGGCCCAAATATCACATCGTTTCTTTCTCCCAAGCAGTGGTGGGTTAGGCTTTTTCGTTGTCAGTCATTTTGACGGACAGGATCGTAACATTTCCGTCATAATCCATATTACCCGTCGAGTCTGTACACAGCTCGTCACTCACTCGCGCTGACGGTTAACGCGACCACTGCTCCCAAGTCCTGTTGTTGCCATTTTCCTTTCTGTTAAATAAGGTTAGTTAGACCAGGAGTTAGACCAGGAGTTAGACCAGGAGTTAGACCGGAAGTTAGACCAGGAGTTAGACCAGGAGTTAGACCAGGAGTTAGACCGGGAGTTAGACCGGGAGTTAGACCGGAGTTAGACCGGAGTTAGACCGGGAGTTAGACCGGGAGTTAGACCGGAGTTAGACCGGGAGTTAGACCGGGAGTTAGACCGGGAGTTAGACCGGGAGTTAGACCGGGAGTTAGACCGGGAGTTAGACCGGGAGTTAGACCGGAGTTAGACCGGAGTTAGACGGGAGTTAGACCGGAGTTAGACCGGGAGTTAGACCGGGAGTTAGACCGGAGTTAGACCCGAGTCTTCCTGACGGTTCATATTGTGCCGCTGCCGGTGTAATTCAAATGTACCGCCGCGCGCAGCACAGACACACAGCTGCTGCCCAGCCGCAGCACAGACACACAGCTGCTGCCCAGCCGCAGCACAGACACACAGCTGCTGCCCAGCCGCAGCACAGACACACAGCTGCCCAGCCGCAGCACAGACACACAGCTGCTGCCCAGCCGCAGCACAGGAAATTGAACTGCTGGGAGAAAAACTGACTATCAGATGTTACGTTATCTTTGATAATATTTCGTCTCGTCACTTTCGTCAGCGATATTGCATGTTGATTCGTTACAGTTATTGTTTACTGCCGTCGGTGCCGTCTCGTCATCGGCTCGTTTTAGTCATGGATAAAAAGGTCGTTGACGAACATATTTCGTCATAGTTTTAGTCAACGAAATGAACACTAGTGTGAACGCAGCATACAAATGCACCGTCATGGTTACCTGAGCACGACTTGGTGTTCTCCGTCTTCCGGCTCCAGACTCTCCGGAGACGATGATGGACTGACTCATCTTCAGGACCCTCATGTCCCTGTACGCCTTATCAGCTGACACACACACACACACACACACACACACAAAAGTCATTAACTGTCACACACCAGGGAAATGAAGAGAGTTACAGAAACACTGACATATGTATGCATCAGAGTGAGTGAGTGAGTGAGTGAGTGAGTGAGTGAGTGAGCGAGTGAGAGAGTGAGCGAGTGAGCGAGTGAGCGAGTGAGCGGGTGAGCGAGTGAGCGAGTGAGAGAGAGAGTGAGTGAGTGAGTGAGTGGGCGAGTGAGTGAGTGAGCGAGGTGAGTGGGTGAGTGAGTGAGTGAGCGAGTGAGAGAGTGAGCGAGCGAGTGAGCGGGGAGCGAGTGAGGAGTGAGAGAGAGAGTGAGGAGTGAGAGAGTGAGAGTGAGAGAGTGAGGGGTGAGAGAGTGAGAGAGTGAGCGAGTGAGCGAGTGGGTGAGCGAGTGAGTGAGCGAGCGAGTGAGCGGGTGAGCGGGTGAGCGAGTGAGTGAGCGAGCGAGTGAGCGGGTGAGCGGGTGAGTGGGTGAGCGAGTGAGTGAGCGAGTGAGAGAGTGAGCGAGTGGGTGAGCGAGTGAGTGAGCGAGTGAGAGAGTGAGCGAGTGAGAGTGTGAGCGAGCGGGCGAGCGGGTGAGCGGGCGAGTGAGCGGGTGAGCGAGTGAGAGAGTGAGCGAGTGGGTGAGCGAGAGAGTGAGCGGGTGAGCGAGCGAGAGAGGGAGCGAGCGGGTGAGCGAGTGAGAGAGTAAGCGAGTGGGTGAGCGGGTGAGTGAGTGAGTGAGTGAGCGAGTGAGCGAGTGAGAGAGTGAGAGAGTGAGGGTGAGAGGGTGAGCGAGCGGGCGGGCGAGTGAGCGAGTGAGAGAGTGAGCGGGTGAGCGAGTGAGAGAGTGAGCGGGTGAGCGAGTGAGAGAGTGAGCGAGTGAGCGAGCGGGTGAGTGAGCGAGCGAGCGGCGAGCGAGTGAGCGAGTGAGCGGGTGAGCGAGCGGGTGAGTGAGCGGGTGAGAGAGTGAGCGAGTGAGCGAGCGACGTGAGCGAGTGAGTGAGATGAGGTGGTGAGCGAGTGAGTGAGCGGGTGAGCGAGTGAGCGAGTGAGAGTGTGAGCGAGTGGGTGAGCGAGTGAGTGAGAGAGCGGGCGAGCGAGTGAGTGGGTGAGTGAGCGAGTGAGCGAGAGAGTGAGCGAGTGAGAGGGTGAGCGAGTGAGTGAGCGAGTGAGTGAGCGAGTGGGTGAGCGAGTGAGCGAGTGAGTGAGCGAGAGAGTGAGCGAGTGAGAGAGTGAGCGAGTGAGTGGGCGAGTGAGTGAGCGAGTGAGCGGGTGAGAGAGAGAGTCTCACCTATAGCATAAACATGAGGCGGCAGAGTTCCCAGAGATCTTCCTCTGTACTTCTGGATGGTTTCCGGTGAGTAAAGCTTCGGGATGTCATAGTACGGATTCACTGCGATCAGGATGTTAGCTACGAACGTCGGAGGAGGAAGAGGAGGAAGAAGAAGTAAACAATTCCACATCATCATGCTATGTGTATAACCTGTGTTGTCCTACATTTCCCACAATCCTAAAGCACAAATAATGGTTTAAAATTCCTGCTTTTAGCAAAACAGTGGAATAAATATATATTTGTTTTGAAGAAGAGCCGGTGCATGACTCCTTTATAACTTCTCTGTATTAAGACATTTAAAATATACACATTTCTATATGAAAAAGAGAAAAAAGGAAAAAAGGAGGCCTCTTATAGATCTGAACAGAGACAGTTCCCTCTTCAGCCACTAGATGTCAGCGTGCACTCAGGAATAACATCATGTCACATAATCAAGATCATAAGAAAACTGTGTGTGTGGGTGTGTGTGTGTGTGTGTGTGTGTGTTGTGTGTGTGTGTGTGTGGTGTGTGTCTTTGACTGTGTGTGTTGTGTTTGTGTGTGTCTTTGTGTGTGTGGTGTGTGTGTGTGTGTGTGTGTGTGTGTGTGTCTTTGACTGTGTGTGTGTGTGTTTGTGTGTGTCTTTGTGTGTGTGTGTGTGTGTGTGTGTGTGTGTGTGTTGTGTGTCTTTGACTGTGGTGTGTGTGTGTGTGTGTGTGTGTGTGTGTGTGTGTGTGTGTGTGTCTTTGACTGTGTGTGTGTGTGTGTGTGTGTGTGTGTGTCTTTGACTGTGGTGTGTGTGTGTGTGTCTTTGACTGACTGTGTGTGTCTTTGACTGACTGTGTGTGTCTTTGACTGACTGACTGTGTGTGTGTCTTGACTGACTGTGTGTGTCTTTGACTGTGTGTGTGTCTGTGTCTTTGACTGTGTGTGTGTCTGTGTCTTTGACTGTGTGTGTGTCTTTGACTGACTGTGTGTGTGTGTCTTTGACTGACTGAGTGTGTGTGTCTTTGACTGACTGAGTGTGTGTGTCTTTGACTGACTGAGTGTGTGTGTCTTTGACTGACTGAGTGTGTGTGTGTGTGTGTCTTTGACTGACTGAGTGTGTGTGTGTGTGTTGTGTGTGTCTTTGACTGACTGAGTGTGTGTGTGGTGTGTGTCTTTGACTGACTGAGTGTGTGAGTGTGTGTGTCTTTGACTGACTGAGTGTGTGTGTGTGTGTGTCTTTGACTGACTGAGTGTGTGTGTGTGTGTGTCTTTGACTGACTGAGTGTGTGAGTGTGTGTGTCTTTGACTGACTGAGTGTGTGTGTGTGTGTGCTTTGACTGACTGAGTGTGTGAGTGTGTGTGTCTTTGACTGTGTGAGTGTGTGTGTGTGTGTGTGTGTGTGTGTGTGTGGTGTGTGTGTGTGTGTGTGTGTGTGTGGTGTGTGTGTGTGTGTGTGTGGTGTGTGTGTGTGTGTGTGTGTGTGTGATATTCAGAAAGCTAGGATATTAGTGGAAAATCCTGATATCTTTGACCGTGAAGTCGCTCTTAATTATCAAACATAATAATAACGGTCAGATTTACTGCAGAGAATATTTGTATCCGAGTTAAATAATTGTAAAAGCAACATCAAGAAGGTCTTTCTACGCTTCTGGAAATACGACATGATCTAAAGACTCACGTAGATCTTCTCTTTGCTGTATCTCACTCTGACGTTATCAGCAGCGTCGCTTCATTCAAGTACATCAGAGAACCTGGGAAACAAAATGTGATATGGAGGTCAGACACAGACTGAGAAATGGGTTATTTACCCACAAATATTAAGAATATATAACACTGTTAAGTGTCTTTCACTTTTATCAAATACAGCCTTAATAAACACTGAAAACACATCTATGAATCATGACGGAAAAGGACATTTATTAGAAGTTAGATTTTAAAAACAGCAGAAATGTCAAATGTATGTCCGAGGCAACAAGGCTGTAACATTAGATAGAGAAGAACATCTAGTGGATACATCTTTTTTTAATCCTAGTTATTTGTGGTTTTACAGGGAATTAAGAAAACCAACGTACAGTTGTCCTCCACATGCTTGTTGACGTCGTCCTCCGCAGGATACACCTGGTTGATAGCAGACACAAAGGGCTGCAGAGAAAACAAAGAAATTAAAGTCAAGATAAATAATATTATTTTATGATTTAAAAAAAAATATTTAAAGGGGACCTATCATGCTATATTTGAATAATATAGTGTAGGACCATACCTATATAAGGCATATTTATACTTTTCTTTTTTCAAATACCAAACAGATCATGCATTTTAACCATGCCTCATTTCGCTCAATTTGACAATTTCTAGCAAGGGCTGATTCAGTGAGAACAGCACCATCTACAGGCCTGGCATATGTACTACAGCGTCTCCAGCGCTTTCTAACGGCAATGGCCGTGGCTGTCTCCTCCTGATTGGTGGAGTTGGCCCAATAGCCGTAGCGCCACCGTCCTGACGTCAGGACAGTGTTCAAATCTGGATCAGTTTTGATCAGATCCGTTGCAGCCCCTTTTTTAGAGATTTGGGTATGGAGGAAAATAGAGAGGGTTGTGTTTTCTGACACTTGGTGAGTTCCCTGGAACACCGGGGACACATATTCATGTAGAAAAGACGTACACAAGTGCATTTTGCATGATAGGTCCCCTTTAATGTTTTATTTTAATAACTATTAATAGATATATTTTTTTATAATTATGAAGAATTTAAGTAAGTTTTCTTCAACGTAGAAAATGAATAAAAGCAAGGTAAATAAAAACGGTTTGACTTCAGTCGTCACGTTAGTTCCTCTAAACAGATGTTCCAGAGCCTTCAGAACGGTTTTACTCGTGTTATTTAAACGCAGTAACTTCAGTCTGTTTTCTGCTCGAGTAGCCGGATTAAAAACTGGATTAAAAACTGCAAGAAGGAGTTCTTTTAGGAGGAATTATTCCAGCTTAACGACAAACATGTAATCTCTGCAGTGACGACGGGCTGCAGGAAGTCATGTCCAGCCAGGACTCAAAATACAAATCTTAAAGGGCCCCTATTCTGCAAAATCCACTTCCCCAGTCGTCTCTTCATCAACATGTGTCCCCTCTTCTTCATGTCTCTTCTACATCAACATGTGTCCCCTCTTCTTCATGTCTCTTCTACATCAACATGTGTCCCCTCTTCTTCATGTCTCTTCTTCATCAACATGTGTCCCCTCTTCTTCATGTCTCTTCTACATCAACATGTGTCCCCTCTTCTTCATGTCTCTTCTACATCAACATGTGTCCCCTCTTCTTCGTCTCTTCTACATCAACATGTGTCCCCTCTTCTTCATGTCTCTTCTACATCAACATGTGTCCCCTCTTCTTCATGTCTCTTCTACATCAACATGTGTCCCCTCTTCTTCATGTCTCTTCTACATCAACATGTGTCCCCTCTTCTTCATGTCTCTTCTACATCAACATGTGTCCCCTCTTCTTCATGTCTCTTCTGATCAGATTTGTCCACTTGATGATGTCATAACGATGTTTTGTCTTGTGTAACCATTAGCCAATCAGCACCAAGGTAACCCCCCCCCCTTATCACTGAATCTCCTCCTAGAGCACCATTGAGTTCTTTGTAACCAAATCTCTCTCAGAGGGGCGTGGGGAGGGGCTCTTATTTCATCTAAAGTAACAGACAGAGAATCAGCACTTTGGAAACAGGGCTGAAACAGAGGGGATTATGGGTAATGCTGCAATGATCTGTTTGGTGTTTCAGCCAATCAGAGACAGGCTCTGGATATATCTGAGACCTGTGATATATTGATGAAGAGGAGGATGATAGGGACCTTTAATATATTTCATTACAGTGTCAATTATTTGAGAAGAACTCCTTTTAGTGGGTTGAGTACATTCTTAGAATAAGTGATTAAAGGATTGTTTGACAGCTATCACAAGGGAGAAAATAAGAAAACTGTAAATGTATGCAATCATTTATGGCGTTAATAATTAATATT
>JAAOOA010000838.1:47500-95000 GCA_012861695.1 Trematomus loennbergii | reverse complement strand
GCCTCCTTTAGCTTAGCGGTGGGTGACGTGAAGTCATTGGACCGTGCTGTAGTTCCTTTATAGCCCAATATTAGCCACCTTTAGCTTAGCGGTGGTGACGTGAAGTCATGTGACCGTGCTGTAGTTCCTTTATAGCCCAACGTAAGCTTTTTACTTCAGAAATCGTAAAGTGGTGTTAATATGTGGAGATTATCCTGCTGAACTAAATGTCTAAGTATCATAACGATGAGATGAGATACAGAGAGATGCTGCCTTCAGGGACCAACACAGAAAACAGCATCCCTGCTCTGCAACACTCACCTTGCCCTTCTTGAGAGGCTCGATGGTGAGGCTGTCGGCTCCGATGTCCACGATGGTTCCCAGCTGGAACCGTCCGTCCTGGGTGCGGCGCCCAGACCGGCTTCCCATCGTCCATCGCTCCACTCTGCAGAAACAACAGGAACTACAGTCAGGCGAGAGTTCTTTAAAGGTCTCCTATTATGCTATTGTTAGGCATATATAATGGGTCTCAGATATAATAACATGTCTGATGTGTTTTGCTCAAAATACCAAACAGATCATGCATTTTAGAAATCCTTCAAATCCCTCTATTTCAGCCCTGTTAGAGAAATGCGGATTCTGGGTCAGTAGCTAAATGCTGCGGTGATGAAAACTCCATATCATGTTCCAAACCACATGAAGGATTCTCTCTGAAACAGTATGGAGCTCAAACTCTTTCTCTCTCTCAGGTTTACCACAAGGTGACTTCCTTTTGATTTCCTGCTTCTTCACACATACTCTCTCCAGTACAGGTTAGCTCTGAGTGTTAGCATGCTAATGTAAACACAGACCATATTACTTCCAGAACACGTCTCATTGTTTCTGACAGCACGTTTCTGATTGGCCCGTGGGTGTAAAGCCCGCCCACATTTTTAGTAATGTGGTCATGACGCAGCAAATCTGGATCAGCTCCGTTGTCCCCCCGTTTTTAGAGATGTGGGTACGGAGGAAAAGAGAGAGGGGTTTATTTCTGACACTTTGTGAGTCTCCTGACACACCGGGGACACACCGGGGACACACCGGGGACACACCGGGGACACAACCGGGGGACACACGGGGGACACACCGGGATACACCGGGGACACCAGGGACACACACGGGGACACACACCGGGGACACACGGTTGATGTATAAGAGACATCAGAAAGTGCATTTTGCATGTAGGAGACCTTTAAAGGTTGTTTTCATTTAGCATGTGAACTCCTGAATACTAAATGCATGCCTGCCGTGATGCAAATATCATTTCCGTCTGTTGTTTCGCAAAAACATCAGAAACCATTGTTTTTCTCTGCAAACAGGCTGCACTGTTGACACCACAATATTGTAAGGGTTTGCAAACCACGTTAACTGAACGTAATAAACAAGGAAAGATAAAGACATGACGGGAAGTTACACGATATAAAACCAGATATTTGCAGGATAGACGGTTCAATCTGATTTAGATGTTATCTTTGTTCCAAGTTCATTTAATCCTCATAATAACAAAAAAGTAACCGCATATTTTTTAGAAACACCTTTTAAAGTTATATTTTAAAAAGAGAACTCCAATTTCTGCCATCTCATAAAACCAAAATCATCTTTTTGATGTCTTTAACACTTAAAAAAAAGACTAGATCTTAAAATCCGCGGGTTTATTTGAAGTCAGAGTTCATTATTCTAATGAATCTCTGCACTTGTTCACGGCTGGAACAACCTCTAAAGTACATTTTATAACAGCGTTTTTGACTTTGACACCATGAGTAACAGCTGTGATGTGGTGGCTGCAGTCTGGAGAGGACGTATTGAAAATCAAAAACAGAATCGACTGTTTCTGCGGCTGCCAACAAACAATTACACAGTTATTGATCGAACCAGCAGCTGATCATGTTACCGCTGTACAATAGCTGCCCACTGCTCTCTGCTAGACTCCTAGTTCTTGACTCCTGGTACTAGACTACTAGACTCCTGGTACGGCTCCTGGTACTAGGCTCCTGGTACTAGGCTCCTGGTACTAGGCTACTAGGCTCCTGGTACTAGGCTCCTGGTGCTAGGCTCCTGGTGCTAGGCTCCTGGTGCTAGGCTCCGGTGCTAGCTCCTGGTGCTAGGCTCCTGGGCTAGGCTCCTGGTGCTAGGCTCCTGGTGCTAGACTACTAGGCTCCTGGTACTAGGCTCCTGGTTCTAGACTACTAGGCTCCTGGTATAGGCTCCTGGTACTAGACTCCTCGGCTCCTGGTACTAGGCTCCTGGTACTAGCTCCTGGTACTAGGCTCCTGGTACTAGGCTACTAGGCTCCTGGTACTAGGCTCCTGGTACTAGACTACTAGGCTCCTGGTACTAGGCTCCTGGTACTAGGCTCCTGGTACTAGGCTCCTGGTACTAGGCTCCTGGTACTAGGCTCCTGGTACTAGGCTCCTGGTGCTAGGCTCCTGGTGCTAGGCTCCTGGTGCTAGGCTCCTGGTGCTAGACTACTAGGCTCCTGGTACTAGGCTCCTGGTTCTAGACTACTAGGCTCCTGGTACTAGGCTCCTGGTACTAGGCTCCTGGTACTAGAATCCTGGTACTAGACTCCTCGGCTCCTGGTACTAGGCTCCTGGTACTAGGCTCCTGGTACTAGGCTCCTGGTACTAGGCTCCTGGTACTAGGCTACTAGGCTCTATCCTGGTACTAGACTACTAGGCTCCTGGTACTAGGCTCCTGGTACTAGGCTCCTGGTACTAGACTACTAGGCTCCTGGTGCTAGGCTCCTGGTGCTAGGCTCCTGGTGCTAGGCTCCTGGTGCTAGGCTCCTGGTGCTAGGCTCCTGGTGCTAGGCTCCTGGTGCTAGGCTCCTGGACTCCTGGTACTAGACTCCTCGTACTAGACTCCTCATGCTAGACTCCTCCTGCTAGACTCCTCGTACTAGACTCCTCGTACTAGACTCCTCGACTCCTGTACTAGACTCCTGGTACTAGACTCCTGGTACTAGACTCCTGGTACTAGACTCCTGGTACTAGACTCCTGGTACTAGGATGGGTTGAAAGCAGAGAACACATTTCGCTGTGTGTGCTGTGTGCTCTGCATGTGTGCCATTAAAGAGGGTTTCATCCCTCCCATTCTATTCTATGCTAGCATGTTAGCTTTGTGTGCTAACAGCTAACGGCTAGTGCTATGGTTTTCTGATTCAACGTCAGTGAAAACAGGCTGAGATCCTCACCACTGATTGGCTTTCGGCCTTCGTGAAAACGTGTCATCTGAATTTGACACTTGAGTTAAAGAAAAATGATATTGGACCATTCTGCAAAACGTGCATAAACACAACTCTAACGCTTTCTGTTCTGTATTTTCTTTGTCTTATTTACTTCATGTCATCTTTGTGTGAATTGTATTCTTGTAAAGCAACTTTGAGTACTTAGAAAAGCGCTATAAACATTGTAGCTATTATTATTATTATTATTATTATTACCTCTTGAACATTTCTAAATCTTAATTTCAACAACTACACTTGCACTAACTTAGTAAGATTTACTTTCATTTAACCCTAATCTCACACACGTGCATTTGAGGTATATTTCCACATGGTTTACTCTCTGAAGAAGCTGAGAAAAACGTTGTGCAGCTGCAGCAGATTCAGGTGCGTTTCCAGCAAGAAGGATCAAAGTGGAAAGGTTGCGGGTAACTCATTGGCAAAGCTGTAAATATCTACAGGGAACAAAGAAAGCAGAGTGCACTTCACCTTGGGATATAAATCCATTTGAGTGCCACACGTTGGGTGAAAAACTGCTCTCTACCTGCAGCACAGGATCAATAAATCAACAGATCGGTTTTATAAAATGGAACAAAGTCTGGGTCTCGTCTCCAATTCATGAGTTTAAAAATATATACAAGTAGGAAATAAGAGCTATGTGTCGTCTGTGCCAAATATCTTTAAGGCATGGATGTGAAAAAGACACTACAGTTCAAAAGGGGAAATAAAGCTAGTTACCTATGGAATGCCGTTTAAGCCAAAATTAAATAAATCCATATATAAATATGCCTATGAAATAAATAAGGTTATGAAATACATTCTAACCCTAATTTAATTATTTCAGAATGTATTTCATAACTGTCAGGAATCATTTCACCCTGCATGTCCTCCTTCGCCCTCTGACGCAGCTGACCAGCCTTGATCAGCCGTTATCTCCCTTAAGGAGGGGCTGCCCTAGCAAGTTGTTGATGTTACCAGTTTGTGAGCGGGCAGCTCTCGGTCAGAGATAGTTATTGTTGTGGGACACCTGGAACACATCCTTCTCTGGGTGTAGATGACCCAGAGCCATAAGCGACAACAACTGTGATTCAGTGTCCTCAGCTGTTTAGTCTCTCTATTGAAGAATGTTGATTATTACACTCTGAACTAGTTCAAACCTGGAGCTACAGGAGGGTCTTCAGAATTGATTGTGGCATCTCTACCGTGTGGTCAGATCGTGGCCCGTGACATGTCTTGTGAATTCTCCGGCCGAAGCTCCAAATAAACCGTCAGTGTTTGACATCAAAGCTCCAGCTCTCCTCGTGTCTCTCCGAGTCCTGACTCCATCAAAGCTCCAGCTCTCCTCGTGTCTCTCCGAGTCCTGACTCCATCAAAGCTCCAGCTCTCCTCGTGTCTCTCCGAGTCCTGACTCCATCAAAGCTCCAGCTCTCCTCGTGTCTCTCCGAGTCCTGACTCCATCAAAGCTCCAGCTCTCCTCGTGTCCTCCGAGTCCTGACTCCATCAAAGCTCCAGCTCTCCTCGTGTCTCTCCGAGTCCTGACTCCATCAAAGCTCCAGCTCTCCTCGTGTCTCTCCGAGTCCTGACTCCATCAAAGCTCCAGCTCTCCTCGTGCTCTCCGAGTCCTGACTCCATCAAAGCTCAGCTCTCCTCGTGTCTCTCCGAGTCCTGACTCCATCAAAGCTCCAGCTCTCCTCGTGTCTCTCCGAGTCCTGACTCCATCAAAGCTCCAGCTCTCCTCGTGTCTCTCCGAGTCCTGACTCCATCAAAGCTCCAGCTCTCCTCGTGTCTCTCCGAGTCCTGACTCCATCAAAGCTCCAGCTCTCCTCGTGTCTCTCCGAGTCCTGACTCCATCAAAGCTCCAGCTCTCTCGTCTCTCTCCGAGTCCTGACTCCATCAAAGCTCCAGCTCTCCTCGTCTTCTCCGAGTCCTGACTCCATCAAAGCTCCAGCTCTCCTCGTGTCTCTCCGAGTCCTGACTCCATCAAAGCTCCAGCTCTCCTCGTCTCTCTCCGAGTCCTGACTCCATCAAAGCTCCAGCTCTCCTCGTCTCTCTCCGAGTCCTGACTCCATCAAAGCTCCAGCTCTCCTCGTGTCTCTCTGAGTCCTGACTCCATCAAAGCTCCAGCTCTCCTCGTGTCTCTTTGAGTCCTGACTCCATCAAAGCTCCAGCTCTCCTCGTGTCTCTCTCTGAGTCCTGACTCCATCAGAGCTCCAGCTCTCCTCGTGTCTCTCTGAGTTCTGACTCCATCAAAGCTCCAGCTCTCCTCGTGTCTCTGAGTCCTGACTCCATCAAAGCTCCAGCTCTCCTCGTGTCTCTTTGAGTCCTGACTCCATCAAAGCTCCAGCTCTCCTCGTGTCTCTCTCTGAGTCCTGACTCCATCAAAGCTCCAGCTCTCCTCGTGTCTCTCTCTGAGTCCTGACTCCATCAAAGCTCCAGCTCTCCTCGTGTCTCTCTGAGTCCTGACTCCATCAAAGCTCCAGCTCTCCTCTTGTCTCTCTGAGTCCTGACTCATCAGAGCTCCAGCTCTCCTCGTGTCTCTCTGAGTCCTGACTCCATCAAAGCTCAGCTCTCCTCGTGTCTCTCTGAGTCCTGACTCCATCAAAGCTCCAGCTCTCCTCGTGTCTCTCTGATCCTGACTCCATCAAAGCTCCAGCTCTCCTCGTCTCTCTCTGAGTCCTGACTCCATCAAAGCTCCAGCTCTCCTCGTGTCTCTCTGAGTCTGACTCCATCAAAGCTCCAGCTCTCCTCGTGTCTCTCTGAGTCCTGACTCCATCAGAGCTCCAGCTCTCCTCGTGTCTCTCTGAGTCCTGACTCCATCAAAGCTCCAGCTCTCCTCGTGTCTCTCTGAGTCCTGACTCCATCAAGCTCCAGCTCTCCTCGTGTCTCTCTGAGTCCTGACTCCATCAAAGCTCCAGCTCTCCTCGTGTCTCTCTGAGTCCTGACTCCATCAAAGCTCCAGCTCTCCTCGTGTCTCTCTGAGTCCTGACTCCATCAAAGCTCCAGCTCTCCTCGTCTCTCTCTGAGTCCTGTCTCCATCAAAGCTCCAGCTCTCCTCGTGTCTCTCTGAGTCCTGACTCCATCAAAGCTCCAGCTCTCCTCGTGTTCTCTGAGTCCTGACTCCATCAAAGCTCCAGCTCTCCTCGTGTCTCTGAGTCCTGACTCCATCAAAGCTCCAGCTCTCCTCGTCTCTCTCTGAGTCCTGACTCCATCAGAGCTCAGCTCTCCTCGTGTCTCTCTGAGTCCTGACTCCATCAAAGCTCCAGCTCTCCTCGTGTCTCTCTGAGTCCTGACTCCATCAGAGCTCCAGCTCTCTCGTGTCTCTCTGAGTCCTGACTCCATCAAAGCTCCAGCTCTCCTCGTGTCTCTCTGAGTCCTGACTCCATCAAAGCTCCAGCTCTCCTCGTGTCTCTCTGAGTCCTGACTCCATCAAAGCTCCAGCTCTCCTCGTGTCTCTCTCTGAGTCCTGACTCCATCAAAGCTCCAGCTCTCCTCGTGTCTCTCTGAGTCCTGACTCCATCAAAGCTCCAGCTCTCCTCGTGTCTCTCTGAGTCCTGACTCCATCAAAGCTCCAGCTCTCCTCGTGTCTCTCTCTGAGTCCTGACTCCATCAAAGCTCCAGCTCTCCTCGTGTCTCTCTGAGTCCTGACTCCATCAAAGCTCCAGCTCTCCTCGTGTCTCTTTGAGTCCTGACTCCATCAAAGCTCCAGCTCTCCTCGTGTCTCTCTGAGTCCTGACTCCATCAAAGCTCCAGCTCTCCTCGTGTCTCTCTGAGTCCTGACTCCATCAAAGCTCCAGCTCTCCTCGTGTCTCTCTGAGTCCTGACTCCATCAAAGCTCCAGCTCTCCTCGTGTCTCTCTGAGTCCTGACTCCATCAAAGCTCCAGCTCTCCTCGTGTCTCTCTGAGTCCTGACTCCATCAAAGCTCCATCTCTCCATCGTGTCTCTCTGAGTCCTGACTCCATCAAAGCTCCAGCTCTCCTCGTGTCTCTCTGAGTCCTGACTCCATCAAAGCTCCAGCTCTCCTCGTGTCTCTCTCTGAGTCCTGACTCCATCAAAGCTCCAGCTCTCCTCGTGTCTCTCTGAGTCCTGACTCCATCAAAGCTCCAGCTCTCCTCGTGTCTCTCTCTGAGTCCTGACTCCATCAAAGCTCCAGCTCTCCTCGTGTCTCTCTGAGTCCTGACTCCATCAAAGCTCCAGCTCTCCTCGTGTCTCTCTGAGTCCTGACTCCATCAAAGCTCCAGCTCTCCTCGTGTCTCTCTGAGTCCTGACTCCATCAAAGCTCCAGCTCTCCTCGTGTCTCTCTGAGTCCTGACTCCATCAAAGCTCCAGCTCTCCTCGTGTCTCTCTGAGTCCTGACTCCATCAAAGCTCCAGCTCTCCTCGTGTCTCTCTCTGAGTCCTGACTCCATCAAAGCTCCAGCTCTCCTCGTGTCTCTCTGAGTCCTGACTCCATCAAAGCTCCAGCTCTCCTCGTGTCTCTCTGAGTCCTGACTCCATCAAAGCTCCAGCTCTCCTCGTGTCTCTCTCTGAGTCCTGACTCCATCAAAGCTCCAGCTCTCCTCGTGTCTCTCTGAGTCCTGACTCCATCAAAGCTCCAGCTCTCCTCGTGTCTCTCTGAGTCCTGACTCCATCAAAGCTCCAGCTCTCCTCGTGTCTCTCTGAGTCCTGACTCCATCAGAGCTCCAGCTCTCCTCGTGTCTCTCTGAGTCCTGACTCCTATTGCTACAGGAGTTTCCCCCACAATAACCTTATTTATTCATTTCATAGGCATATTTATATATATATATGTATTTATTTAATTATTTATTTAATTTTGGCTTAAACTGCATTCCATAGTTACCAACTCAATTACTGATTTAAATGCAAGGTAAATACAAGACAGTAGGAAAATAAGCTGGAATGGGCAAAAGAAAGCCAAATAAACGCTGAAATAAATCCCGGACGTCACGTCTTTTATATCTGTAAACACTATGTGGATACAGATATTAAAAAGTGGGAATACGTTTGTATAAGTGGAGGAAATACAGGGTTTTGTGGGTAACAGGAGCGCAGATTTCCCCCGTAAAATGTTAAAGTGATGCCAGAAAACAATATTTCTGTTCTTCAAAAACGCTATATTTACTGCAGAAATCTGAGAATCAAACAGAGCGTCAGACGGCAGAGACAGCTTGGTTTTTATATTTGATTTAATTGATATATCTTATAAACAAGATCAGAGACACATTACTCATATATTTCCAGAAGAACCCCTGGGGAGAAAGATGGATGGCGGCAATGTGACACTTTTCAGGTGAAAGTGACGACAAATATGACTCAGTTATAAACTCTTTGACCAGGAAGTGATTTTATTTCCTCACTGACGAGGAAGCAGCTCTGACAAACACATGACTAAACACAGGAGGTCAAAATCCAACCCTTATGACTTCCTGATGAACCCAACGTGAGGTTTTCAATGACGTTGAAGAAATTAGAAAAAGACGTGTCACTTCAGAGTGCCTTTATTTCTGTCTCCATATCAAACGTCTGTCAAATACAGCAAAATAATATCTAAATTAAAAACTAAATGCAAAATCTACTTTCTCTTCCATCAGCCTCACATGGATATATAAAAAACACATATTTTTAATATCTTTAATGCAAAAATAGATAACTAAACCATGAGAAAGTATATATAATAAGGCTTTATTTATTAATATCACTGGATACGGTGTAGAAAAGTACCAAGATGCTGTTTTTAGAAAAATGCCAAAAGTAAAAATACTCTATAATACAAGTTGCTATAAGTATTCTCAGCTAAATGTGATTAAAGTAGTCGCATGACAGCAGTTTGGGGAAGTGGCAGTATATATATATATATATAGGGATAAAAAGGACACATATTTCCTGCTGAGTTGTGGTTAAAGTAGCATGAGTTAAAGTACCTTATTATTGGACTTAAGTACAGATCATGAGTACATGTTTATTTACTTAATGCATATCTGATGCAGGTTAATGGAAAGCACTCTCAGAGAGAACAATTATTAAATGTAAAATAAAATGTCCGCAGGGAACTTAGACTGAAAGTAAATAGCTTTTAACTTCAGCCTCCAATCAATATATTAATTTAACATTATAAATGACTTTAGAGCAACGCTACAGGAATATCAGATTCAATTTCTAATCACATCAAGAGTTTATTAGTTCCTTTATAGCCCAACATTAGCCTCCTTTAGCTTAGCGGTGGTGACGTGAAGTCATGTGACCGTGCTGTAGTTCCTTTATAGCCCAACATTAGCCACCTTTAGCTTAGCGGTGGTGATGTGAAGTCATGTGACCGTGCTGTAGTTCCTTTATAGCCCAACATTAGCCGCCTTTAGCTAGCGGTGGTGACGTGAAGTCATGTGACCGTGCTGTAGTTCGTTTATAGCCCAACATTAGCCACCTTTAGCTTAGCGGTGGTGACGTGAAGTCATGTGACCGTGCTGTAGTTCGTTTATAGCCCAACATTAGCCACCTTTAGCTTAGCGGTGGTGACGTGAAGTCATGTGACCGTGCTGTAGTTCGTTTATAGCCCAACATTAGCCGCCTTTAGCTTAGCGGTGGTGACGTGAAGTCATGTGACCGTGCTGTAGTTCGTTTATAGCCCAACATTAGCCACCTTTAGCTTAGCGGTGGTGACGTGAAGTCATGTGACCGTGCTGTAGTTCCTTTATAGCCCAACATTAGCTACCTTTAGCTTAGCTGGTGACGTGAAGTCATGTGACCGTGCTGTAGTTCGTTTATAGCCCAACATTAGCCACCTTTAGCTTAGCGGTGGTGACGTGAAGTCATGTGACCGTGCTGTAGTTCGTTTATAGCCCAACATTAGCCACCTTTAGCTTAGCGGTGGTGACGTGAAGTCATGTGACCGTGCTGTAGTTCGTTTATAGCCCAACATTAGCCGCCTTTAGCTTAGCGGTGGTGACGTGAAGTCATGTGACCGTGCTGTAGTTCGTTTATAGCCCAACATTAGCCACCTTTAGCTTAGCGGTGGTGACGTGAAGTCATGTGACCGTGCTGTAGTTCCTTTATAGCCCAACATTAGCTACCTTTAGCTTAGCGGTGGTGACGTGAAGTCATGTGACCGTGCCGTATTTCCTTTATAGCCCAACATTAGCTACCTTTAGCTTAGCGGTGGTGACGTGAAGTCATGTGACCGTGCTGTAGTTCCTTTATAGCCCAACATTAGCCGCCTTTAGCTTAGCGGTGGTGAATGTAGTGTAATGCAGCCGTTAGAAGCAGAAAAGAGACCAATAACTGATATGATTTCTCGTTTATCTAAATATGGATTTATTACCCAGCTTTAAAGCGTACTGCAACATTTCTTCATAATGAGAAGTGACTCTTATTTTGACAGGCGGTGCACAAAAGAAGTGATGCATGATGGGCCTCAGATGAAGTGAATGTCCGCAGCACAGGAACAATGTTGATGTCTGCAGACTGAAGAGGATATTTTGGGAACAGGCTGTAGAAATGAGGACTTTGAGGTATTTTTATCTCACTCTGACACATTAAAAAGCACATCACTGAACACCGGAGTAAAAAAACAAAAAGGAGGTGCATCGCTTCATGCATGTTCTGCAATGAGGTCATTATGATCATAATTAGTATTTTTAGACTACAAATCTGCTGCTTGTTATGAATAATGGAACAGGTAGAGACGTTGATGGGTCTTTTTGTCTACGTGCCCAAAGTCTATTTCTTCTTGCCTTTATAAAAGTATTTTATTTATTAGCAATTATCAGATGACCCGCTTTCTCCCCTAGCTCTCAAACCTGAAGCAATTCATAGCTGCAGTTTCACATTCATTCATAACGGATAATTCACTACATACTGATATACACCTGAACATCAGCAGGAGAGGACTCTTTAAAGTAGAGACACTACATACTGATCTACACCTGAACATCAGCAGGAGAGGACTCTTTAAAGTAGAGACACTACATACTGATATACACCTGAACATCAGCAGGAGAGGACTCTTTAAAGTAGAGACACTACATACTGATATACACCTGAACATCAGCAGGAGAGGACTCTTAAAGTAGAGACACTACATATTGATATACACCTGAACATCAGCATGAGAGGACTCTTTAAAGTAGAGACACTACATACTGATATACACCTGAACATCAGCAGGAGAGGACTCTTTAAAGTAGAGACACTACATACTGATATACACCTGAACATCAGCAGGAGAGGACTCTTTAAAGTAGAGACACTACATACTGATATACACCTGAACATCAGCATGAGAGGACTCTTTAAAGTAGAGACACTACATACTGATATACACCTGAACATCAGCAGGAGAGGACTCTTTAAAGTAGAGACACTACATACTGATATACACCTGAACATCAGCAGGAGAGGACTCTTTAAAGTAGAGACACTACATACTGATATACACCTGAACATCAGCAGGAGAGGACTCTTTAAAGTAGAACACTACATACTGATATACACCTGAACATCAGCAGGAGAGGACTCTTTAAAGTACAGACATTCCTCGTACTGGAAGTGGTCAGCCACTGCAGATTTGCATTGTCAATATTAACGCATCACGTTTTAAAGCGGCTGATTATCAAAAAGGATAAAAGTCACAAAGTCTCCGAACAAGCAGCATCACAGCAGCGTTAAACTGTGTGTCGCTGCGTACTGTCCCTTTAAGAGAAAATCCTTAAAAAGCAGAGGAAGTGGCGATGAGAGCATGAAAAGCGGCGTCATGAAAACAAACTGTGTTCAGATCAGAGGCTGAAAACAGCCGTCACTTTGTGTGTCTGAGAGCACGACACATTTCAGCAGAGTGTGTGTGTGTGTGTGTGTGGTGTGTGTGTGTGTGTGTGTGTGTGTGTGTGTGTGTGTGTGTGTGTGTCGACCCACTCTCTCGGCTGACGGACAAACAGCTGATTGTTGGAGCTCAGTGTCATGTTCAGGGTCACGTGGAGAACAGAGCGCCTGTGATGTGTTCAGGGACACAAAGCCTGAGGATTCACAATGAAACCACAGCTACTGTCCACAGAGACACAGAGAACGAGAAGCACTTTATTTATAGGAAAATAAACATTAAACTCCACTGGGAATACTGGATTATAATCTGTAGGCTAAAATATTATCTTTTAAAATTATTATTTGGATATTTTATTCCATTTAAATTGTATTATTTTTTTAAAACAGGACATTTTGTGACATTTAAGTATTTTAATTAATTAAATAATCCTACAAATAATATCTAAAAACTTTATAAATGCTAGAATACATTTTTGTTAATTATTTTGTATTCAAAATCTTTAATAATTTTAATTTAAGCAGTTTACCTTTAAAAAAACGGTATTATCAACAAAAAAAATTCACTATTTTTAACAAAAAGCTTCAAAAACGATTGAAATGAAACACAAAAACACAGAAAGATGAAGCCCCTCAAACCAATAAGTGTGTGATAAAGCAATATCTCACATAAGTCTCTCAAAGTCAGGATATTTCATTACAGATCTGACTTTATAATACAGTATATATTGAGCTCATGTTATATTATCTGCAGCGCTGGAGGAAAGTAACTCCATCTAATTAAACACACAGCGACGTAATGAACTCTGTACAGCCAGCGGGTAATGACTGTGTGTGTGTGTGTGTGTGTGTGTTCCTGTGTGTGTGTCTTCATGTGTGTGTACCTGTGTGTGTGTTCCTGTGTCTTCGTGTGTGTGTGTGTGTGTGTGTGTGTTCCTGTGTGTGTCTTCATGTGTGTGTACCTGTGTGTGTGTACCTGTGTGTGTACCTGTGTGTGTGTACGTGTGTGTGAACCTGTGTGTGTGTTCCTGTGTCTTCATATGTGTGTGTACCTGTGTGTGTGTGTGTGTGTGTACGTACGTGTGTGTGTACCTGTGTGTGTGTGTACGTGTGTGTGAACCTGTGTGTGTGTTCCTGTGTCTTCATATGTGTGTGTACCTGTGTGTGTGTGTGTGTGTGTGTGTGTGTACGTGTGTGTGTACCTGTGTGTGTACGTGTGTGTGAACCTGTGTGTGTGTTCCTGTGTCTTCGTGTGTGTGTGTGTGTACCTGTGTGTGTACCTGTGTGTGTGTGTGTGTGTGTGGTGTGGTGTGTGTGTGTGTGTGTGTGTGTGTGATGCTAACAAGCCTCTTCCTCTTCACTCCCACATTGAGGAGAAAGCGACGGAGAGAGAAATCCAAATGTTGGTGTAAACTGTGACATTTCAATTGCACGAGCCAATAGGAGTGTCCTGTAGTGATGATGTTAACCTTTGCAGACCGTTGACATGCACACAAACCCCTCTAACACCACAGGGAAGAGAAGTGCAGTTCCACCTTTTAAAACAAAACAAGCTCAATTAAGGAACTAAAATCAACATTAAAACCCAACCTAACCAACAGAACCTGATATCAAAGGAACGCAGCTCACATTGTCTCTGTCTCTGTCACAGGGTTGGGGTTTATTTAAAATGTCTTTCTTCATTGTTACCCAGCATGCTTTGAGCCACGCCCGATGCAAAGCCTCGCCACAACAGGGTGTGTTCAAGATCAGAAGATCAGCAGCAGGTGACTCACACACACTGCCAACACACACACTCACACACACACACACACTGCCAACACACACTGCCAACACACACACTGCCAACACACACACTGCCAACACACACACACACACACACACACACACACACACACACACACACACACACACACACACACACACACACACACACACACACACACACACACACACACACACACACACACCACACACACACACACACACACACCACACACACACACACACACACACACACACACACACACACACACACACACACACACACACACACACACACACACACACACACACACACACACACACACACACACCACACACACACACACACCACACACACACACACACACACACACACACACACACTTCTGATAAACGATGAAATCTATTCCAACACACGCATGTACTCACGCAGGAATGTAGCTGCATCTACGCCTTTATAATTATTATTTAAGGTCATTTAATTACAGTTAATGTCATGTTTCACACACACACATAAACCCACAAAAATACTCATTATCAAATATTAAAAAATGATTTAAACACACGTGTATTTGCATTTATTTAAAATGATTATTTATTTAATTTCAGGTCATCTTTGATAGGGAAATGTAAAATATGTATGTTTTAAATATGTCTCTTAATTTCTAAATATGAGGGGATCTCTGCCAAAAAGAAATGACTTTATATAAAAATATAAAAGTAATATCAACCTGTTTGTTTAAAATAAAGAATGAAAACCATCTCTTGCAGTTTTTTGTGTATTAATTACCGTTTTAAAGCACACTTCTCAGATTTAAACTGTGACCTTTGACCTCAGGGATTATCGGACAGTGTATGACCTCCTGATATTACTCAGAGCCCCCGGCGCCCTGCAGGGTTTACCTCTCTGACTAAGGTGCGACTTGTTTCCTCGTGACGGTTTATAAGGTTAGACTTCGGCTTCAGGAGGAGGACTCGTCAAACTGAATGACTGCGTTTGTGAAACCTCAGCAGTTCCTCTGCTGACGAGACGCTTTGGAGAGAAGAGGCTTCATATCTGAGGGTTAGGGTTAGACAGGCTTCATATCTGAGGGTTAGGGTTAGACAGGCTTCATATCTGAGGGTTAGGGTTAGACAGGCTTCATATCTGAGGGTTAGGGTTAGACAGGCTTCATATCTGAGGGTTAGGGTTAGACAGGCTTCATATCTGAGGGTTAGGGTTAGACAGGCTTCATATCTGAGGGTTAGGGTTAGACAGGCTTCATATCTGAGGCGGAGACACAAGCATTTATATTCTCATTCAAAGTTTGCAAATATTGGAAAAGACAATATTTCTCCTTCAAGAGAGGATTTTTCAAAAGAAAGTATTTTGAGAGTGGATATTAAGTACTCAGATCTTGTGGTAAAAGTAGAAGTACTCAGATCTTGTAGTAAAAGTAGAAGTACTCAGATCTTGTGGTAAAAGTAGAAGTACTCAGATCTTGTGGTAAAAGTAGAAGTACTCAGATCTTGTACTTGAGTAAAAGTAGAAGTACTCAGATCTTGTAGTAAAAGTAGAAGTACTCAGATCTTGTACTTGAGTAAAAGTAGAAGTACTCAGATCTTGTAGTAAAAGTAGAAGTACTCAGATCTTGTACTTGAGTAAAAGTAGAAGTACTCAGATCTTGTTCTTGAGTAAAAGTAGAAGTACTCAGATCTTGTACTTGAGTAAAAGTAGAAGTACTCAGGTCTTGTACTTGAGTAAAAGTAGAAGTACTCAGGTCTTGTACTTGAGCAAAAGTAGAAGTACTCAGATCTTGTACTTGAGTAAAAGTAGAAGTACTCAGATCTTGTACTTGAGTAAAAGTAGAAGTACTCAGATCTTGTACTTGAGTAAAAGTAGAAGTACTCAGATCTTGTTCTTGAGTCAAAGTAGAAGTACTCAGATCTTGTACTTGAGTAAAAGTAGAAGTACTCAGATCTTGTACTTGAGTAAAAGTAGAAGTACTCAGATCTTGTACTTGAGTAAAAGTAGAAGTACTCAGATCTTGTACTTGAGTAAAAGTAGAAGTACTCAGATCTTGTACTTGAGTAAAAGTAGAAGTACTCAGATCTTGTACTTGAGTAAAAGTAGAAGTACTCAGATCTTGTACTTGAGTAAAAGTAGAAGTACCAGAGTGTAGGAATACTCTGTTACAGTAAAAGTACTGCATTCAAAATGTTCCTCAAGTGAAAGTATAAAAGTATTCTCATCAAAATACAGTAAAAGTATTGATTGTGCAGATTGGTCCGTTTCAGAATAATATATATATGTTTTATAATGATTGATCATGAAAGTGTAAAATGGAACTTAGAATACGTTCCAGCCACAAAACCCACTTTTAGCTTCTTATTCTTTGATGAAATGTTTCCTGATCGATTTAAGAGCGTCTCTGAAGCTGCATTGAGATGAAAAGAAATGACTATATTTCCCTGAATATTACCCAGAATGCATCAGTAAAGACTCAGAGTGCCTCGCTGTGTGCAATGAGGCCTAAGAGTTTCAAAGGTCAACCACTCCTGCTCCTGCGGGTATCAACAGAACATTCACCTCCATCATGATGGTGTACGTGCGTGACGTTAGAGAGAGTCACTTTTAGGGGGAAATAGACCTCGTCTGCTGCCGTTAGAAACACAACTACTAATGACGACATCTAGGGCTGTGCGATTATGGCAAAAATCACGATTATTTTGGTCAATAATTGATATCACGATTATTAAATACGATTATTCATTGACTTTGAAAACATCCATTTATTGAACTTTTAAATACAAATAATAATTTGAACAGTATTTTTAACTGTTGATTTCCCTGAACGTATAATTCAACTGCAAAACCAATACAAAAATAAATATTTACATTTAAATAAATAATATCAAAATAATAAATACCAATAAACAAGATCAACAAATATTTAGGAGCGCACTTCCACAAGCTACTAAACATATATAAATGATAAATACAAATTAATTAGATCAAATATGTTGCACTGTCACAACCTAGCAAAGCTAAATAATCGTTTTTTTTCAATTATGTTGTTTTTTTTGTAATTGTGGCAGGCCAAAATCGTAATTGCGATTAAAATACGATTAATTGCACAGCCCTAACGACATCAGACTTAAGATCAATTATGAATCACAGATCACTCAGAGCACTGATTAAAGAAATCACAACCCATTTATTTCTCAATCAACTATTAGATTGTGGATAAATACAGAATACCGTATTTTAACAATACGGTATTCTGTTTTTTTCACATTTGTTATTTTTTATTTGTTATTTTTTAATCTGTTCGAAATAAAGATTGAAATGAAATGAAATGAATTAGAGGAGTAAATAACATCAACTGTGGGAAACTATTATGAAAATGCAAAGCTTGATGGGATTTGAACGTTGAAGAAGTGACAGATTCTGTTTTCTCTCTTTAGCCACGAGACTTTGTTTACAAGCTCTGTTCTTTGTAAATCGACACCGCTCCTCACTCGTCTGCTCGTTTACTAATTCAGGTCAATTCACTTCATTACAAAAAGCACAACTGCACGAATACACCTCCGTCAGACACCAGATATCTATGAACTCGCATTGTCACTTTCTGCTGGAGGGCGTTAGCATTCGTTAGCATTAGCTTAGCTCAACAGCTGAGCTCACATGTCCAGATTTGGCTTCTATAAAAAAAAAACAGGTTTGCTGTTGGATTGTGGGAGAAATCAGAGAGCCAATCAGAGTATCCGTCTCAGGGTGTGATTCTCACTTGAGGGTGGAAAATGTCCCGGGTTCAGATCCCGGAAGAGCCCACAAAATATGACAACAAGAAATATTTTCGGCTCAGTTTGTGACCTCGAGAGAGTTTACAAAAACACTGAGATTTATAACACAGATTAATTTATATCAGTATGTAGTGTCTCTACTTTAAAGAGTCCTCTCCTGCTGATGTTCTGGTGTATATCAGTATGTAGTGTCTCTACTTTAAAGAGTCCTCTCCTGCTGATGTTCAGGTGTATATCAGTATGTAGTGTCTCTACTTTAAAGAGTCCTCTCCTGCTGATGTTCAGGTGTATATCAGTATGTAGTGTCTCTACTTTAAAGAGTCCTCTCCTGCTGATGTTCAGGTGTATATCAGTATGTAGTGTCTCTACTTTAAAGAGTCCTCTCCTGCTGATGTTCAGGTGTATATCAGTATGTAGTGTCTCTACTTTAAAGAGTCCTCTCCTGCTGATGTTCAGGTGTATATCAGTATGTAGTGTCTCTACTTTAAAGAGTCCTCTCCTGCTGATGTTCAGGTGTATATCAGTATGTAGTGTCTCTACTTTAAAGAGTCCTCTCCTGCTGATGTTCAGGTGTATATCAGTATGTAGTGTCTCTACTTTAAAGAGTCCTCTCCTGCTGATGTTCAGGTGTATATCAGTATGTAGTGTCTCTACTTTAAAGAGTCCTCTCCTGCTGATGTTCAGGTGTATATCAGTATGTAGTGTCTCTACTTTAAAGAGTCCTCTCCTGCTGATGTTCAGTGTATATCAGTATGTAGTGTCTCTACTTTAAAGAGTCCTCTCCTGCTGATGTTCAGGTGTATATCAGTATGTAGTGTCTCTACTTTAAAGAGTCCTCTCCTGCTGATGTTCAGGTGTATATCAGTATGTAGTGTCTCTACTTTAAAGAGTCCTCTCCTGCTGATGTTCAGGTGTATATCAGTATGTAGTGTCTCTACTTTAAAGAGTCCTCTCCTGCTGATGTTCAGGTGTATATCAGTATGTAGTGTCTCTACTTTAAAGAGTCCTCTCCTGCTGATGTTCAGGTGTATATCAGTATGTAGTGTCTCTACTTTAAAGAGTCCTCTCCTGCTGATGTTCAGGTGTATATCAGTATGTAGTGTCTCTACTTTAAAGAGTCCTCTCCTGCTGATGTTCAGGTGTATATCAGTATTTAGTGTCTCTACTTTAAAGAGTCCTCTCCTGCTGATGTTCAGGTGTATATCAGTATGTAGTGTCTCTACTTTAAAGAGTCCTCTCCTGCTGATGTTCAGGTGTATATCAGTATGTAGTGTCTCTACTTTAAAGAGTCCTCCCTGCTGATGTTCACGTGTATATCAGTATGTAGTGTCTCTACTTTAAAGAGTCCTCTCCTGCTGATGTTCAGGTGTATATCAGTATGTAGAGTCTCTACTTTAAAGAGTCCTCTCCTGGTGATGTTCACGTGTATATCAGTATGTAGTGTCTCTACTTTAAAGAGTCCTCTCCTGGTGATGTTCAGGTGTATATCAGTATGTAGTCTCTACTTTAAAGAGTCCTCTCCTGGTGATGTTCACGTGTATATCAGTATGTAGTGTCTCTACTTTAACATTTGACCTTTATATCTTAGAACAAAGGTAATTTGATGATATAACTAACAATGGGTTTCCTCAAAGGAATAGCGTTAGCTTTGGCCGAAGGAGGGATGAGGTAACCTGACCCCACCACAGTAACACAACTCCTCACAAAGCAGAAGTTTGAAGAGCTTATTTATACAGTGTGTTTAGTAAACCTGCTAGTAAAGGTGAACAAACCCAACTTCAACAAAGAATGAACCAAATGTCCCTCCATCTAACATCCGGGAAACTCTTCCAGGATATTCCAGGAGTTCATTCACTAGTTTTCCCTCTCACTCCAGCAGCTGCTTCCTCTGTAGTATTACTACTGTCAGCTTTCTCCTGTTTACAAGTGTACATTAAATGGCTCAGGATGCATTTAAACGGCTTATCCTGACATTTGGATATCAGCCATTACCCAGGATGCAAAGCGTCACATATCTGCAGCCAGAAAGCAAACATGTTCAGACTTCTAACTTATTATTTTAACATCAAGTTCATAACCTCAAGGCTTTGAGCAGCGTGCAAGTAATCCAATAAATATGCAGGATCATTTCCTGCAGAGGACTTTGATCCCCGACTACAATAAGTACCATTGTGCTGTCACATAATGTCACTTTAATGTCAATACGGCCATAAAACAAGGATGTGGTGTGGAGGGAGCAAAGGTCAAAGGTGCGTCAGAAGTCAGGAGTTAGCTTTTGGAGAGGCCTCTGAAGTGAATGGGAAAATGTACGTTTGAATGGGTACAAATGCCACAAACTGCATGTATATAACGTGGTGACATCATATAAGACATCAAAATGTGCTTTTTTACAGTTATTGAGAGTTGTGACGTCATAAGACATCACAAAGTGCCTTTACAGTTAATAGGAAAGATCTGTAGTCAGGAGTTACCTTTGTAGAGGCCTCTGAAGTGAAGCTATGGAAAATGTATGTTTGAATAGACCACAAACTGCATGTAGGTCCATAAATAAAACGTGGTGACATAATACAAGACAACATGAAGTGCTTTTTACAGTTATAGAGTGAGATTTCACACGACTTTAGGAGAAACACATGTCCATAGGAGTGATTTTAAAGCAGCTTTAGCATAAAAACAAGCTCAGAGCAAACACAATAAGCACAGAGAGCTCTTATGTAATCACTAGATGAAAACACACAGTGTACAGACTGCTCAAGGATGCCCCATCATATTCTACCATCGCATTAATATAACACAATGGCCAAAGCCACCACCCTCAGCTTCTCTTCTTATGCAAAAGCCATTGATTCTGCTTCCCATGGTCTGTGTGAGTGTGTGTGTGAGGGTGTGAGTGTGTGTGTGTGTCTGCAGGCCGCAGCCATGCTCATATTGTGATATCTGACATACTGGCTGTACAACAACACAGCCTCTTCATGTCATTTTCGCACCACTGATTTCTCCCTTCCCTTTGAACTCCCTTTAATGTGATGAAGCTCGTGCTAAAACGCTCTTTATGCTCGATGTGCGCGTGCCTCTAGCTGTTCAGACGCCGAGCAAAACCTCGTTTAAAAAACGTCAAAATTAAGAATTGCGTGGTTTATCAGCTGTTTGTATAAAGTATGATATATTCATTATGACTTGTTCTGATTAATGAGGTAGTTGTCTTCAAATCGGCGTATAAATATTCCACCAATCATGATTATTTTTCCAAATAGGCAACTTTTAAGCATTGTTTGTCTACATTTTCTTTCATGAGAATCCACCCTTTGGTAGCAATGGCAGCGCCTATGAGTGTGGTGGAAAAGTTGAAACCCAATAAAATAAAAGGAGGTAAAGTGGATTTTCTTTATGCCGAATTCTATTGTGTCAACCATTTGTTCTCTATACAAATATTACCAATGTATTCTTATATACATTCCTCTTGTAATCCTCCAAAAACTTTCAATTGACATATGTTTGAAGGACGTCTGGCGCCGACCAATCCAAGCACCATTTATGTTGCTTGAAATCACATATTGCAGCTTTAAACGTAGGAATCAAACTATAAAATGATAATATTACAGCTACTGTTGCAGTTTAACTAAACAACCACCAAATGCAAGGTGTGTGTGTGATTTAGCAGGTGTGTGTGCACGGTTTTCCTCCCTGCTAAGTGTTGAAAAGCTAACATCACGGATGATTTCTCCCCCCCCGCACACCGGAGCATGCAAAACGGCTGTCGGTGTTTCCTACCTCGTTTGAGCGTGAACTCCCAGGACTTGTTTACAGGTATGAATGTTGTTTTTATCCCGGTATATCTCCGGTTCTCCTGGGTGTCTCCTCTCCTCTCTTTTCCCCGCCCTGCAGAGCTCCTTCTCCCGCAGAGATCCTGGGAAACCGGCCCCGTGACGTCACACGCTGGATAAATAGGGTGAACCTGCAGGGGCGCTGTCCGGGATTTCAAATGATGTATTGATTTATTTAACTATTTATAAATATTATATACAATTTAATTTATTATAAATATAAACGTAGCATATATGTATTATTTAAAACACATTTTATTATTTTTTCTTATTATTTAAAAATTATTCTTTTGATTTATTTAAATATTTATAAATAATATATGTAATTTTCTTTGCTTTTGTATTATATAATCATATAATTTTTTGCATTGTTATTCTTTAATTATTATTTATTTAACATTTTAATATTATTGTTATTTATTCCATTTTTTAATAATATTATTTATTTAACTTTTTTATATTATTATTATTATTTATTTAACTTTTTTATATTATTGTTATTTATTCCCTTTTTAAATATTATTATTTTAGTATTTCATTTTTATTTATAATTTTTATTTAATTTTTGCTGACATTTTCTTTTAAGTCCTGATTTAACATGATTTTGTCTTCATATTTTTTAATGTAAATTAACTTTTTGGCCCTTCAAGTCTTCAAGTCTTCTGTGTTGAATTTCCTCCACAGCTTCTCATTGTTACCATGTGTGACTTTGAGCAGTAAAACCTTCGGGGAGGTCAGGGATTAACGGGGATAATGTCAAAGACAACAATGGTGCTGATCTCTGTCGATCATAGGGGCTTAAAACATATTCATAAAAAGCTCTTGATTGACGAAAGAAATCTCCCCTTTTTGATCTTCAACAGATGGGGATTCCCTAATTGTCCAAAATATCTCACATGAATTAGATGTACTTGGGTTTATCCTCTATCAGGAACACTAAACCTATTTAATGTCTACTCCTCCCACCGAGGAAGACCATGAGATGTGGTTAAAAACCCTTAGAAAAGCCACTAAGAGGATTTTAAAATGAGGTAATTGCCACTTAAGTGAATCACTGTTGCCAAAAGGATAATTGACTTAATTAAAATGTTAATTAATATTAAAGTTTTGAAAGGACTTCTTTCAAAAACACGATTCAAGACTCGTGAATATTTTGAGTCCGGGAACAAAACACCCGAGAGCGTTTCCGTGGCGACTGGTCATTAGGGCACAGCCCCACCTAGTGTCAGCAGAAAGTATTACAAATAATGATTACAAAAAAGCAATAAATAAATAAAAAATATATAAAATATATTTAAGATCATGTTTAATCATCTGATTCGTCTGCTGTTTTAGTCTGTGTTCTTCTAATTAGTGTCTACAGTGTGTGCCTATTGAGCTGTTTAGAGCCATGTGGGACAAAACCTGATCATGCCCCTCCCTCTCACTGTCTAAGTGAACGGTGACTGTAAAAACTACACTGCGCATGCTCAGAGTATTTTCCTATTTAATGTGTGTGGCAAAAAAATAATGACCATAGGGGCACTGAGCTGCCATCCCCACCATACGTCATCTCACATCATTCAGAGCTGATTGGCTGTAAGTACGTGTGCCGCGAAAAGTGTGGTGTGTGAAGAGGAGACGAGAGAGCTGCAGTGACGCGTCCTAAAACCAGGAAGTAAGCTGCGCATGGCTTCCCTCGACAAAAAAGCATGAGATTTCTCCATAGGATTTTAGAAAATAGCTGAAATAAGATCTGTGGGAAACGTACCTGTTAGATAAATGCACGTTTTGTTCAGCCGGATAATATCCACATGTCTACCCTACTTTTATAATTTTTGAATCATAAATCTATCGATTAGATTTATGATAGACTTTTGAAACTACAAGAAGATAAGGACTTTTACAAAAAAGTAATAGACATGTTTGTCCAGAAGGATAGGCAAATGGACTTCATCTTCAAGTCAAGGTAAGACTGCAATTTTTTTGAAAATGGGATCTTACTAAGAGAGAACAATTCAATATTTAAATGATCAAATTACATTTTTTGGGTATCCTTTTGTTGAACTGTTTAAAATTAATCGAAGCATCAGACAAAAAAAGCTTTTGAAAATAATATTATATTTTGGTTTAGGTCAAAATATAAATTGTAAACCTGAAGAGTCAGTGCCAGTGCCTCAGCAGCCATGAACCTCACTGCACGTCACTGCAGAAGCTTATATATAGACATCTACGTTTTTTGTGCCCCACCACTTTTGTACATATAAAAACGCCACTGAGCGTTTCATAAAAACACCCGAGATTTAAATGTAAATCCTTTTGAGATAAGTTAAGATTGAAATCAAAGCTTTCTGGAAAGAAGACGTTGAGTCTCCGGTTCAGGACTTAAAGGGTTTCATTACTTTATTTATTTAGTTATATATAAATAGTTTACACGCAATCTCTTTTATATATATGTATTTATCATTTACAACGTCCTTATTGATTTAACATTTAACCTTTTTTTGAGTCTCTGAATAACTCGAAACCACACACACACACACACACACACACACACACACACACACACACACACACACACACACACACACACACACACACACACACACACACACACACACTTGATTATGTGACATGTTATTCCTGAGTGCACGCTGACATCTAGTGGCTGAAGAGGGAACTGTCTCTGTTCAGATCTATAAGAGGCCTCCTTTTTCATATAGAAATGTGTATATTTATAATATATAATAAATATTACAATATCAATATTTTAGGGATGACTTTTTGAGCTTTCTTAAAATATTTAGTTAATGACATCTCAACAAAATATTAATCTGAAATATGGATTTAATGACTTTTTTAAAATAGAAAATAGCATCTGTTTACTGAAATGCAACATTTCAAACCCAGGAGAAAAAATACACTTATGCAATGAACACACACACACACACACACACACACACACACACACACACACACACACACACACCACACACACACACACACACACACACACACACACACACCACACACACACACACACACACACACACACACACACACAACACCACACACACACACACACACACACACACACACACCACACACACACACACACACACACACACACACACACACCACACACACACACCACACACACACACACACGAGCTCTTTGCATCTGGAGTTGCTTTTAATGCTGAACACGTTTCCAGTCCACATCGAAGAGACACAACAAGCACTGAAAACGCAGATGGCTCTGAGAACAGTTTCCAAACTCACAAACAAATCTACTTTTATTTCCTCTTCTTCCTCTTCTTCATCGTCGTCCTCTACGCGGCTAGAAAGCAATACAAAATAACGAGGCGATCTATGAAAACATAAGTTAACGGGCCACTTCATGAATTACAAAGGCAGCGGGAGAAACTCCGGCGTATTACACGTCATCTTTTAATCAGTACAAAGTTAAGGTGTGTTTAATGTCTGTGGGAAACGGGAGCTACGGGAGGAGGAGGAGGGGAAACTAGCAGCGTACAATTGGGGGGGGGGGGAGGTCAGGAGAGGGGGGTGTTTTAGGGGCTGATGGGTACATTTGGAGTCTGTGGGGTTTCGGGGACTTCAGGACAACGAGGGAAGCTGAAACCTCCTTCCTGTCCACTTCCTGTCGCTCTTTGATCTTCAGGATCAGCTGTCTGATCTCCTCGCGCTTCGTCTTCATTCGCTGCTGAGGAAACCAGTCGGAGAGGTTCACGGGCAGGTGGAAGCTGGGGATGGGGCTCTGTTTGGGGGAGAGAAGAACCTTCATTAGTTTATAGGCACCTTTGGGTTATTGCTGTGATAAGTTGTAGAAGTAATAATAGTAGTAGTAGTACAGTAATTGTAGTAGTAGTACAGTAATTGTAGTAGTAGTACAGTAATTGTAGTAGTAGTACAGTAATTGTAGTAGTAGTAGTACAGTAATTGTAGTAGTAGTACAGTAATTGTAGTAGTAGTACAGTAATTGTAGTAGTAGTACAGTAATTGTAGTAGTAGTAGTACAGTAATTGTAGTAGTAGTAGTACAGTAATTGTAGTAGTAGTACAGTAATTATAGTAGTAGTAGTACAGTAATTGTAGTAGTACAGTAATTGTAGTAGTAGTACAGTAGTACAGTCATTGTAGTAGTAGTACAGTAATTGTAGTAGTAGTACAGTAATTGTAGTAGTAGTACAGTAATTGTAGTAGTACAGTAATTGTAGTAGTACAGTAATTGTAGTAGTAGTAATAGTAGTACAGTAATTGTAGTAGTAGTACAGTAAATGTAGTAGTAGTACAGTAATTGTAGTAGTAGTAGTAGTAGTACAGTAATTGTAGTAGTAGTAGTACAGTAATTGTAGTAGTAGTACAGTAATTGTAGTAGTAGTACAGTAATTGTAGTAGTAGTAGTACAGTAATTGTAGTAGTAGTACAGTAATTATAGTAGTAGTACAGTAATTGTAGTAGTAGTACAGTAGTACAGTCATTGTAGTAGTAGTACAGTAATTGTAGTAGTAGTACAGTAATTGTAGTAGTACAGTAATTGTAGTAGTACAGTAATTGTAGTAGTAGTAATAGTAGTACAGTAATTGTAGTAGTAGTACAGTAATTGTAGTAGTAGTACAGTAATTGTAGTAGTAGTAGTAGTAGTACTACAGTAATTGTAGTAGTAGTACAGTAATTGTAGTAGTAGTACAGTAAATGTAGTAGTACAGTAATTGTAGTAGTACAGTAATTGTAGTAGTTGTACAGTAATTGTAGTAGTTGTACAGTAATTGTAGTAGTAGTACAGTAATTATAGTAGTAGTAGTAGTAGTACAGTAATTGTAGTAGTAGTAGTAGTACAGTAATTGTAGTAGTAGTAGTAGTACAGTAATTGTAGTAGTAGTACAGTAATTATAGTAGTAGTAGTAGTACAGTAATTGTAGTAGTAGTAGTACAGTAATTGTAGTAGTAGTACAGTAATTGTAGTAGTACAGTAATTGTAGTAGTACGTAATTGTAGTAGTAGTACAGTAATTGTAGTAGTAGTACAGTAATTGTAGTAGTAGTACAGTAATTGTAGTAGTAGTAGTAGTAGTAGTACAGTAATTGTAGTAGTAGTACAGTAATTGTAGTAGTAGTACAGTAATTGTAGTAGTAGTACAGTAATTGTAGTAATTGTAGTAGTAGTAGTAGTACAGTAATTGTAGTAGTAGTACAGTAATTGTAGTAGTAGTACAGTAATTGTAGTAGTAGTACAGTAATTGTAGTTGTAGTAGTAGTAGTAGTAGTACAGTAATTGTAGTAGTAGTACAGTAATTGTAGTAGTAGTACAGTAATTGTAGTAGTAGTACAGTAATTGTAGTAGTACAGTAATTGTAGTAGTAGTACAGTAATTGTAGTAGTAGTAATAGTAGTACAGTAATTGTAGTAGTAGTACAGTAATTGTAGTAGTAGTACAGTAATTGTAGTAGTAGTAGTAGTAGTAGTACAGTAATTGTAGTAGTAGTACAGTAATTGTAGTAGTAGTACAGTAATTGTAGTAATTGTAGTAGTAGTAGTAGTACAACAGTAATTGTAGTAGTAGTACAGTAATTGTAGTAGTAGTACAGTAATTGTAGTAGTAGTACAGTAATTGTAGTACAGTAATTGTAGTAGTAGTAGTAGTTGTACAGTAATTGTAGTAGTAGTACAGTAATTGTAGTAGTAGTACAGTAATTGTAGTAGTAGTAGTAGTAGTACAGTAATTGTAGTAGTAGTACAGTAATTATAGTAGTAGTAGTAGTACAGTAATTGTAGTAGTAGTACAGTAATTGTAGTAGTAGTACAGTAATTGTAGTAGTACAGTAATTGTAGTAGTAGTACAGTAATTGTAGTAGTACAGTAATTGTAGTAGTAGTACAGTAATTGTAGTAGTAGTACAGTAATTGTAGTACAGTAATTGTAGTAGTAGTAGTAGTTGTACAGTAATTGTAGTAGTAGTACAGTAATTATAGTAGTAGTAGTAGTACAGTAATTGTAGTAGTAGTAGTAGTAGTACAGTAATTGTAGTAGTAGTGCAGTAATTATAGTAGTAGTAGTAGTACAGTAATTGTAGTAGTAGTACAGTAATTGTAGTAGTAGTACAGTAATTGTAGTAGTAGTACAGTAATTGTAGTAGTAGTACAGTAATTGTAGTAGTAGTAGTAGTAGTAGTACAGTAATTGTAGTAGTAGTACAGTAATTGTAGTAGTAGTACAGTAATTGTAGTAATTGTAGTAGTAGTAGTAGTACAGTAATTGTAGTAGTAGTACAGTAATTGTAGTAGTAGTACAGTAATTGTAGTAGTAGTACAGTAATTGTAGTAATTGTAGTAGTAGTAGTACAGTAATTGTAGTAGTAGTACAGTAATTGTAGTAGTAGTACAGTAATTGTAGTAGTAGTACAGTAATTGTAGTACAGTAATTGTAGTAGTAGTAGTTGTACAGTAATTGTAGTAGTACAGTAATTGTAGTAGTAGTAGTTGTACAGTAATTGTAGTAGTAGTACAGTAATTGTAGTAGTAGTAGTAGTAGTACAGTAATTGTAGTAGTAGTACAGTAATTGTAGTAGTAGTACAGTAATTGTAGTAGTAGTAGTAGTAGTACAGTAATTGTAGTAGTAGTACAGTAATTGTAGTAGTAGTAATTGTAGTAGTAGTACAGTAATTGTAGTAGTAGTACAGTAATTGTAGTAGTAGTACAGTAATTGTAGTAGTACAGTAATTGTAGTAGTAGTACAGTAATTGTAGTAGTAGTAGTAGTAGTACAGTAATTGTAGTAGTACAGTAATTGTAGTAGTAGTACAGTAATTGTAGTAGTAGTAGTAGTTGTAGTAGTACAGTAATTGTAGTAGTAGTAATTGTAGTTGTAGTACAGTAATTGTAGTAGTAGTACAGTAATTGTAGTAGTAGTACAGTAATTGTAGTAGTAGTAGTAGTTGTAGTAGTAGTACAGTAATTGTAGTAGTAGTAATTGTAGTTGTAGTACAGTAATTGTAGTAGTAGTACAGTAATTGTAGTAGTAGTAGTAGTAGTAGTAGTAGTAGTAGTAGTAATTGTAGTAGTAGTAGTTGTGAGTCGTTTAAACTCAAAACCCTTTTAAAAAGGAGATTTCAGAAGACTTTATTTATACTGGAGGAAATTGGGTTTGTGCTCCGTTTAACAATTAAATAATATATTCATATAAACATGAAAAGTTGAAGTCAAAATGCTTTAAAAAAAATGTAAGAAATGTATATAAAAAAGTTAAATAAATAAAAAAATAATTGAAAAAATAAAATAAATAATGTGCAACAAAAAGATAATATATTAAATAAAATGTATTTATTTAAACATAGTTAAAGTCAAATGTCAAATAAACCAGTCGGACGTTCACGGGCAGGTGGGATTCTGTTTGGGGAGAGATGTAAAATACAATGTTTATTATTTTATAGGCGAGTTTTGACTTTCTTTCAGATTATTTTCTCTGAAATCTTGTTTTTTTAGAACAGATTTTTTCTTCAGAATTGACTTTTTCTCACAATTTTGCCTTTTTTCTCCAAATCTTTTTTTCTCAGATTTTTTTACTTTTACCTCTGAATAGTATTTTTTCTAATAATTGACTTTTTTTCCCCACAATTTTGATCTTTTTCAAATAATCTTTCCACAGAATTTTTACTTTTTTCTCAGAATAAATAAAGGTTTTTCTCTGAATTGATTTTTTCCTCTTTATTTTGACTTTTTTCGAAGAATTATTTCTAAGATTGAGAAAAGGTGTTTAATGAGAGTGCGTTCACCTCGAAGAAGCTCTCCACGTACTGCAGGACGTAGACCCCACAGTCGCTGAAGTTGTCCTGTTGAGGCACTCGAGGGCTCGAGCCCTTCATCACTTCTTTCCCAAAACACCGAGAGGAGCCCTGACGCACCTCCCACTCCACCTCCAGGTACCTGACACACAACAACAATAAATACCTGAAACTAAACAACAACAATACTACAAACCACACAAGGGAGGGGAAATCACGCTCAGAGGAAGAACTACATTTCCCATAAAGACACACTGTCCGAGTCAGGGAGTTAGTAACTAGCGCTTTTCCAAATGTTTAAAGTACTTAGATTACATATTAGACATGTACCATATCGACCCGAATATAAGACGACCCTTCTTTTTCAAGACTCATCTTTTGAGAAATACCTTTTTTTTTTTCGCGGCCCCTTTGCGGACCTTGGAAAGCTTTTCTCTGACTGTTTACATTTGTAAGGCAGTCTTTTGGGGTTTTATTGTTTATGGTTCAGTGATAAAAATATATTTTTTTTATGTTTATACCCTGTTTAATGATGTTCCTTACGTGATTTTGTCATACTCTGTAAAAGCACTTTGGGCTGCGTCAAGCATGAAAAGTGCTATATAAATAAAGTTTATTATTATTATTATTATTGGAGTATGCAAGTTTAATCACGTGGAAGATGGTAGAAAAACCATAGAAAGAAATCTCTAAAATTGTCTCTTTTTCACTCACTCTCTGAGGGTTTTCACCACGGTGGAGCGGGCCGGTCCTCGCAGCGAATCCATGATGAGAATACAAGGTCTGCAGGGAAACACATTACAACCTTTAAAAACGTGATAGATAGATAGATAGAACAATCTGAACTCAAAAAGACACTCGAGTGAGGCACAAAAATGAAGGGTGTATAAAACAGATGTATTGTCAACACTCTGGCGCCCCCTGCAGGAGCACAGATGTTATGACATGTACTCCACTGTCTGCAGACGTTCAGTTTGGAGGCAGATTCAGAACTGAGAGGGTCTTCAGGGAGAGTTCCATCCTCACTGCACTCATCCTACACACACACACATACACACACACAGCGACACACATGATTTTTTTCTTCGAATTTTGACTTTTTCTCAGAATTCTGACTTTTTTCTCCGAATTTTGACTTTTTTACAACAATATGAAACTAGCAGGTATGACTGCTCAAGTGAAGGAGATGACATGAGAGTATAAGGAGTGAAGGAGAGAAGGAGAGAAGGAGAGAAGGAGTGAAGGAGTGAAGGAGTGAAGTACCTGACAGGAGCTTTGGTCGTCAGAGAAGCTGAAGGGGTCGCTGTCTTCTTTAGCTGAAGCGTAGCTGACGCTGATTCTGTGCAACTCACCTGAAAACAAAACATCAACGTGTTAAAATGTTATATACACAATAAAAAGCTCAGGCCACTATTGATATTTTTTTCTGAGAATCTTTATTTTTTTTCACAGAATTAATTTTACTTTTTTAAATCTTGAGTTTCTCATTTTTTTAGATTTTTCTCAAAATGTTGACTTCTGGATTTTTTTTCTCACATTTTTTCACAATTTTCATTTTTCTGTCAATTTTGACTTTTTTTCCTCACAATTGACTTTTTTCAAAGAATTCTGACTTTTTTCACAGAATTAACATTTTTCAAAATATTTTTTAGATAGATTTTCTCCGGTTGTGTATTTTCAAATTCTAGCGACCTCGAGCCGGTTTCTCAAACGTACCTACCCCACCTTTAAATATGGATTTTTTTTTTCTTCCGGAATTGTAACTTTTTTCAATCAGAATTTTCAAATTGAGCTTTTCACAGAATTTACTTTTCTCTTATAACTGACTTTTTTCTCAATTGTTTTTCTTCAGAATTTTATACTTTTTTCTCAGAATTGAATTTTTCTTCTGAGAAAGTCAAGTAAAAATTCTGAAAACATTTTTAATTCTGAGGAAAAAAATGTATATTCTGTGTAAAGACTCAAAATAAAAATGAGGGCCTCTTTAAAAGTCCTCAGTTCAGACGCGTCTCACTTGTGTATTGTGGTTCTGTGGGGGGGGGTGCAGGGTCTCCTTCAGTCGCTCCCTCTCTGGAGGCCTGGGGGACGGACAGGGGTTCTGAGGGGGGGTCCGGCCTATCAGGAGACACAGAGTCCGGGACGCTCTCCTCTGATTGGAGGGCGCTGGAGAGGCGGGGCTCTGAGGGTTCTGAGGGTTCTGATCGAATAGAGGACTGTTCAAACCCGGGAAGCAAATCACCGCCAGGTACCAGTGAGCTCTGGAGAGAACAAGAACATCGTTAAGTTCTTCAGATAAGTAGTAGAGGTACTTCAATAATCCTGTGGTTTTGTGAAACTGAAGACTCACGACTCGTTGATGGGAACGAAGATAAAATCCTTCTGGAAGAGATCAACGTGCCGAGTCCACGTCTTCACCCTGTTGTGCTTCCTCTTGTGGATTCTGGAAAATAAAGAGTTTCTAGTGTGAAGTCTTCGGCTTTTAATCGTAAAAAAACGTTTCCCAGTAAAAGCCCCAATCATACAATGAGACATTTTTTTGAAGTGTACTTTATTACCATTTAATTAGATTTATTTCACTGTGTTTCTATACTTTTTTTAAATTATTATTATACTTATTATTATTACTATTATTATCAACATCATTTTATTTTACACTGGTTATTGTTTTGCGAAAATGACAATTACTGTATAGGCATAATTGATTTTTGAAGTGTTTATGTAATAAATATAATAACGTTCAGGAGAGAAATTATTATTGAAACAGTAACATTTTGTAAGCATATCCTCATGTCTTTTGCATTAGGTCTAAAAATAACTTTAAAAAATAAATGATAATAATTATAATAAATGCTAAATAAATTACAGCAAAAACCCATTTTATATTTCCCGTGGAGACTCACGGCAGGTTGCTGGTTTCCGGAGCGTTCCTCCTCTCCCTCTGGTTCAGTCTTTTGTAAAAGAAGGAGCTGAAGATGTGGATCCTTTGAGCGTCCTCTTTTTTTAATCTCTCCAAAACTAAATATCTGACGCAGACACACAAAGGAAGGATGAATTAGATCACTCAACGTTTCATACCATTCGGTTTTGGGAGACTTCGTGGAAACAGTTTTAAGAGAAATGTCCGATATCTTTGGCATTTCTCTCAACAAGAACCCATTCACTTTATAAGCCTGTTTTTCATGTTTCAGGCTCGAAAATGACATGCCCAAAACAAATGACTACAACTTAACTTCTAAAAGGGTTATATAATAATTTCTTTTATCAAAGCAAGTTACATCTGTGAGTTGGATGTAGAAGTGTCAGAATCAATATAGATGTTTTTTATTTTAAAGAAAATTCAGATTTTACATAGTAAAAAACTGTAAATTATAGTGTCCGTCCAAATATTTTTTTACTTATAGTGAAAACTACCCTTGGATGATGGTTAGGTAGACTAAAAGCTTTAGGAATCCAAAGTACAACATATAATAAGTACCCTGTATCAAGATTGATGCAAAACAAGTGACATTTGACCTTTTTAGAGAGGTTTAGCCAAAACCACCCACCTCTGAGGTGATTTGGGTGGAAATGTTTTTTTTTTCTATATCTCTGGCCCCCCTTGCTCGATTTTGATGGTTGACACCTCTTTCTGACCATTAGAGCCGAATCGAAGGGGGAGGCCCCCACACACACACGTTGTGAAGAGAAAAGGTGGGAGGCTGCGCGCATGTAATTTTGCAGCAGAGTGGAAGCGATCTCTCGCTCTGACATTTGGAAACGAAAAAGCAGTTTTATTGCTTATGGATTATCAGAAATCATTTTAAAGAGGACACAGATACATTGGATTAATCTATGGATTAACTCAGCATGGTTTTTTATCGTTTTAATGCCATTGAAGACCAGTTTTGACCAAGGTAAGCCATGTTAGCGTTTCTAGCTACCTAGCTCCACATGTTCTGATGTACGCTTTCGTTTATAGCGTCGCAAATGTTTATCACTGAGTGTTGAGATGGGCACCCCCAGATTCTGTGTCTCCAGGAGATGCTAATCGATGGGTTGGCTGTGCATATAGGATAAGTAATAAGGGAGTTATGTGAGTTTAGGTGCCGTTAGGTTACATTTTTTAGCTCGTGGCTAATTCAGAGGCTGAGTGCTAGCATTGTGGGGTTTTTTTGAAATTAAAAAGATCAGTTAGCTGAGTTTCTTCCCGTTACATGGATATAAAACATTCATAGTTTATTAAATATTAAGATTCCTTAGACGTTGTTTCCTGCAAATGACGCGTTTATCCGCCCGGTACTGGGGGGGGGGTGCGTAACAGGTTAAACAAATTACAAGGAATTGGCAGGAACAGATTTCTTTAAAAAATTGACATTTTCCTTAGAATTTACTTTTTCTCAGAATCTTCAGAATTTTTCCAAGAATTTACTTTTTTCTTAAATATTGCCTTTTTTTCAGAATTTTGAATTTCTAAAAAAATTGACTTTTTCCAATAATTTACTTTTTTTTTAAATATTGACATTTTTTCAGAATTTTTGACTTTGAGAAATAAAATAAAAAGATTCCTACCTATTTCTGGTGATAAGAATAGCGATCATTAAACAAATTACAAGGAATTGGCAAAAGGATAATAACTTAATAAACTCACAATGGAATAACCAACAGTAGTAAATAAATCTATGTAAGGAGAAACTATGAGAATTAGAAATCAAATGCATCTTTGTGGAAAGGTGGAGAAATGGGTAAAGTATAGAACAATATAATGAAGATTTATAAGGAACATAAGACGTAAGAATTGACAATTAATGAGTATTATAATACTCTATATAATCTATTCTTTATTTTTGTATTATTACTATTATAACTATCATTTCATTTCGGTTTTGTCAACTATGTAGTTCATTTATGTACCTAGATGATATATTATTACTCACTTTAAATAAAAGTCTAAGATAACGTCGTTGAGGAATTCTCCCTCATTAAGGCAGTGCAGGTCTTCGTTAGTGACGGAAATCCCTCCTTTTGCTGGAGGAGGGGGGTACACCATTAATCTGGAACACAAACACAACGTTAATTACATGCCTTGATATGGTTTTATATTGGTGTATAAAGAGTCCACAGGCCACTGACTCTTTTAAGAAGGGCCTAATAACCTTTATTAAAAAGAAAACGACTTTGTGTTTGAATACATGTCTTGTATGCCCTACTGTAGCACTTTGGGATTGCTTTTAGCTTTGAAAGGTGCTTTAGAAATACCATTTATTATTATTACTGATTATACAGTAAGGTAACATCATGGCTGTCATTTGATTGTAAGTTCATGTGATCGTCAAACAACAAAATCCTTACATTTGACACAAACTTTGAGTAGAGTTTCAACCATTGGACATAGAGAGCACAAGATGAACATTATTACCTCAACTGTGGACAATGTTTTTCAAATAAATAAGCAATCTGTCCAATCCAAATGATCCAGAGTCCATTCATCTCAAAATTGACCCAAAATGTTTCAAAGTCTAACACAAAGAGAGAAGAATATTGGCATTTTCTGGTTAAAGCTGCCATATTTGATCCTGAAAATGTCAGAAATGGACTCCTCCACCTCTTAAGGTCTTGTCTTAAGATAAGATAAGATAAGATAAACTTTATCTTAAGACAAGACCAAGACTTTAAGAGGTGGAGAACAAGTCAAGACCAAGACATAAAAACTAGTTTTTTATGATTTAAGGGGTCTCGACTCTTTAAGTCTTGGTCTCGACCCCTTAAAGTCTTGGTCTCGACCTTAAAGTCTTGGTCTCGACCCCTTAAAGTCTTGGTCTCGACCCTTAAAGTCTTGGTCTCGACCCCTTAAAGTCTTGGTCTCGACCCTTAAAGTCTGGTCTCGACCCCTTAAAGTCTTGGTCTCGACCCCTTAAAGTCTTGGTCTCGACCCTTAAAGTCTTGGTCTCGACCCCTTAAAGTCTTGGTCTCGACCCTTAAAGTCTGGTCTCGACCCTTAAAGTCTTGGTCTCGACCCCTTAAAGTCTGGTCTCGACCCCTTAAAGTCTTGGTCTGACCCCTTAAAGTCTTGGTCTCGACCCCTTAAAGTCTTGGTCTCGACCCCTTAAAGTCTGGTCTCGACCCTTAAAGTCTTGGTCTCGACCCCTTAAAGTTGGTCTCGACCCCTTTAAAGTTGGTCTCGACCCCTTAAAGTCTGGTCTCGACCCCTTAAAGTCTGGTCTCGACCCCTTAAAGTCTTGGTCTGACCTCTTAAAGTCTTGGTCTCGACCCCTTAAAGTCTTGGTCTCGACCCCTTAAAGTCTTGGTCTCGACCCTTAAAGTTTGGTCTCGACCCCTTAAAGTCTGGTCTCGACCCCTTAAAGTCTTGGTCTCGACCCCTTAAAGTCTTGGTCTCGACCTTAAAGTCTTGGTCTCGACCTCTTAAAGTCTTGGTCTCGACCCTTAAAGTCTTGGTCTCGACCCTTAAAGTCTGGTCTCGACCCCTTAAAGTCTTGGTCTCGACCCCTTAAAGTCTTGGTCTCGACCCTTAAAGTCTTGGTCTCGACCTCTTAAAGTCTTGGTCTCGACCCTTAAAGTCTTAGTGTCTCGACCCTTAAAGTCTGGTCTCGACCCTTAAAGTCTGGTCTCGACCTCTTAAAGTCTTGGTCTCGACCCCTTAAAGTCTTGGTCTCGACCTCTTAAAGTCTTGGTCTCGACCCCTTAAAGTCTTGGTCTCGACCCCTTAAAGTCTTGGTCTCGACCCTTAAAGTCTTGGTCTCGACCCTTAAAGTCTTGGTCTCGACCCCTTAAAGTCTTGGTCTCGACCTCTTAAAGTCTTGGTCTCGCCCTTAAAGTCTTGGTCTCGACCCTTAAAGTCTTGGTCTCGACCCCTTAAAGTCTGGTCTCGACCCTTAAAGTCTTGGTCTCGACCCCTTAAAGTCTGGTCTCGACCCTTAAAGTCTTGGTCTCGACCCCTTAAAGTCTTGGTCTCGACCCTTAAAGTCTTGGTCTCGACCTCTTAAAGTCTTGGTCTCGACCCCTTAAGTCTTGGTCTCGACCCCTTAAAGTCTTGGTCTCGACCCCTTAAAGTCTTGGTCTCGACCTCTTAAAGTCTTGGTCTCGACCCCTTAAAGTCTTGGTCTCTACCCCTTAAAGTCTCGGTCTCGACCCCTTAAGTCTCGGTCTCGACCCTTAAAGTCTCGGTCTCGACCCCTTAAAGTCTCGGTCTCGACCCCTTAAAGTTTGGTCTCGACCTCTTAAAGTCTTGGTCTCGACCTCTTAAAGTCTGGTCTCGACCCCTTAAAGTCTGGTCTCGACCTCTTAAAGTCTTGGTCTCGACCCTTAAAGTCTTGTCTCGACCTCTTAAAGTCTTGGTCTCGACCCCTTAAAGTCTTGGTCTCGACCCCTTAAAGTCTTGGTCTCGACCTCTTAAAGTCTTGGTCTCGACCCTTAAAGTCTTGGTCTCGACCCTTAAAGTCTTGGTCTCGACCCCTTAAAGTCTGGTCTCGACCCCTTAAAGTCTTGGTCTCGACCCCTTAAAGTCTTGGTCTCGACCCTTAAAGTCTTGGTCTCGACCCCTTAAAGTCTTGGTCTCGACCCCTTAAAGTCTTGGTCTCGACCTCTTAAAGTCTTGGTCTCGACCCCTTAAAGTCTTGGTCTCGACCCCTTAAAGTCTTGGTCTCGACCCCTTAAAGTCTTGGTCTCGACCCCTTAAAGTCTTGGTCTCGACCCCTTAAAGTCTTGGTCTCGACCTCTTAAAGTCTTGGTCTCGACCTCTTAAAGTCTTGGTCTCGACCCCTTAAAGTCTTGGTCTCGACTCTTAAAGTCTTGGTCTCGACCCCTTAAAGTCTTGGTCTCGACCTCTTAAAGTCTTGGTCTCGACCTCTTAAAGTTTGGTCTCGACCCCTTAAAGTCTTGGTCTCGACCTCTTAAAGTCTTGGTCTCGACCCCTTAAAGTCTTGGTCTCGACCTCTTAAAGTCTTGGTCTCGACCCCTTAAAGTCTTGGTCTCGACCCTTAAAGTCTTGGTCTCGACCCCTTAAAGTTGGACCACTAACTTTAACCTCAAGCACAAAAGAAAGTGTTCCCGTATAAACAGTTCTATATTAGTTTATAAAACTCCAGCAGAGTATGAACCCTCACTTGATGATTGGTCCGGAGAAGGTGTGCTGGAGGTCGGTCATTTCCTCCTCTTCGTCCTCGAAGTAGCTGCTGTGTTGCCGGGTAGACATGCGTGTGCGTGTTGCCATGGCGACCGGGCTCAGCGGCGTTACATTGGTTACAGGGGATCCCTGCGAGGTTTGCAATGGCTTCTCCTGCAGAGAGGGGAAATTAAAATAACACTTTTAAACATTAAATTACTAATTTCACTTACAAAAAAAATATATATATTTAAAAAATGGAAGAAAAAACAGTGCTTCATTTGAACCACTGTTTTATTATATCTGCTCTTTAATAAAAAAACAAAATATTACACAAAGAAAAATAAAAAATATATATATTATTTGGTGTGTTTTATCTTTGTTGGAACTGTATAAGGGTTTTTGTTATTTAGTAATTAAAAATATAGCTGTTTATTGTTTAAATAAAATGATTCATTATCTATCGTAATTTTAACCTGTAAATCTTTGTTATTTCCCGTGTGACGTGTCCCTGAACGCACCTTGTCCTCCTTCTGTTTGGACGCCTTGTTGTAGTTCACCAGCCGGATGTTGGCCTCCTCGAAGGGCAGATCTGACGGGAAGTCGCTGAGATTGTTTTTCCTCCCGATCTCTCGCAGGATCTCGTCCAGGAAGTTCTGCTCCTTCGACACCAGGCCGTTCTCGAAGATCAGGACGATGAACTTCTCGTCCGACTCTGAGGGAAACCAGGGAACATTTTAAGGCCCAGACACACCAAACTGACACCAAAGAAACACGTCCCGACGGACCCGATTGTTGTGTCGATTTGCCTTCTTAATAGTTTGTTTGGGTCCCTCACTTCCGTTTCGCTTCTCATGCACTGATTCGCTAAGCTGATCAGCCAATCAGAGTGATTCTTTTGCCGACAGCCTCCCGATTCAACATGTCGAATCGGCGGCGGAAGGTGTCGGCACGGCCGAAAAGACACGACGGTGCGGGACACACCAATTGAGTAGGGCGACAGGACGATCATCGACGGTCCGACATCTATCGACGCCGAAAATCGGCTCGGTGTGTCTGGGCCTTTAGGGACACTAATTAACCTTAAAGTGGACCTATCATGCTATATTGTAATAATATAGTGTAGGACCATACCTATATAAGGCATATTTATACTTTTTTTTTTTTCAAATACTAAACAGATCATGCATTTTAGCCATGCCTCATTTTGCTCAATTGACCATTTTTACCCCTGTTTTAGCAAGGGCAGATTCAGTGAGAACAGCACCACCTACAGGCCTGGCATATTACTACAGCATCTCCAGCGCTTTCGAACGGCAATGGCCGTGGCTGTCTCCTCCTGATTGGTGGAGTTGGCCCAATAGCCGTAGCGCCACCGTCCTGACGTCAGGACAGTGTTCAATCTGGATCAGTTTTTATCAGATCCGTTGCAGCCCCTTTTTTAGAGATTTGGGTATGGAGGAAAATAGAGAGGGTTGTGTTTTCTGACACTTGGTGAGTTTCCCTGGAACACCGGGGACACATGTTCATGTAGAAAAGACGTACACAAGTGCATTTTGCATGATAGGTCCCCTTTAAGTGAGGTTGAAATGTATCATAAGGTCTTTTAATTATAAATAGGTCACTAGAACACAGATTTTCTACTAAAATCTGGGGTTTTTCTAGAGAAATATAGTGTGAGGGGGATGAATAAAGGTTCTTCTTCTTCTTACCATTTCCCCCCTTCTCCACACACACACACACACACACAGACACACAGACACACAGACACACACACACACACACAGACACACACAATCTCTGGATTAATGATAGATAGATACATTTATCTATCTCTATCATTAATCCGAGGTAACACTCTACATACTGGTGTACAGGTGTATATTATTTGAACAGTACTCCTGTACTCACGGTCTCCGGTACAGTCGTACCATTCTCCCGTCTTTTCCTCGTTCATGTTGAGTTGTGATCGAAGTCGAAAACACTCGTCTGCCGTCGTCTGGAAGAAAAGGACAGGGAGTTTCCGGATTTGCACCACTCACAGCTGATGAGCTCGGACGCTCGGAAATACACGTTCTCCACCGCGTTACACTCCGGACCTGAACACACACACACAGGAACACACACATGAAGACACAGGAACACACACACATGAAGACACAGGAACACACACAGACACACACACAGGAACACACACACACACAGGAACACACACACAGGAACACACAGGAAACACACACACACACACACACACACACCACACACACACACACACACACACACAGGAACACACAGGAACACACACACAGGAACACACAGGAACACACACACACACACAGGAACACACAGGAACACACACACACACACAGGAACACACAGGAACACACACACACACACACAGGAACACACAGGAAACACACACACACACAGGAACACACAGGAACACACACAGGAACACACAGGAACACACACACACACACACAGGAACACACACCATGAAGCCACAGGAACACACACACAGGAACACACACATGAAGACACAGGAACACACACACACAGGAACACACACATGAAGACACAGGAACACACACAGACACACACACAGGAACACACAGGAACACACACAGGAACACACAGGAACACACACACACACACAGGATCACACACACAGGAACACACAGGAACACACAGGAACACACACACAGGATCACACACACAGGATCACACACACAGGATCACACACACAGGATCACACACACAGGAACACACACACAGGAACACACAGGAACACACACACAGGATCACACACAGGATCACACACACAGGATCACACACACAGGATCACACACACAGGAACACACACACACACAGGATCACACACATGAAGACACAGGAACACACAAACACGATCACACAGACATACAGAGGAACACACACACAGGAACACAACACACACACAGGAACACACACACACACAGAGGAACACACAGGAACACAGACACACACACAGATCACACACACACAAAATAACATTTATAACATTGTTTATTTTGTATTTCTGTGTGAATGTTTGTGTGTATACTTAAGAGAAGAGTAAAAAAAACTGTGATTTAACTATTTTTTTTACCGTAGAAATGTATTAAACAATTAAATAATATAATTAATTATTAGTTGTATTGTCCCGCTGCAGAATAATGCAGTCTAAAAGCTGCTTCTCTCCTACCTTCAGTCTCCAGCTGGATCTGGTCGATGGAAACTGAAAAGACAAAAAGATAAAAGTCATTTTTCATTCCACTAATAAAACGTTAACTTGGACTCAAAACACAGAACGCTGCTTCTCCAGGTTTAACTCTGAGGACGTAGAACCGTGCGGGCCAAGACAAGGTTCATAGGGTAGCAGAAATAAACCATTAAGTGCTGTTTAAACCATCATTAGGGCTTTGTGTAACGACCTGCAGCGACTTCGATGGATTAGAAACAGCCCTTAATGTGGCGGACGAAAAATAGAAAAAAAATATATATATAAAAAAATATATATATGTTAATAATTTAGTTTTTGGGTGGGATTAAATAAGTGTATTATATATAAACAAATTATCTAATTACACATCCGAAAAGGGGTGGGAAACTTCTTCCCACCCCTTTCGGAGTGTAATTAGATAATTTGTTTATATATAATTTAGAATCTGTCATATTTTTGTATATGCATTTTAACACTGCTTGAGTTTGTATCGTATCATAATTCTCATGTTTCATTTCATTATTATTTTTTTGTATTATTGTTTTACACGTTCGAAATAAATCAAATCAAAAAATGTAATGGAATTGGGCCTCAAGGTGCCTAGATCAGGGGTGTCCAAACTACGGCCCGGGGGCCAAATGCGGCCCGCGGGCCATTCAATCGGCCCTCAGCAAATTAAAATGAGTATAATGGAAGACGGCCCACAGATGAAACTTGAGCTTGTCTTATATTGTACTTCTTAAATATATATGTACAAATATATTACAGTAGTATTCATAAGCCTACTTTTTAAAATAAATTCATTCAATTAAAGTTGAAAACATTTTCTAACAAATCTAAATTCATAAGAAAAAAGCCCAATAACTTATTTCCATAACAACCTTGAAATAAACCCTTCATATAGAGAGGTGCAGGAATGAGTCCTAAAACCAGGAAGTGAGTCAGCAGGTCACCACTTCCTGTTCCCTGGTCTCAGAGCCAATGGGATCTCTCATAGGATTTAGGAAAATATCTGACTAAGGTCTGTGGTTGAGACGCATTGAAGAGACGGATCACGTTTTGTTCTAGGACATTAAATCCATCAGCAGTGACCCCTGGTGATTTCTGAAGAGTTGACGTGTCTGAGAAACGATGGTTGTTACCAGGTGGCTGAATAGGACTACAGAAGTCGTGGAGGACGTTGTACGTCATTACGCCGAACACGTAAACACTCCTCTAAGTTTGTTGGCCCTGTTCTGCTTGAAAGCAAGTCCCTGCCTCCTGCAAAGTGTTCAAACAAACGCTTCAACTCGTACCATTTAGAATCTGTGTGTTTGAATATGGATCTGAAGTTGGCGTGACGTTGAAGTCGTGCTGCTGGACTCGGCTGTAGTTCCTTTATAGCATCACGTTAGCATTTAGCTTCTGGACATTAGATTTATGATTAGAACATTATAAAAGTAGGGTAGACATGTGGAGATTATCCGGTTGAACAAAACGTGCATTCATCAAACAGGTTCCTTTTCCCAGACATTATTTCGAGCTATTTTCCTAAATCCTCTGGAGAAACCCCGTTGCTTTTTAGTCGAGGGAACCAGCAGCTTCCTTCAGGGTGAATACGTCCTCCCTGCACCGCTCTATTTCCTCTTATTAATCAGGCTGAAGTTTCTGTTTTAAGGAATGAGCTGCCAACAGAAGAAAGTAAACCCTCTGGAGAGCTGTGATGAAGTCATTTCCCTACATTGGATTGACTTTTCCAACTTATAACTGAACCTATGAGGCGATGTACCTCTAGTGAGCGGCCCAGCCCTTCGTATGCTTTTCTGTATGAGGCCATCGGTGAAAATAAAGTTTGGACACCCCTGGCCCAGATTAGGCTGAGCAGAGTCTGGGGAAATATTTAAAAAGTAATGGGATTACTCACGACGACGGCTTGGTCACCATGCGGCGCAGAGTTCCTATCCGCACGCTGCGACACTCCAGGATGATGCTGTCACATGTATCAGGAGAGAGTTTGGGTTTCTTCGTCCTCGGGGAAAACTGCTCGGGGGGTTGGTTCCCAAACTGCAAAATAAAATAATGAATATGTAAACATTAGAGAACTATGACGAGAATGTTCGTCAACGACCTTTTTTGCACGACTAAGACGAGACGATGACGAGCTAAAAATAGATTCTTGATAATAAAAACTATGACGAAATGTATATTTAGTTTTCGTTGACGAGACGGGACGGGACTAAGGTGTTAATGGTGGACTATCGGACATTCAGAATGCAGGGTCCGTCTTGTCCGTCAAAATGCATCTCACATTTCTAACTTGCAATATCATTATTTCCACTCTCTTCACTCCAGAAGAGCGATCTCCCTGAGTGCGGGGGGCGGGGCCTCTCTCTCTCTCTGTGTGCGGGGGCGGGGCCTCTCTCTCTCTGTGTGCGGAGGGCGGGGCCTCACTCTCTGTGTGCGGGGGCGGGGCCTCTCTCTCTCTGTGTGCGGGGGGCGGGGCCTCACTCTCTCCCTGTGTGCGGGGGGCGGGGCCTCACTCTCTCTGTGTGCGGGGGGCGGGGCCTCACTCTCTCTCTGTGTGCGGGGGGCGGGGCCTCTCTCTCTGTGTGCGGGGGGCGGGGCCTCACTCTCTCTCTGTGTGCGGGGGGCGGGGCCTCACTCTCTCTCTGTGTGCGGGGGGCGGGGCCTCACTCTCTCCCTGTGTGCGGGGGCGGGGCCTCACTCTCTCTGTGTGCGGGGGGCGGGGCCTCACTCTCTCTCTGTGTGCGGGGGGCGGGGCCTCACTCTCTCTCTGTGTGCGGGGGGCGGGGCCTCACTCTCTCTCTGTGTGCGGGGGGTGGGGCTCACGCTCTCTCTGTGTGCGGGGGTGGGGCCTCTCTCCCTGTGTGCGGGGGCGGGGCCTCACTCTCTCCCTGTGTGCGGGGGCGGGCCTCACTCTCTCTCTGTGTGCGGGGGCGGGCCTCACTCTCTCTCTGTGTGCGGGGGGGGGCGGGCCTCACGCTCTCTCTGTGTGCGGGGACGGGGCCTCACTCTCTCTCTGTGTGCGGGGGGCGGGGCCTCACTCTCTCTCTGTGTGCGGGGGTGGGGCCTCACTCTCTCAGCTGTGTGCGGGGGCGGGGGCTCACTCTCTCTCTGTGTGGGGGGGCGGGGGCTCACTCTCTCTCTGTGTGCGGGGGGCGGGGCCTCACTCTCTCTCTGTGTGCGGGGGGCGGGGCCTCACTCTCTCTCTGTGTGCGGGGGCGGGGCCTCACTCTCTCTCTGTGTGCGGGGGGTGGGGCCTCACTCTCTCTCTGTGTGCGGGGGCGGGGCTTCACTCTCTCTGTGTGCGGGGGGCGGGGCCTCACTCTCTCTCTGTGTGCGGGGGGTGGGGCCTCACTCTCTGTGTGCGGGGCGGGGCCCTCACTCTCTCTGTGTGCGGGGGTGGGGCCTCACTCTCTCTCTGTGTGCGGGGGGGGGGGGCCTCACTCTCTCTCTGTGTGCGGGGGGCGGGGCCTCACTCTCTCTCTGTGTGCGGGGGGCGGGGCCTCACTCTCTCTCTGTGTGCGGGGGCGGGGCCTCACTCTCTCTCTGTGTGCGGGGGGCGGGGCCTCACTCTCTCTGTGTGCGGGGGGCGGGGCCTCTCTCTCTCTCTGTGTGCGGGGGCGGGGCCTCACTTCTCTCTGTGTGCGGGGGGCGGGGCCTCACTCTCTCTCTGTGTGCGGGGGGCGGGGCCTCTCTCTCTGTGTGCGGGGGGCGGGGCCTCTCTCTCTGTGTGCGGGGGGCGGGGCCTCTCTCTCTGTGTGCGGGGCGGGGCCTCACTCTCTCTCTGTGTGCGGGGGGGGGCCTCACTCTCTCTCTGTGTGCGGGGGGCGGGCCTCACTCTCTCTGTGTGCGGGGGCGGGGCCTCACTCTCTCTCTGTGTGCGGGGGGTGGGGCCTCACTCTCTCCCTGTGTGCGGGGGCGGGGCCTCACTCTCTCTGTGTGCGGGGGGCGGGGCCTCACCTCTCTCTGTGTGCGGGGGGCGGGGCCTCTCTCTCTCTGTGTGCGGGGGCGGGGCCTCACTCTCTCTGTGTGCGGGGGGGGGCCTCACTCTCTCTCTGTGTGCGGGGGGCGGGGCCTCACTCTCTCTCTGTGTGCGGGGGGCGGGGCCTCACTCTCTCTCTGTGTGCGGGGGGCGGGGCCTCACTCTCTCTCTGTGTGCGGGGGCGGGGCCTCACTCTCTCTCTGTGTGCGGGGGGCGGGGCCTCACTCTCTCTGTGTGCGGGGGGCGGCCTCACTCTCTCTCTGTGTGCGGGGGCGGGGCCTCACTCTCTCTGTGCGGGGGGGGCGGGCCTCACTCTCTCTGTGTGCGGGGGGCGGACCTCTCTCTCTGTGTGCGGGGGGCGGGGCCTCACTCTCTCTCTGTGTGCGGGGGGCGGGGCCTCACTCTCTCTCTGTGTGCGGGGGGCGGGCCTCACTCTCTCTGTGTGCGGGGGCGGGGCCTCACTCTCTCTCTGTGTGCGGGGCGGGGCCTCACTCTCTCTCTGTGTGCGGGGGCGGGGCCTCTCTCTCTCTCTGTGTGCGGGGGGCGGGGGCCTCACTCTCTCTGTGTGTGCGGGGGGCGGGGCCTCACTCTCTCCCTGTGTGCGGGGGCGGGGCCTCACTCTCTCTCTGTGTGCGGGGGGCGGGGCCTCACTCTCTCTCTGTGTACGGGGGGCGGGGCCTCACTCTCTCTCTGTGTGCGGGGGGCGGGGCCTAACAGACACGCTGCAGCGGCGCGCACACACATTTTTAAGAGTAGTAGTACCGATAAAAACCTTAACGATACCCATCCCTAGATATTACACAAGTAAAGTGTTAGAGAGTGAAATGTTGCTTTACGAATTTCAACATTCTTGTTGTTATTGTAATAATTATTATACATTTTGAATATGTTTTTTTTTATTATATGTATTAAATATAAAATATATTACTAAAGCAATAAATGAAAATAATGTATTATAATTATTTCATAAACATAATTATTATTTAAGTTATTCATGAATTAATGTGTAGAAATAAATTAAATAAATACCTTGTTTCTAATTATTATTGTATATACAGGTATATATAACAATCATTTAAGTAATAAATAAATTCATAAAAATAAATGACTTTAAGGAAGATTAAAAGAACACTTACATTTCTTATATTTAAATTAGAAAAAATATATTTAATTCCCTAGCTTCCTAACGTCTCCGCTCCTCACCTGGTCTTTCATCCGGGATCTTCTCGGTAACGTGATCTTCATGTTGACGTCTTCAAAAAAGTCAGCGTTAATTTCCTCCTCCTCTCCGGCACTTTTCACCGCCGCCTCCACTCGACCACCAGAGGGCGCCGGAGAGGAGTGGGCGGAGTCAGCGGGGCGAGGAGAAACACTGTCCAATCGGCTCACACTTCCTGTACTGGCATTATCAGCCTCCTCCTCTTCATCACTGGACAGAACAACTGGGGAGGAGAGAGGACTCTTTAAAGTAGAGACACTACATAATGATATACACCTGAACATCAGCAGGGAGGACTCTTTAAAGTAGAGACACTACATACTGATATACACCTGAACATCAGCAGGAGAGGACTCTTTAAAGTAGAGACACTACATACTGATATACACTGAACATCAGCAGGAGAGGACTCTTTAAAGTAGAGACACTACATACTGATATACACCTGAACATCAGCAGGAGAGGACTCTTTAAAGTAGAGACACTACATACTGATATACACCTGAACATCAGCAGGAGAGGACTCTTTAAAGTAGAGACACTACATACTGATACACACCTGAACATCAGCAGGAGAGGACTCTTTAAAGTAGAGACACTACATACTGATATACACCTGAACATCAGCAGGAGAGGACTCTTTAAGTAGAGACACTACATACTGATATACACCTGAACATCAGCAGGAGAGGACTCTTTAAAGTAGATACACTACATACTGATATACACCTGAACATCAGCAGGAGAGGACTCTTTAAAGTAGAGACACTACATACTGATATACACCTGAACATCAGCAGGAGAGGACTCTTTAAAGTAGAGACACTACATACTGATATACACCTGAACATCAGCAGGAGAGGACTCTTTAAAGTAAGACACTACATACTGATATACACCTGAACATCAGCAGGAGAGGACTCTTTAAAGTAGAGACACTACATACTGATATACACCTGAACATCAGCAGGAGAGGACTCTTTAAAGTAGAGACACTACATACTGATATACACCTGAACATCCAGGAGAGGACTCTTTAAAGTAGAGACACTACATCTGATATACACCTGGACATCAGCAGGAGAGGACTCTTTAAAGTAGAGACACTACATACTGATATACACCTGAACATCAGCAGGAGAGGACTCTTTAAAGTAGAGACACTACATACTGATATACACCTGAACATCAGCAGGAGAGGACTCTTTAAAGTAGAGACACTACATACTGATATACACCTGAACATCAGCAGGAGAGGACTCTTTAAAGTAGAGACACTACATACTGATATACACCTGAACATCAGCAGGAGAGGACTCTTTAAAGTAGAGACACTACATACTGATATACACCTGAACATCAGCAGGAGAGGACTCTTTAAAGTAGAGACACTACATACTGATATACACCTGAACATCAGCAGGAGAGGACTCTTTAAAGTAGAGACACTACATACTGATATACACCTGAACATCAGCAGGAGAGGACTCTTTAAAGTAGAGATACTACATACTGATATACACCTGAACATCAGCAGAGAGGACTCTTTAAAGTAGAGACACTACATACTGATATACACCTGATCATCAGCAGGAGAGGACTCTTTAAAGTAGAGACACTACATACTGATACACCTGAACATCAGCAGGAGAGGACTCTTTAAAGTAGAGACACTACATACTGATATACACCTGAAATCAGCAGGAGAGGACTCTTTAAAGTAGAGACACTACATACTGATATACACCTGAACATCAGCA
>JAAOOA010000838.1:0-42500 GCA_012861695.1 Trematomus loennbergii | reverse complement strand
TGTGATGAGAGAGACAGAAGGACGTACTGTGTGATGAGAGAGACAGAAGGACATACTGTGTGATGAGAGAGAGACAGAAGGACATACTGTGTGATGAGAGAGACAGAAGGACATACTGTGTGATGAGAGAGACAGAAGGACGTACTGTGTGATGAGAGAGACAGAAGGACATACTGTGTGATGAGAGAGAGACAGAAGGACATACTGTGTGATGAGAGAGACAGAAGGACATACTGTGTGATGAGAGAGACAGAAGGACATACTGTGTGATGAGAGACAGGAGGACATACTGTGTGATGAGAGAGACAGAAGGACATACTGTGTGATGAGAGAGACAGGAGGACGTATGAGAGGACTCACCTCTGGCCTGGTCTCCGTCCCCCAGAGGGCATCTGGGCGTGCTGGAAGTGTCTCCCCTGCAGAACGATGCCCTGCAGGCAGAAGTTTGTTCTGTTGGGGGTCGAAGAGGACGTCTCTTCAGGGACATCGCTGAAGAGAGGAGAACATAGAGGAGAACATGAAGAGAGGAGAACATAGAGGAGAACATAGAGGAGAACATAGAGGAGAACATAGAGGGGAACATGAAGAGAGGAGAACATAGAGGGGAACATGAGAGAGGAACATAGAGGAGAACATAGAGGAGAACTGAAGAGAGGAACATAGAGGAGAACATAGAGGGGAACATGAAGAGAGGAACATAGAGGAGAACATAGAGGAGAACATGAAGAGAGGAACATAGAGGAGAACATGAAGAGAGAGAACATAGAGGGGAACATGAGAGAGGAGAACATAGAGGGGAACATGAAGAGAGGAACATAGAGGAGAACATAGAGGAGAACATGGAGGAGAACATAGAGGAGAACATAGAGGGGAACATAGAGGAGAACATAGAGGAGAACATAGAGGAGAACATAGAGGAGAACATGGAGGAGAACATAGAGGAGAACATAGAGGGAACATGAAGAGAGGAACATAGAGGAGAACATAGAGGAGAACATGGAGGAGAACATAGAGGAGAACATAGAGGAGAACATGAAGAGAGGAACATAGAGGAGAACATAGAGGAGAACATGAAGAGAGGAACATAGAGGAGAACATGAAGAGGAGAACATAGAGGGAACATGAAGAGAGGAACATAGAGGAGAACATAGAGGAGAACATGGAGGAGAACATAGAGGAGAACATAGAGGAGAACATAGAGGAGAACATGGAGGAGAACATAGAGGAGAACATAGAGGGGAACATGAAGAGAGGAACATAGAGGAGAACATAGAGGAGAACATGGAGGAGAACATAGAGGAGAACATAGAGGAGAACATGAAGAGAGGAACATAGAGGAGAACATGAAGAGAGGAACATAGAGGAGAACATAGAGGAGAACATAGAGGAGAACATGAAGAGAGGAACATATAGGAGAACATGAAGAGAGGAACATAGAGGAGAACATAGAGGAGAACATAGAGGAGAACATGAAGAGAGGAGAACATAGAGGGGAACATGAAGAGAGGAGAACATAGAGGAGAACATAGAGGGGAACATGAAGAGAGGAACATAGAGGAGAACATAGAGGAGAACATAGAGGGAACATGAAGAGAGGAACATAGAGGAGAACATGAAGAGAGGAACATAGAGGAGAACATGAAGAGAGAACATAGAGGAGAACATGGAGGAGAACATGAAGAGAGGAACATAGAGGAGAAACATAGAGGAGAAACAGAAGAGAGGAGAACATAGAGGAGAACATGAAGAGGAGAACATAGAGAGAGGAGAACATGGAGGAGAACATAGAGGAGAACATGGAGAGAGGAAACATAGAGGAGAACATGAAGAGAGGAGAACATAGAGGAGAACATGAAGAGAGGAACATAGAGGAGAACATAGAGAAACATGAAGAGAGGAGAACATAGAGGGAACATAGAGGAGAACATAGAGGAGAACATAGAGGAGAACATGAAGAGAGGAGACATAGAGGAGAACATGAAGAGAGGAGAACATGAAGAGAGGAACATAGAGAACAGAGGAGAACATGAGAGAGGAACATAGAGGAGAACATGAAGAGAGGAGAACATAGAGGGGAACATAGAGGAGAAACATGAAGAGAGGAGAACATAGAGGAGAACATGAAGAGAGGAGAACATAGAGGAGAACATAGAGGAGAACATGAAGAGAGGAGAACATAGAGGAGAACATAGAGGAGAACATGAAGAGAGGAGAACATGGAGGAGAACATAGAGGAGAACATGAAGAGAGGAGAACATGGGAGAACATAGAGAGGAGAACATAGAGGGGAACATGAAGAGAGGAACATAGAGGAGAACATGAAGAGAGGAACATAGAGGAGAACATGAGAGAGGAACATAGAGGAGAACATGGAGGAGAACATGAAGAGAGAACATAGAGGAGAACATGGAGGAGAACATGAAGAGAGGAACATAGAGGAGAACATGAAGAGAGGAACATAGAGGAGAACATGGAGGAGAACATGAAGAGAGGAACATAGAGGAGAACATAGAGGAGAACATGAAGAGAGGAGAACATAGAGAAGGAGAACATGGAGGAGAACATAGAGGAGAACATGGAGAGAGGAGAACATAGAGGAGAACATGAAGAAGGAGAACATAGAGGAGAACATAGAGGAGAACATGAAGAGAAGAACATGGAGGAGAACATGAAGAGAGGAGAACATAGAGAGGAGAACATGGAGGAGCATAGAGAGAACATGGAGAGAGGAGAACATAGAGAGAGGAGAACATGGAGGAGAACATAGAGGAGAACATGGAGAGAGGAGAACATAGAGGAGAACATGAAGAGAGGAGAACATAGAGGAGAACATAGAGAGAGGAGAACATGGAGGAGAACATAGAGGAGAACATGAAGAGAGGAGAACATAGAGAGAGGAGAACATGGAGGAGAACATAGAGGAGAACATGGAGAGAGGAGAACATAGAGGGGAACATAGAGGAGAACATGAGAGAGGAGAACATAGAGGAGAACATGAAGAGAGGAGAACATAGAGGAGAACATAGAGGAGGAGAACATGGAGGAGAACATAGAGGAGAACATGGAGAACCTGCCATGGTGAGGGAAATGTGCACACGTTGCTTTAAATAGCATTAATGATATATATTGTTAGCATTAGAGCCCACGCAGACAATAATGGCTCGACCAATTGGACAGCAGAGCTCCTGTTCTCCGGTCACACGGAACCTGGGGTCTATGTTCTGTACCTGAGTCTCTTGGGAGGCAGTCTGCTGAGAGGCCCCATGAGGCTATGGTCCGGTTCTCATAGGTCCTCAGAGGGTCTGGAGCCGGGACGCGCCTCAGGGACGGAGCCTGAGGGGACAGGGACAGACAGAGGAGTGTTGAGCAGAGACATCATCACATCTGAGCAGAGAAACTCCTCTAGCCACCTTCAAAGTGGAATCACATCTGAGCAGAGAAACTCCTCTAGCCACCTTCAAAGAGGAATCACATCTGAGCAGAGAAACTCCTTGAGCCACCTTCAAAGTGGAATCACATCTGAGCAGAGAAACTCCTCTAGACACCTTCAAAGAGGAATCACATCTGAGCAGAGAAACTCCTCTAGCCACCTTCAAAGAGGAATCACATCTGAGCAGAGAAACTCTCTAGCCACCTTCAAAGAGGAATCACATCTGAGCAGAGAAACTCCTCTAGTCACCTTCAAAGAGGAGTCACATCTGAGCAGAGAAACTCCTCTAGCCACCTTCAAAGAGGAGTCACATCTGAGCAGAGAAACTCCTCTAGCCACCTTCAAAGAGGAATCACATCTGATCAGAGAAACTCCTCTAGCCCCTCAAAGAGGAATCACATCTGAGCAGAGAAACTCCTCTAGCCACCTTCAAAGAGGAATCACATCTGAGCAGAGAACTCCTCTAGACACCTTCAAAGAGGAGTCACATCTGATCAGAGAAACTCCCTAGCCACCTTCAAAGAGGAATCACATCTGAGCAGAGAAACTCCTCTAGTCACCTTCAAAGAGGAGTCACATCTGAGCAGAGAAACTCCTCTAGCCACCTTCAAAGAGGAATCACATCTGAGCAGAGAAACTCCTCTAGTCACCTTCAAAGAGGAGTCACATCTGAGCAGAGAAACTCCTCTAGCCACCTTCAAAGAGGAGTCACATCTGAGCAGAGAAACTCCTCTAGCCACCTTCAAAGAGGAGTCACATCTGATCAGAGAAACTCCTCTAGCCACCTTCAAAGAGGAATCACATCTGATCAGAGAAACTCCTCTAGCCACCTTCAAAGAGGAATCACATCTGATCAGAGAAACTCCTCTAGCCACCTTCAAAGAGGAATCACATCTGAGCAGAGAAACTCCTCTAGCCACCTTCAAAGAGGAATCACATCTGAGCAGAGAAACTCCTCTAGCACCTTCAAGAGGAATCACATCTGATCAGAGAAACTCCTCTAGCCACCTTCAAGAGGAATCACATCTGAGCAGAGAAACTCCTCTAGCCACCTTCAAAGAGGAATCACATCTGAGCAGAGAAACTCCTCTAGACACCTTCAAAGAGGAATCACATCTGAGCAGAGAAACTCCTCTAGCACCTTCAAGAGGAGTCACATCTGAGCAGAGAAACTCTCTGGCCACCTTCAAGAGAGTCACATCTGAGCAGAGAAACTCCTCTAGACACCTTCAAAGAGAAGAAGAAGAAGAAGAAAAGAAGAAGAAGAAGAAGAAGAAGAAGAGAAGAAGAAGAAGAAGAAGAAGAAGAAGAAGAGAATAAGAAGAAGAAGAAGAGAAGAAGAGAAAAGAAGAAGAAGAGAGAAGAAGAAAGAAGAAGAAGAAGAAGAAGAAGAAGAAGAAGAAGAAGAAGAAGAGAAGAAGAAGAAGAAGAAGAAGAAGAAGAAGAAGAAGAAAGAAGAGAAGAAGAAGAAGAGAAGAAGAAGAAGAAAGAAGAAGAAAGAAGAAGAAGAAGAAGAAGAAGAAGAAGAAGAAGAAGAAGAAGAAAAGAAGAAGAAGAAGAGAAAAGAAGAAGAAGAAGAAGAAGGAGAAGAAGAAGAAGAAGAAGAAGAAGAAGAAGAAGAAGAAGAAGAAGAAAAAAGAAGAGAAGAAGAAGAGAAGAAGGAGAAGAAGAAGAAGAGAAGAAGAAGAGAAGAAGAAGAGAAGAAGAAGAAGAAGAAGAAGAAGAAGAAGAAGAAGAAGAAGAAGAAGAAGAAGAAGAAGAAAGAAGAAGAAGAAGAAGAAGAAAAGAAGAAGAGAAGAGAGAAGAAGAAGGAAGAAGAAGAGGAAGAAGAAGAAAAAGAAGAAGAAGAAAAGAAGAGAAGAAGAAGAAGAAGAAGAAGAAGAAGAAGAAGAGAAAAGAAGAAGAAGAAAAGGATGAAGACACCTTTTTTAACTTTTCAAAAACCCTATTTACAAACACTTAAAATAAAGTGCTTACTCGTTGGAAAATTATTTTTACATGAAGAGGAAGAAGAACAATAACAACACAACAAGTTAAAAAAGACGAAGTCACTTTTTTTTACTACTTTCAAAAACCGTATTTACATATTTGCAAATACCTCGAATAAAGTGCTTACTTGTGGAAAATAAATGTACCTAAATGAAGAGGACAACAACAACAACAACAACAACAGGAGTGTACCTTGGTCTCCTCGGGCTGCTGTCGGTTCATCTCCTCGATGCTCACCGCGCCCGAACTGACAGGAAACAGATATTTATTTATGTCAGACGTGTGTTTATAATAATACTTAAATACTTCTCAGAGTTATAAGAGTAAGTTATCAGGACCGTGTGCATGTGGTTCACTCACTGCTATCAGCATCTCTATAAGTTAGTTATCAGGACCGTGTGCATGTGGTTCACTCACTGCTATCAGCATCTCTATAAGTTAGTTTCAGGACCGTGTGCAGTGGTTCACTCACTGCGATCAGCATCTCTATAAGTTAGTTTCAGGACCGTGTGCATGTGGTTCACTCACTGCTATCAGCATCTCTATAAGTTAGTTTTCAGGACCGTGTGCATGTGGTTCACTCACTGCTATCAGCATCTCTATAAGTTAGTTTCAGGACCGTGTGCATGTGGTTCACTCACTGCTATCAGCATCTCTATAAGTAGTTTCAGGACCGTGTGCATGTGGTTCACTCACTGCTATCAGCATCTCTATAAGTTAGTTTCAGGGCCGTGTGCATGTGGTTCACTCACTGCTATCAGCATCTCTATAAGTTAGTTTCAGGACCGTGTGCATGTGGTTCACTCACTGCTATCAGCATCTCTATAAGTTAGTTTCAGGACCGTGTGCATGTGGTTCACTCACTGCTATCAGCATCTCTATAAGTTAGTTTCAGGACCGTGTGCATGTGGTTCACTCACTGCTATCAGCATCTCTATAAGTTAGTTTCAGGGTTAACTCAGCATTCATGAAAAAAGCACTTATTACAAAGATGTTGTTTTTCGCTGCCTCAGTTTTGAGTGGAAATAAAATTTAAAAAAAGGTCGTAAAATAACTTTTACAATGACTTCATGATGAATAAAGGTAATTTAAACAGCATTAATATTCGATAAGTTATTTACATTAGAGCAATTTATATTTGTGCTAATTGTCAAGCAACACAATCATTCATTATCTCGTTACAAATATGTGTCATTTCAAAAAAGGGGCCTTTTTTATTAATATCTTGGGGTCAGAAGATATTTGAAAAACAAGTCATTAGAAACAGAAATAGCCTACTCATCAGTGGAGGGGTCACTGGGGTCTTTTCCCAGAGTGTGTGTTTGGCTGTGCGTGTGCGTGTGTGTGTGTGTGTGTGTGTGTGTGTGTGTGTGTGCGTGTGTGTGCGTGTGCGTGGTGTGTGTGTGTGTGTGTGTGTGTGTGGTGCAGTGCTGCAGAGAGAGAGAAGTGCTTACTCTTGAATCCTCTCCTCTTCACCAGAAAGAGAAAAGCTCCAGTTGTTGTGTCTGTAGCCTCCATCTCGTCTGGTCTCTGATCTATCCAGGGCTTCAGGTGAACAATGAGATAACACACAGCGTCAGTACACACACACACACAGCGTCAGTACACACACACACAGCGTCAGTACACACACACACACAGCGTCAGTACACACACATTACATACATGTTACTTGTTAGACTTACATTCTCAATACTGTGGACAGGGACACAACGACATGCTGACTGCAGTGGGGTTTGAACCTGATCCCAACACCAAAGCACTAATCCACATCTCCCACCCACCCACCCACACACACACACACCCCCACCCACCACCCACACCACACACACCCCCACCCACACACACACACACCCCCACATACTGATATACACCTGAACATCAGCAGGAGAGGACTCTTTAAAGTAGAGACACTACACACTGATATACACCTGAACATCAGCAGGAGAGGACTCTTTAAAGTAGAGACACTACACACTGATATACACCTGAACATCAGCAGGAGAGGACTCTTTAAAGTAGAGACACTACACACTGATATACACCTGAACATCAGCAGGAGAGGACTCTTTAAAGTAGAGACACTACATACTGATATACACCTGAACATCAGCAGGAGAGGACTCTTTAAAGTAGAGACACTACATACTGATATACACCTGAACATCAGCAGGAGAGGACTCTTTAAAGTAGAGACACTACATACTGATATACACCTGAACATCAGCAGGAGAGGACTCTTTAAAGTAGAGACACTACATACTGATATACACCTGAACATCAGCAGGAGAGGACTCTTTAAAGTAGAGACACTACATACTGATATACACCTGAACATCAGCAGGAGAGGACTCTTTAAAGTAGAGACACTACATACTGATATACACCTGAACATCAGCAGGAGAGGACTCTTTAAAGTAGAGACACTACATACTGATATACACCTGAACATCAGCAGGAGAGGACTCTTTAAAGTAGAGACACTACACACTGATATACACCTGAACATCAGCAGGAGAGGACTCTTTAAAGTAGAGACACTACACACTGATATACACTGAACATCAGCAGGAGAGGACTCTTTAAAGTAGAGACACTACACACTGATATACACCTGAACATCAGCAGGAGAGGACTCTTTAAAGTAGAGACACTACATACTGATATACACCTGAACATCAGCAGGAGAGGACTCTTTAAAGTAGAGACACTACATACTGATATACACCTGAACATCAGCAGGAGAGGACTCTTTAAAGTAGAGACACTACATACTGATATACACCTGAACATCAGCAGGAGAGGACTCTTTAAAGTAGAGACACTACATACTGATATACACCTGAACATCAGCAGGAGAGGACTCTTTAAAGTAGAGACACTACATACTGATATACACCTGAACATCAGCAGGAGAGGACTCTTTAAAGTAGAGACACTACATACTGATATACACCTGAACATCAGCAGGAGAGGACTCTTTAAAGTAGAGACACTACATACTGATATACACCTGAACATCAGCAGGAGAGGACTCTTCAAAGTAGAGACACTACATACTGATATACACCTGAACATCAGCAGGAGAGGACTCTTTAAAGTAGAGACACTACATACTGATATACACCTGAACATCAGCAGGAGAGGACTCTTTAAAGTAGAGACACTACATACTGATATACACCTGAACATCAGCAGGAGAGGACTCTTTAAAGTAGAGACACTACATACTGATATACACCTGAACATCAGCAGGAGAGGACTCTTTAAAGTAGAGACTCTACATACTGATATACACCTGAACATCAGCAGGAGAGGACTCTTTAAAGTAGAGACACTACATACTGATATACACCTGAACATCAGCAGGAGAGGACTCTTTAAAGTAGAGACACTACATACTGATATACACCTGAACATCAGCAGGAGAGGACTCTTTAAAGTAGAGACACTACATACTGATATACACCTGAACATCAGCAGGAGAGGACTCTTTAAAGTAGAGACACTACATACTGATATACACCTGAACATCAGCAGGAGAGGACTCTTTAAAGTAGAGACACTACATACTGATATACACCTGAACATCAGCAGGAGAGGACTCTTTAAAGTAGAGACACTACACACTGATATACACCTGAACATCAGCAGGAGAGGACTCTTTAAAGTAGAGACACTACACACTGATATACACCTGAACATCAGCAGGAGAGGACTCTTTAAAGTAGAGACACTACACACTGATATACACCTGAACATCAGCAGGAGAGGACTCTTTAAAGTAGAGACACTACATACTGATATACACCTGAACATCAGCAGGAGAGGACTCTTTAAAGTAGAGACACTACATACTGATATACACCTGAACATCAGCAGGAGAGGACTCTTTAAAGTAGAGACACTACATACTGATATACACCTGAACATCAGCAGGAGAGGACTCTTTAAAGTAGAGACACTACATACTGATATACACCTGAACATCAGCAGGAGAGGACTCTTTAAAGTAGAGACACTACATACTGATATACACCTGAACATCAGCAGGAGAGGACTCTTTAAAGTAGAGACACTACATACTGATATACACCTGAACATCAGCAGGAGAGGACTCTTTAAAGTAGAGACACTACATACTGATATACACCTGAACATCAGCAGGAGAGGACTCTTCAAAGTAGAGACACTACATACTGATATACACCTGAACATCAGCAGGAGAGGACTCTTTAAAGTAGAGACTCTACATACTGATATACACCTGAACATCAGCAGGAGAGGACTCTTTAAAGTAGAGACACTACATACTGATATACACCTGAACATCAGCAGGAGAGGACTCTTTAAAGTAGAGACACTACATACTGATATACACCTGAACATCAGCAGGAGAGGACTCTTTAAAGTAGAGACTCTACATACTGATATACACCTGAACATCAGCAGGAGAGGACTCTTTAAAGTAGAGACACTACATACTGATATACACCTGAACATCAGCAGGAGAGGACTCTTTAAAGTAGAGACACTACATACTGATATACACCTGAACATCAGCAGGAGAGGACTCTTTAAAGTAGAGACACTACATACTGATATACACCTGAACATCAGCAGGAGAGGACTCTTTAAAGTAGAGACACTACATACTGATATACACCTGAACATCAGCAGGAGAGGACTCTTTAAAGTAGAGACACTACATACTGATATACACCTGAACATCAGCAGGAGAGGACTCTTTAAAGTAAGACACTACATACTGATATACACCTGAACATCAGCAGGAGAGGACTCTTCAAAGTAGAGACACTACATACTGATATACACCTGAACATCAGCAGGAGAGGACTCTTTAAAGTAGAGACTCTACATACTGATATACACCTGAACATCAGCAGGAGAGGACTCTTTAAAGTAGAGACACTACATACTGATATACACCTGAACATCAGCAGGAGAGGACTCTTTAAAGTAGAGACACTACATACTGATATACACTGAACATCAGCAGGAGAGGACTCTTTAAAGTAGAGACTCTACATACTGATATACACTGAACATCAGCAGGAGAGGACTCTTTAAAGTAGAGACACTACATACTGATATACACCTGAACATCAGCAGGAGAGGACTCTTTAAAGTAGAGACACTACATACTGATATACACCTGAACATCAGCAGGAGAGGACTCTTTAAAGTAGAGACACTACATACTGATATACACCTGAACATCAGCAGGAGAGGACTCTTTAAAGTAGAGACACTACATACTGATATACACCTGAACATCAGCAGGAGAGGACTCTTTAAAGTAGAGACACTACATACTGATATACACCTGAACATCAGCAGGAGAGGACTCTTTAAAGTAGAGACACTACACACTGATATACACCTGAACATCAGCAGGAGAGGACTCTTTAAAGTAGAGACACTACACACTGATATACACCTGAACATCAGCAGGAGAGGACTCTTTAAAGTAGAGACACTACACACTGATATACACCTGAAACATCAGCAGGAGAGGACTCTTTAAAGTAGAGACACTACATACTGATATACACCTGAACATCAGCAGGAGAGGACTCTTTAAAGTAGAGACACTACATACTGATATACACTGAACATCAGCAGGAGAGGACTCTTAAAGTAGAGACACTACATACTGATATACACCTGAACATCAGCAGGAGAGGACTCTTTAAAGTAGAGACACTACATACTGATATACACCTGAACATCAGCAGGAGAGGACTCTTTAAAGTAGAGACACTACATACTGATATACACCTGAACATCAGCAGGAGAGGACTCTTTAAAGTAGAGACACTACATACTGATATACACCTGAACATCAGCAGGAGAGGACTCTTTAAAGTAGAGACACTACATACTGATATACACCTGAACATCAGCAGGAGAGGACTCTTCAAAGTAGAGACACTACATACTGATATACACCTGAACATCAGCAGGAGAGGACTCTTTAAAGTAGAGACACTACATACTGATATACACCTGAACATCAGCAGGAGAGGACTCTTTAAAGTAGAGACACTACATACTGATATACACCTGAACATCAGCAGGAGAGGACTCTTTAAAGTAGAGACACTACATACTGATATACACCTGAACATCAGCAGGAGAGGACTCTTTAAAGTAGAGACACTACTATACTGATATACACCTGAACATCAGCAGGAGAGGACTCTTTAAAGTAGAGACACTACATACTGATATACACCTGAACATCAGCAGGAGAGGACTCTTTAAAGTAGAGACACTACATACTGATATACACCTGAACATCAGCAGGAGAGGACTCTTTAAAGTAGACACTACATACTGATATACACCTGAACATCAGCAGGAGAGGACTCTTTAAAGTAGAGACACTACATACTGATATACACCTGAACATCAGCAGAGAGGACTCTTTAAAGTAGAGACACTACATATGATATACAAACCTGAACATCAGCAGGAGAGGACTCTTTAAAGTAGAGACACTACATACTGTATACACCTGAACATCAGCAGGAGAGGACTCTTCAAAGTAGAGACACTACATACTGATATACACCTGAACATCAGCAGGAGAGGACTCTTTAAAGTAGAGACACTACATACTGATATACACCTGAACATCAGCAGAGAGGCTCTTTAAAGTAGAGACACTACATACTGATATACACCTGAACATCAGCAGGAGAGGACTCTTTAAAGTAGAGACACTACATATTAACTGATATACACCTGAACATCAGCAGGAGAGGACTCTTTTAAAGTAGAGACTCTACATACTGATATACACCTGAACATCAGCAGGAGAGGACTCTTTAAAGTAGAGACACTACATACTGATATACACCTGAACATCAGCAGGAGAGGACTCTTTAAAGTAGAGACACTACATACTGATATACACCTGAACATCAGCAGGAGGGATCTTTAAAGTAGAGACACTACATACTGATATACACCTGAAACATCAGCAGGAGAGAACTCTTTAAAGTAGAGACTACATACTATACACCTGAACATCAGCAGGAGAGAACTCTTTAAAGTAGAGATACTACATACTGATATACACCTGACATCAGCAGGAGAGGACTCTTTAAAGTAGAGACACTACATACTGATATACACTGAACTCAGCAGGAGAGGACTCTTTAAAGTAGAGACACTACATACTGATATACACCTGAACTCATCAGGGAGAACTCTTTAAAGTAGAGACACTACATACTGATATACACCTGAACATCAGCAGGAGAGAACTCTTTAAAGTAGAGATACTACATACTGATATACCCTGAACATCAGCAGGAGAGGACTCTTTAAGTAATAAGAACTACATACTGATATACACCTGAACATCAGCAGGAGAGGACTCTTTAAAGTAGAGACACTACATACTGATATACACCTGAACATCAGCAGGAGAGGACTCTTTAAAGTAGAGACACTACACACTGATATACACCTGAACATCAGCAGGAGAGGACTCTTTAAAGTAGAGACACTACCACTGATATACACCTGAACATCAGCAGGAGAGGACTCTTTAAGTAGAGACACTACATACTGATATACAAGAAAATGGCCCTTTAACATCTTCTTGATGTTTTTGAGGCCTTGACTTCCTATTTATTCTCCAGATAAGATGAACTATGTGCCACGCATATCAAAACAACTGCCAATATAGAAAAACACACAAAGCAAGGATATGAATACGGAAGTTTCCACATACCCACATTTACTCAATTATCTCCCGTTGTAGGAAAGCTCTACCTTAAACTAAATACAGGCCTTTTGTCACACAGACAGAATTCTTATCAGCCCGATTTCCTCTAAAATCAAATATTAGATTACTTGACTCAAATGAAGCCTGTTAAAACACAGAGACAACCAGATGTCTGTTAGATGCATTATTCCAGCTCCATAAATCACAAACGCTGTCCTGATAATCTTAGTGAGCGGACATTTGGATTCCTGCTCTGCTTTAGTACAACCCTGGATTTCCTGTAGCACAAACCCACGATAGAGAAGGACACGATTTATCCAAACAGACTGAGGTGAGAGGACTTTGACTCTCACATGGTACAAATCCAAACAAGCTGCACTCAGGGGAAGTCTAACCCTTATAAAGCATGCTCAAAATGAACAGAATAACACTTAATTTCTAAAAAAGCAATCCGAGGGCTCGTTTCCCCAAAGCTGCATTTGCAACGTGAGATCATTTCCTCTTATTTGAGATTTTTAACGCTGCTTATTTGGCGAAGAGGTGAAGACACTTACAGTGAAAAGTTAAAATCGTTCCACTGTTGCTTTCAAATAAAGACGTTTCATCTGAGTAAGTAAAAGTTAGAAGGCAATGTGAAGAGAGCACAGACCTACTCCAAGGTTGTTTCCTTAAATGTAAAATACTGATATACCTAAATATCATGAAAAGTGTATGGGCTCAGAACAGTCTCAGAATACACACATGCACACAGAAGGATCCACACTCAATGCTCACACAAATGTGTTCCGTTTCATATTCATGTGAATAAAATCCAAATACAGAAAAAAGTTTTACATATGTATTTTTGATCCTCACATATTTGTTTTCCGTTTAAATCCCTGCACCTGAAACACAACCCGCTCTCTGTGCATGGATCGCTCTGCATTCGTGTGTGGGTTTTTGAGACTCCCCTGACGGTCACCCGATTCGTACTTGTAATTTTTTCTATCTATAGCCAATCAGATGTCTCCTCAATTCTAAGCCAATCACATGAGCGCCCCCACGAGGTAGATTTTTCTTCTTGCGTTCATGACGTAGCGCTTCATGTACGCATTGTGCGCTGCCCGGAGCTGACAGGTCCATGGAGCCTGCAGGCGCTAATCTCAGGAAACCTCCACTCTCAGTACATTGCTACTTTCCGAGCAGGAAATGCACGCAAATACAAGCCTTTATATTATTAAGGTACAGTGCCACTTTCCGAACCATTAATGAATGCTTGTGTACATAAAAACGGCAGGCAAAACCGTTTTAAATGTGTGTTTCCTGTTTGGAGAATACAGCTGCTTTATGTATGTCTGTATGAAGTTGTTGTGAGTGTGGAGGGAGCAGCTACAGGTTAGCTTAGCCTAATCGATCAGTGGCACTACGAAGCCAGTGCTAGACAGTGAACTGTCACGGGGGGGGAGCCCGCCGGTCATTATCGGCCGATATTCACTCTTAATAGTTTGATCGTGCTCTCTATAAAGGCCGATCAGGAGAGCTGGATCTGATCCATATGGACATGAACGCGAGTGAAGTTTTAGCGAGCTGCATGAGAAACTGACGGGCTGTCAGGAGAGAGGGAGGGAGAGAGGACAAGAGATGATCCTTACTCCCGTGTTATTAGCCATATCACACACACACACACACACACACACACACACACACACACACACACACACCACACACACACACACAACACACACACACAACACACACACACACACACACACACACACACACACACACACACACACACACACACACACACACACACACACACACAGTCTAACCCTACCCTGAACTTTAAGTAAAATTCAACTGAAAAACCAATAAAAAATAAAAAGTAATACAAATAAAATAATAAAAAAATAATAATAATCGTAATTGCGATTAAAATGCGATTAATTGAGCAGCCCTACATACTGATATACAGAAAATGGCCCCTTTAACATCTTCTGGATGTTTTTGAGGCCTTGACTTCCTATTTATTCTCCAGATAAGATGAACTATGTGCCACGCATATCAAAAACAACTGCCAATATAGAAAAACACACAAAGCAAGGATATGAATACGGAAGTTTCCACCTTAATCTAAGGAAACATAACCCACATTTACTCAATTAATCTCCAGTTTAAGGAAAGCTCTACCTTAAACAAAATACAGGCCTTTTGTCACACAGACAGAATTCTTATCAGCCCGATTTCCTCGAAAATCAAATATTAGATTTCTTGACTCCAGAGCAAATGAAGCCTGTTAAACACAGAGACAACCAGATGTCTGTTAGATGCATTATTCCAGCTCCATAAATCACAAACACTGTCCTGATAATCTTAGTGAGCGGACATTTGGATTCCTGCTCTGCTTTAGTACAACCCTGGATTTCCTGTAGCACAAACCCACGATAGAGAAGGACACGATTTATCCAACAGACTGAGGTGAGAGGACTTTGACTCTCACATGGTACAAATCCAAACAAGCTGCACTCAGGGGAAGTCTAACCCTTATAAAGCATGCTCAAAATGAACAGAATAACACTTAATTTCTAAAAAGGCAATCCTCGGGCTCGTTTCCCCAAAGCTGCATTGCAACGTGAGATCATTTCCTCTTATTTGAGATATTTTAACGCTGCTTATTTGGCGAAGAGGTGAAAACACTTACAGTGAAAAGTTAAAATCGTTCCACTGTTGCTTTCAAATAAAGACGTTTAATCTGAGTAAGTAAAAGTTAGAAGGCAATGTGAAGAGAGCACAGACCTACTCCAAGGTTGTTTCCTTAAATGTGAAATACTGATATACCTAAATATCATGAAAAAGTGTATGGGCTCAGAACAGTCTCATAATGCACACATGCACACAGAAGGATCCACACTTGTGTTTTTCAATGCACACACATCCGTTTCATATACATGTAAATAAAATCCAAATACAGAAAAAGTTTTACATATTTTTTGATCCTCACATATTTGTTTTCCGTTTAAAACCGCTGCACCTGCAACACAACACCGCTTTCTGTGCATGGATCGCTGTGCATTCGTGTGTGGGTTTTTTGAGACTCCCCTGACGGTGACCCGATTCGTACTTGTAATTTTTTCTATCTATAGCCAATCAGATGTCTCCTCAATTCTAAGCCAATCACATGAGCGCGCCCCACGAGGGTAGATTTCTTGCGTTCATGACGTAGCGCTTCATGTACGCATTTTGCGCTGTCCGGAGCTGACAGGTCCATGGAGCCTGCAGGCGCTAATCTCAGGACACCTCCACTCTCAGTACATTGCCACTTTCCGAGCAGGAAATGCACGCAAATACAAGCCTTTATATTATTAAGGTACAGTGCCACTTTCCGAACCATTAATGAATGCTTGTGTACATAAAAACGGCAGGCAAAACCGTTTTAAATGTGTGTTTCCTGTATGGCGAATACAGCTGCTTTATTTATGTCTGTATGAAGTTGTTGTGAGTGTGGAGGGAGCAGCTACAGGTTAGCTTAGCCTAATCGATCAGTGCACTACGAAGCCAGTGCTAGACAGTGAACTGTCAACGGGGGGAGCCCCGCCGGTCATTATCGGCCGATATTCACTCTTAATAGTTTGATCGGTGCTCTCTATAAAGGCCGATCAGGAGAGCTGGATCTGATCGATATGGACATAAACGCGAGTGAAGTTTTAGCGAGCTGCATGAGAAACTGACGGGCTGTCAGGAGAGAGGGAGGGAGAGAGGAAAAGAGAGATCCTTACTCCCGTGTTATTAGCCATATCCGGTCATAGTCCGGTAATTACCTGCTAACGGAAACTCTGCTACACAATTCTTCTATTATTATTATTATTATTGAAACATGACCGGTAAGTTTCAAATTTGTCCGGTAAAATAAATTCTGTCCGCGGAAACCCTGCTCCGGACAGCGCAAAATGCGTATATGAAGTGACATGAACGCAAGACATCTACCCTCGTGGGGACGCGCTCATGTGATTGGCTTAGAATTGAGGAGACATCTGATTGGCTATAGATAGAAAAATTACAAGTACGAATCGGTCCGTCAGGGGAGTCTCAAAAAACCCACACACGAATGCACAGCGATCCATGCACAGAAAGCGGGTTGTGTTTGTAGGTTCAGGGGTTTAAACGGAAAACAAATATGTGAGGATCAAAAATATATGTAAAACTTTTTTCTGTATTTGGATTTTTTTACATGAATATGAAACGTAACACATTTGTGTTTGCATTGAAAAACACAAGTGTGGATCCTTCTGTGTGCATGTGTGCATTATGAGACTGAACAGAAAATACTTACAAACTAACCAACCTCCTTGGTCAGGGTATTAATAATTAATAATACATGTTTTGCCAAACAAAACACTCTGAAACCATGAATACTAACGCCTTGTACAACTCCTACATTTGTCTGTAATATACGAGTGTCGATCATTTGAGAAATGTGACGCTGCCAACGTTTGTCAATAATATTTGTGCAATAAATACCTCTTATACGAGACGGTAAAACATGAAATGAGATTATTGCCTCTATTTTTAGACATTTTACTTCGTGCTGACTTGGCTTAGAGGTGAAACTAACACACAATTGCTTTCTATTTGAGGAATATTATAACCTACACTAAAAGTAGTTCAAACAAGACAAAACCCTGAAATATCGAACAGGTTCGTCCTCTCCAAAGCAGAAAAATCCAAGTCCAAAACCAACAATGTGTTTCTCTTAGTTCTTCCTGACTTCTTGTCTGAGGTCCAAGTCCATTTGTTTCTTCATACTGAAGACGTCAACCTTTAAAAACAGACAATTATGCATAAAGCTTTATCCTTGCTTTCTCACAGCTTATACCAAGATAAGCACTTCTTCTGTATGTCTATGGGCCGGTGAGCCTGTCAATAACATGTTTTTAATATCCTCAATTATTAGTTTTTTGTAATGCGTAGCCTTAAACTTAAAATGTGAACTAAAGGAGTGTCTTACCAATGGTTTACCAGATAAAGAAAACTGAGGAGTTGGGCATTCGGGGAATCATTTATCCCAGTATTTTATGAACTAAGATGAGTGACCATGCACTTATAGACCTGTTTCTGAAGATAAGAAAGCAATAGCTGAAGGACGGGAAAATGTGACAAGACATAAAAAGGGTTGATCAACATGTGTTACTTTGGAAAAACGATTAGACATTACACAAGCTCAGTCAGTTTGTGAAAATATCTGGGGAGCTTCATGGAGTTTTTGAAAGAAACATGTTCGTTGTGATGAACACAGTGTTTTCTGTACTTGTACCTTATTAAGAAATACACATTACACCTAATCAAAGTAAAAGGCTGGAGGAGGGACAACTGAAATAAGATTATAAAAGTTAATTGTGATCTTCAAGATTTCTGTATAATTGCTGTAACATCTTTAAACTCACATGTTTTAATGATAATGTCTTTATTTTCTTGCCTATGCTTTTAAGGATACACTGGTTAACTGCTGATTCTTATCAATATATTAATGTTTTGTTACAATTAGGTAAAAAAATGCCAGAAACAGCATGACACATTTCTGTTTACAATGACTATTAATGCCAGCCAGCTCATTCTTGAAGCTATGGAGTTAGCATGCTAGTTTGGAGACTATAGTAGTGGGTGTCACTTAATGTTTTATTATTTTATTATTTAAGTGTTTATGTGTTGTTAATGTGATGTCTAACAGTGAAGCAAAAGGCAGGAAGGCCTGTCTGTCTCCGCTGTCTGTTAACCATCATATTGAAGCTTAGCTAACGGTGCTAACTTGAACCTTTCATGACCAAATATTTAGTTTAAAATCAACCGAACCGAGCCGGACCAAAACCCCCCATCCATGTACAATATTCCCCATCTAAGGCCCGAATATGTGGCACTGTCACCGGCCTGTAAGTGCTAATAACACCCCGGCTAGCAGATGATGTTTAAAAAAAGCCTTATAAAGCTAACGGTAGCCATTTAGCTCCCACTGAGCTCCGTACACTATGAAGCTAACGTTAGCGGCTTAGCTCCCATTGAGCTCCGTACACTATAGCTAACGTTAGCCACTTAGCTCCCACTGAGCTACACACTATGAAGCTAACGTTAGCCACTTAGCTCCCACTGAGCTACACACTATGAAGCTAACGTTAGCCACTTAGCTCCCACTGAGCTACATACTATGAAGCTAACGTTAGCCACTTAGCTCCCAATGAACTCCATAATTTCTACCCTAAAATCTACCTCCTGCAAGCCGAATTCGGATCTCTGTGTGCGGGTAAAAAATGTCAGATGGTCGATCGGAGTGTCACGACTGGGTGTCATGGCGTACCTTCAAAGAGAAAGCTGCGGTTGTGGGCCATGTTTATTCCATTCCTCAGATGATAGAGTTGCTCTCATCGGAGACCCGGGGCAGCGGGTCGGCTCTATGAAGCTGCCGGGACTGGAGCTCCGATCCTCGGCTAGAAACGCACCGCAACAACGGCCAAACTACCGGAGGTCTGACAACTGAGCCTTCAAAATAAAAGCTCAAAGTGTCAAGTGTATTTCACACAAACATTCTCAATAAGATAAGATAAGATAAGATGGTCCTTCATTGATTGCTAGAGTGTCATAGCAGCAACAGGATGAGACAGAAACACAGATAGTACACATGAGAATATACACATGGGATAAGAAACAAATACAATAAGGATAAATATGTAGTTAGAAGAGTCAGAAGAAGTGCAAAGTAGCATAACATGGAAGTACTCAACTAAAGTACAAGTACCCTAAAAGTGTAGTTGAATACAGTACTTTGGTAAATGTACTTTATTTACCAAATGTACAACTAAAGCGTCACCATGCTTTTATTTTGAAGGTTATTTCCGGAAGTCCATTGTTTTGATCAGGGTGGGTTTAGTAGCTTACTGAAAGAGCCTGGAGTCTGCCAACTTTATATTTTGACAGATATTAATGCTGCTTTTAAGATGCATACATGTTAGTATATTCAATAAATACATACTCAAAGACGCTGGAGAGTATGTACAATATAAATAAAGTACAAAAAGCTCATTAACGATGTCATATTCTCATGGAATGTAAATATTACAAGAGATAATAGATGCTAATGTGCACTTTACTCCACTACATGTATTTATTACCTTTAGTTACTTTACAGATGTGGATGAATGATGTGAAATATAATCAAGTGTTAAATCAGACTTTAGTTCCACCTGGAGTAAATCCACAAGCTACCCTGCAGTATACAAAGTCATTCAAACTAGCTGCACCTTTACCAGCTTTGAGAACACTTTCATGATCAATCATTATAAAACATATCATATATATTATTCTGAAATGGACCAATCTGCACAATGACTACTTTTACTGTCGCTACTTTTACTATATTTTGATGAGAATACTTTTATACTTTTACTTGAGGAACATTTTGAATGCAGGACTTTTACTGTAACAGAGTATTCCTACACTCTGGTACTTCTACTTTTACTCAAGTACAAGATCTGAGTACTTCTACTTTTACTCAAGTACAAGATCTGAGTACTTCTACTTTTACTCAAGTACAAGATCTGAGTACTTCTACTTTTACTCAAGTATAAGATCTTAGTACTTCTACTTTTACTCAAGTACAAGATCTGAGTACTTCTACTTTTACTCAAGTACAAGATCTGAGTACTTCTACTTTTACTCAAGTACAAGATCTTAGTACTTCTACTTTTACTCAAGTACAAGATCTGAGTACTTCTACTTTTACTCAAGTACAGATCTGAGTACTTCTACTTTTACTCAAGTACAAGATCTGAGTACTTCTTCTCTGGTTATCATACTTCTTCTTCTTCTGCAGTTTCATGAAGGGACGATGATGAGAGGTAGATGGCGATGTTTCCCATTAAAATAAAATAAATAGTCTCCATCAGCACCATGATGTCACTAAAACTGAATGCACTGAACATAATGGATATTTAAAAACATCTGATATCCATAAATGTTACTGAATATAAAATGGCCTCTGCAGACCGTTAACATGCACTAAAATCTATAGAACACACGACAGGAGAGGGAACACCACAGAAGAAGAATAGAGCCTCTTCTCTTTCAGAATCTTTTGTGTTTTTGGATCAAATGGAAGTTACATTTGCATTTAAAACACTTTTAATCAGGAGGAAGATGAGGAGGAGGAGGAGCTGGTTGTCAGCTGTTTGTTTTTTAAAGCGTTGGTCAGTTCAGCTGCTAACCGGACTGAGAGCACATGTCAAAAATAGAGCAGAGTCACCGAGGAAGAGGAGGAGGAGAGGAGAAGGAAGAGGAGGAACTGGTTGTATTCACTGGGAGCTCACAGAACACACTGCTCAGAGGAGAAGACAGTGAACAGGAATTTAAAAGAGAAAATATTTCAGTACCGGAGACTTTATTTGGGACTGAAAATCTGTGCCCTCTGATTGGCTGAGAGCAGGTAAGAGAAGCTGATGTCATCACTAACAGCTGATTGTAGTCTTATTATAAATGAACACTTCATTCATGAACATATGTTAAACAAAGTGTAGTTAGTTGGTGGAAAAGCGTCATGTCTTGTGTGTGAATATGCAGTTAGAAGTCTGAGAGAACAATATTCATTTAAAAGAATGTGATCATTACAAAAACAATTCTGATCAATTCAATCAATAAATTACACATAAAAGTCAGCTGACCAAATGATTTGAATTTCATTTTCATAACTGCTGATGTGATTTGTCGATTCATATAATTGTATTTCATTCACCAAATGTAAAATTCTATTCTACCATTAAAGCAAAATAGGACAATAATAAATACATTGAAGATTGTTTGTGTTTTAGTCACAATTAATATTGTGATTATCGATTCATTTTACTGGTGGAAAAGTACTCAGATATTGTACTTGAGTAAAAGTAGAAGTACTCAGATATTGTACTTGAGTAAAAGTAGAAGTACTCAGATCTTGTACTTGAGTAAAAGTAGAAGTACTCAGATCTTGTTCTTGAGTAAAAGTAGAAGTACTCAGATCTTGTTCTTGAGTAAAAGTAGAAGTACCAGAGTGTAGGAATACTCTGTTACAGTAAAAGTCCTGCATTCAAAATGTTCCTCAAGTGAAAGTATAAAAGTATTCTCATCAAAATATAGTGAAAGTAGCGACAGTAAAAGTAGTCATTGTGCAGATTGGTCCATTTCAGAATAATATATATGATATGTTTTATAATGATTGATCATGAAAGTGTTCTCAAAGCTGGTAAAGGTGCAACTAGTTTGAATGACTTTGTATACTGCAGGGTAGCTTGTGAATTTACTCCAGGTGGAACTAAAGTCTGATTTAACACTTGGTTATATTTCACATCATTCATCCAGATCTGTGAAGTAACTAAAGGGATTAAATACATGTAGTGGAGGAGAAGTACACGATTTACCTCTGAACTGTAGTGGAGTAGAAAGAACGTCAAATTGTACTTGAGTAAATCTACTTAGTTACTTTACAACACTCGGTTTATTCATATAGAAAACCTAAAATCCAGAGGTTAATCCACAACATCCTCTAAAATATTGAGCTTCAATGTGGAGAAGGAAAAAACAACCAAAAATAATTAAGCGAGGAAAAAGACACATGGTTTACACCCAGAAACAGCAAGTACACGATGACTGTTTTAGTCCATAAACGTGTTAATTAAGTGAATATAAAGTGTAATAAGTCGAAGAGATCTGGACGATAAGCAGAGAGGGCAAGAGTACACACATCCTTTACTCAAGTAGAAGTACAGATACTCGTGTTTAAAAATACTCTGGTGAAAGTAGAAGTACTGACTAAACTTCTTTACTCAAGTAAAGTAAAGAGGGCTTTGAAATGTACTTCAGTAAAAAGTACCCATAACTAGCAGCTGTTTTAAAGAGTACCTGACCTCCCTTTATATTAATAGAACAATAATGTCATTGTTAGCTAATGAATGTTTCCATGCTGAACAACGGCAACATGACAACGTTTTCATTGGTCCCTCTTCTTTAGAGAAGACCAGGAAATGATGGATACACGGATCGTGTTCAAATCAATAGGCACGCAATGACTCTAAATAATAATGATCACGCCACCAAACACACATTCAAACTAAAGGAACCAGCCTGTTTGGGAAATGTGAGAAGTAGAAAGTACAGGTATTTGTGTTCAACATGTAAGAAGTAGAAAGTACAGGTATTTGGTTCAACATGTAAGAAGTAGAAAGTACAGGTATTTGTTCAACATGTAAGAAGTAGAAAGTACAGGTATTTGTGTTCAACATGTAAGAAGTAGAAAGTACAGGTATTTGGTTCAACATGTAAGAAGTAGAAAGTACAGGTATTTGTGTTCAACATGTAAGAAGTAGAAAGTACAGGTATTTGTGTTCAACATGTAAGAAGTAGAAAGTACAGGTATTTGTGTTCAACATGTAAGAAGTAGAAAGTACAGGTATTTGTGTTCAACATGTAAGAAGTAGAAAGTACAGGTATTTGGTTCAACATGTAAGAAGTAGAAAGTACAGGTATTTGTGTTCAACATGTAAGAAGTAGAAAGTACAGGTATTTGTGTTCAACATGTAAGAAGTAGAAAGTACAGGTATTTGTTTCAACATGTAAGAAGTAGAAAGTACAGGTATTTGTGTTCAACATGTAAGAAGTAGAAAGTACAGGTATTTGTTCAACATGTAAGAAGTAGAAAGTACAGGTATTTGTTCAACATGTAAGAAGTAGAAAGTACAGGTATTTGTGTTCAACATGTAAGAAGTAGAAAGTACAGGTATTTGTGTTCAACATGTAAGAAGTAGAAAGTACAGGTATTTGTTCAACATGTAAGAAGTAGAAAGTACAGGTATTTGTGTTCAACATGTAAGAAGTAGAAAGTACAGGTATTTGGTTCAACATGTAAGAAGTAGAAAGTACAGGTATTTGTGTTCAACATGTAAGAAGTAGAAAGTACAGGTATTTGTGTTCAACATGTAAGAAGTAGAAAGTACAGGTATTTGTGTTCAACATGTAAGAAGTAGAAAGTACAGGTATTTGGTTCAACATGTAAGAAGTAGAAAGTACAGGTATTTGGTTCAACATGTAAGAAGTAGAAAGTACAGGTATTTGGTTCAACATGTAAGAAGTAGAAAGTACAGGTATTTGTGTTCAACATGTAAGAAGTAGAAAGTACAGGTATTTGAGTTCAACATGTAAGAAGTAGAAAGTACAGGTATTTGTGTTCAACATGTAAGAAGTAGAAAGTACAGGTATTTGTGTTCAACATGTAAGAAGTAGAAAGTACAGGTATTTGGGTTCAACATGTAAGAAGTAGAAAGTACAGGTATTTGAGTTCAACATGTAAGAAGTAGAAAGTACAGGTATTTGGGTTCAACATGTAAGAAGTAGAAGTACAGGTATTTGTGTTCAACATGTAAGAAGTCAAAGTAAAAAGTTGTCTGAAAAATAAGTCATGGAGTAAAGTACTGATACCAGAAAAATGTACTTAAGTACAGTAACGAAGTATTTGTACTCCAATACTTCCCACCTCTGACGATAAGGGGCAACATGCTGTCCGTCAGGAACAAAGGTGTTTATGCTGAGTCTAAAAGTGACTCATGAGTCTCTGCCTTCACGAGTCAGAGAGTTATGACTCCCTTCATCCTCAGCGAAGTGAACGCTTGTTTCAGGAAGCATTAGAGGACATTAACTTCATAGATCTTTAACCAGAAAGCTCTGCGGGGAACTTGCTGTGATCTGTAGCTGCAGAAAACACAGAGAGCATGAAGTAATGGAGACAGAATAGCATTTCAAAAACATTACGAAGCACTGCGGGGAAATCATGCATCTGATCTAAGAGAGTTGGTTGGGTTTAAAGTACTTGGTAAGGATTAGAGAGACTTCAGGGTTTTGGTTTTAAAAAGTGATTTGTTACGGGAAGAGGTTCCTTTCTCATTATGGTTACACATCATTAGCTAATTTAAGGCTTTGTTTGACCAATAAAGTGTCATTCTTACAAAATTGTTGTGTTTTTAGTTGAAAAAATGTGTTTTTTCGTGACTAAATTGTGTTATTTTTGTTGAGAAAGAAGTAAACAGATGGCTGCTGCTTTGTTCTTCATGCTCCCCTGAGGATGAATTATGATGAAGCTCCATTATAAAGCCTTGTTTTTGACATCTGGTCGCTTGAATACATCTTTCTACACTTTTTGAATGTCTTCTGGGAGGTGTAGTTAAGTAGTTTATTTAGACATGTTTTTAAACATGTAGTGACGGTACAAACAAAGAGAGCGACTGTAATGTCCTCTTCTAGTTAAATATGGAAAATCTGACCATTTGATCCACGTTAAATCCAAACAGGAGTTGTGTTATTTTACCCAGCATGCTTTGCTCTGCCCAAATCTCCAGGGACCCTCCTCCATTAATAACCCTCCAATGTTTTTATACAAGTTATTTTCAATCCTAATCTGGGAGGCAGATATGGGATTGTTTTTTAACCGAAAACACACAAAGCTCAGCACAAATCTGTCATTTTATCCAATGTAACTTCTGAAAAGAGGCGTTATGGGATATTTGACTACTTTTTCCCTCAGAATTTCACTTTTCCCTCAGAATTTCACTTTTTCCTCAGAATTTCACTTTTTCCTCAGATTTCCTTTTTCCCTCAGAATTTCACTTTTTCCTCAGAATTTCCCTTTTTCCTCAGAATTTCCTTTTTCCTCAGAATTTCACTTTTTCTCAGAATTTCTCTTTTTTCTCTTTTTCTCTTTTTTCTCAGATTTCATTTTATTTTCTTGAAATTTCACTTTTTTCTTAGAATTCGTTTTTTTTGTCAGAATTTGACTTTTTTACTCGATATTTTTACTTTATTGTCAGAATTAAAACATTTTACTCTAAATGTTGCTTATTACTCAGAATTAGATTTTTTTAAGTATTTGACTTTTTCTCAGAATTAGTCTTTTTTCTATTTCAATGTAAATACTGCTATATTTTGTATTTAATGTAATTATAGTTTTCTTAAAATAGTTTTCTATCTGTGTTTTTCATTTTTGTTTCACTTTTATGTACGCACCACGATACCAAGTCAAATTCCTCGTACGTGTCAACCTACCTGGTGATAAACCTGATTCTGATTATGATTGTGAAAAGTTTATTTTGTGTTTAAGCCGTTTATATTCGTCTAATTTATGAATTTAGCAGATCGGCTGCCGGCCAACAAACCTCTGATTGGGTTTTATTTATGATCCAGATCAGGGGATTTTCCATCAGTTGTTACGAATCCTTTAGGGACGTTTAAAAGAACCAAATGATATGATTTTTACTCCGGACATTATGTGAACAGAAATGTTGTGTTTGGGCGTATCCAATGGTTCAACAGAAAATCTACTTTTTTAAGACGATCCCCAGAGAACTTTTTAATTCCCCTTAGTGACTTTTGTCTTCGGGACAAATTCGTCATTTTTACTCCACCCAATGTTTGAAAGGTGTCACTGAAGCTTTTTAAAGGGTCTTTATTAAGATTAAAATGTTCCTACTTCTCTCTCTTTATTACCTCAGATTGTAGAGAAGTCTATGAGGAAATGTTCCTACTTCTCTCTCTCTGTATTACCTCAGATTGTAGAGAAGTCTATGAGGAAATGTTCCTACTTCTCTCTCTCTCTGTATTACCTCAGATTGTAGAGAAGTCTATGAGGAAATGTTCCTACTTCTCTCTCTCTGTATTACCTCAGATTGTATAGAAGTCTATGAGGAAATGTTCCTACTTCTCTCTCTCTTTATTACCTCAGATTGTAGAGAAGTCTATGAGGAAATGTTCCTACTTCTCTCTCTCTGTATTACCTCAGATTGTAGAGAAGTCTATGAGGAAATGTTCCTACTTCTCTCTCTCTTATTACCTCAGATTGTAGAGAAGTCTATGAGGAAATGTTCCTACTTCTCTCTCTCTTTATTACCTCAGATTGTAGAGAAGTCTATGAGGAATGTTCCTACTTCTCTCTCTCTTTATTACCTCAGATTGTAGAGAAGTCTATGAGGAAATGTTCCTACTTCTCTCTCTCTGTATTACCTCAGATTGTATAGAAGTCTGAGGAAATGTTCCTACTTCTCTCTCTCTGTATTACCTCAGATTGTAGAGAAGTCTATGAGGAAATGTTCCTACTTCTCTCTCTCTTTATTACCTCAGATTGTAGAGAAGTCTATGAGGAATGTTCCTACTTCTCTCTCTTTATTACCTCAGATTGTAGAGAAGTCTATGAGGAAATGTTCCTACTTCTCTCTCTCTTTATTACCTCAGATTGTAGAGAAGTCTATGAGGAAATGTTCCTACTTCTCTCTCTCTGTATTACCTCAGATTGTATAGAAGTCTGAGGAAATGTTCCTACTTCTCTCTCTCTGTATTACCTCAGATTGTAGAGAAGTCTATGAGGAAATGTTCCTACTTCTCTCTCTCTTTATTACCTCAGATTGTAGAGAAGTCTATGAGGAAATGTTCCTACTCTCTCTTATTACCTCAGATTGTATAGAAGTCTATGAGGAAATGTTCCTACTTCTCTCTTATTACCTCAGATTGTAGAGAAGTCTATGAGGAAATGTTCCTACTTCTCTCTCTTTATTACCTCAGATTGTAGAAGTCTATGAGGAAATGTTCCTACTTCTCTCTTATTACCTCAGATTGCATAGAAGTCTATGAGGAAATGTTCCTACTTCTCTCTCTCTTATCACCTCAGATTGTAGAGAAGTCTATGAGGAAATGTTCCTACTTCTCTCTCTCTTATCACCTCAGATTGTATAGAAGTCTATGAGGAAATGTTCCTACTTCTCTCTTTATTACCTCAGATTGCATAGAAGTCTATGAGGAAATGTTCCTACTTCTCTCTCTCTTTATCACCTCAGATTGTATAGAAGTCTATGAGGAAATGTTCCTACTTCTCTCTTTATTACCTCAGATTGCATAGAAGTCTATGAGGAAATGTTCCTACTCTCTCTCTTATTACCTCAGATTGCATAGAAGTCTATGAGGAAATGTTCCTACTTCTCTCTCTCTGTATTACCTCAGATTGTATAGAAGTCTGAGGAAATGTTCCTACTTCTCTCTCTTTATTACCTCAGATTGTAGAGAAGTCTATGAGGAAATGTTCCTACTTCTCTCTCTCTTTATTACCTCAGATTGTAGAGAAGTCTATGAGGAAATGTTCCTACTTCTCTCTCTCTTTATCACCTCAGATTGTATAGAAGTCTATGAGGAAATGTTCCTACTTCTCTCTCTTATTACCTCAGATTGTATAGAAGTCTATGAGGAAATGTTCCTACTTCTCTCTCTCTTTATTACCTCAGATTGTAGAAGTCTATGAGGAAATGTTCCTACTTCTCTCTCTCTTTATTACCTCAGATTGTAGAGAAGTCTATGAGGAAATGTTCCTACTTCTCTCTTCTTATTACCTCAGATTGTAGAGAAGTCTATGGAAATGTTCCTACTTCTCTCTCTTTATTACCTCAGATTGTAGAGAAGTCTATGAGGAAATGTTCCTACTTCTCTCTCTCTTATTACCTCAGATTGTATAGAAGTCTATGAGGAAATGTTCCTACTTCTCTCTCTCTATTACCTCAGATTGTAGAGAAGTCTATGAGTAAATGTTCCTACTTCTCTCTTATTACCTCAGATTGTAGAGAAGTCTATGAGGAAATGTTCCTACTTCTCTCTCTCTTTATTACCTCAGATTGTAGTGAAGTCTATGAGGAAATGTTCCTTCTTCTCTCTTGATTTATAACCTCAGAGAACATTTTCCTGATGAGTTGATGGTCTAATCTCTAGCTTCCAATCTTCTTCAACACATCATGATGTTTAATTTGTAAATGATGGTTACCCAAAATGCCGTAGTCCACAAACCAATGGGTGACATCATAGTGACTAAAACCACTTCTTATATCCAGTGTATTTTCTAACAAAGAGGGCGTAACCTGCTGTTTACTCAATTACTTTTAGATGGGCAGTTGTATAATGACTAGCTTCTGTAAATTGTTGTGATTTAACGACATTCTTTCTTTTTTTAGCGTTTCTACAGGCAGTTTAGCAGCATCTTAAAGTAGAAGTGACTGCAGGAAAACCAAAACTACATTGTCCATCATCTAGCTCAAGCTTTTATCCAAAGTGACTTATAAGAGCAATCTACAATGGAGATACAAACTCAGAACAGCTTGATTCTTGCAAGTGCATTAGCTTAGCAAACCAAGTGCTGATGGGATTCAAATGCTTATGAAACAGATACAAGTATGTTCAGACCTGCAGTAGTCCTTTGGGGTTGACCATCGATAATGATATATATGAACAATTATAGAAGTGTGACAAATAAATTAAACAAAAACTACATTATGTGGTGTCTAAGTTAGTTTCCAGAACAGCTTCAGTTCTCCTCGTCATAGATTTCCAACTTTCTAAAGGCATTTTTCAGTAACGTATTCGCTCATTTGTTGTTTCCAAATGTCCCGCAGGTGTTCACTGAGATTCAAGAAACACTAACATTGGCATCTTATTAAAAAAGACTAATGGAGATACAAACTCAGAACAGCTTGATTATTGCAAGTGCATTAGCTTAGCAAACCAAGTGCTGATGGGATTCAAATGCTTATAAAACAGATACAATATGTTCAGACCTGCAGTAGTCCTTTGGGGTTGACCCTCGATAATGATATATATGAACAATTATAGAAGTGTGACAAAAACTACATTATGTGGTGTCCAAGTTAGTTTCCAGAACAGCTTCAGTTCTTGAGGTTCTCGACGTTTCTAAAGGCATTTTTTCAAAAACATATTCGCTCATTTGTTGTTTCTAAATGTCCCGCAGGTGTTCACTGAGATTTGAGAAACACTAACAATGGCATCTTATTAGAAAGTGGCAGATTATGACTTCAACTGCTACAGTTTTCTGAAGGCCGGTGGTGAAGGCCGGATGATAAGACTGGAGTCATGACATCATTCTGTTAGTTCAGTTATCTCTGAGGGAGGTTTTTGGTTTCACAGCTGAGTCTGTTCCCATGACAGAATAACACAGATATCCTCTCCATAGTTTCTATGTTGACACTTGATTTGAGCTTAAATTCAGCAGATTCCTTTGTTTCCTGTTCTACATTGTTAACTGCAACTTTAATGTCAATCTTACTCAGTTTGTGTTTACAGACAGAGAGATCGAAATGACGTTTCAAACGATCCCGAATGTAAAATTATACAGTATACAGACATAACATATCTTAATGTGCTTGGATTGGAGTGATTTCATGCTTTAATTGTCAATTGATTTCTGTCTGTATTGGTTTCTCTGATGGGAATCTTCTGAGCCACTTATGGGATGTCCCGGTCTCATTCTGAGTCATTTTACAAACCAGTGAAATGCTCCAGAGTTTGTGGGCAGACCTCAAACCGCTGGAGATTCATCATCGCTCGATGGCTCGTAAAAACGTAAAGATGACGTAAGAAAGCAGCGGTCTGTTGCTCTCATGATATCCTGACTTTACTTTAAACATGTAATCCGTTAACATAACAAGAGACATGTCAACAAATATAATCAGTAACATAATCTGAGTCTCAAAACATAAAAGTAACCTGATATGGATTATCTCAATATCAAATGCAATGCGATAAAAACTAATAAATAACAGTAAGTTGTTTTTTGTGTGAAGTGGAACCTTAGAAAAGGAGATTTATTTTATATAAAAATGTAGGAATAGTAATAGTTTACAAATGCTTTTTTTTAGCTGTATCCGTTAATTAAAGATAGCTGTATTTTATTTATTAAATCAGGTGAAAAAGAAAAAAGTAAGTAAATGTAAACCATAACGGAAATTCACCTACCTTTTAATATATCCATCGTTATTTCTAAATGTATTGTAACACGTAATCTACGGAAGAGGATTAGGGACACATTTAGTATTCTGACTTTAATCTAAGAAAACCGATTTTTATTCTTATAATTCTGAGTTTCTTCTCAAAATGTAGATATTTTTTTCTCAGAATTCAGACTTAAAGGGGACCTATCATGCAAAATGCACTTTTTGATGTATTCTCTACTTAAAGATGTGTCCCCGGTGTGTCAGGAGTCTTACAAAGTGTCAGGAAATAAAACGTCATATCGGATGGCACCCACGTGGTGGACCCACGGCACTATCAGAAACTCGCTATCAGAAACAATGCCCGACTGTTTTGGACGTAATATGGTCGGTGTTTACATTAGCATCGCTAACACTCAGAGCTAACCTGTACTGGAGAGCATGTGTGTGAAGAAGCAGGAAATAAAAAGGAACTCACCTTGTGGTATAACCGGCAAGAGAGAAAGCCTTTGAGCTCCATACTGTTTCAGAGATAATCCTTGATAATCCATGATATGGCGTTTCATCACGGCAGTATTTAGTTTAGACAGTAGCTGCCGGGTCCCGCATGAGCTCAGACCCCTCCTTTTTATTTTTGTAAAGCTTTATTCCCAAATCAGCACTTTAGAAACAGGAAGTGAAATAGAGGGATATGAGGCATGGCTAGAATGGGTGATCTGTTTGGTATTTTGAGCAAAACATTTCATCGACATGTTTTTTATATATTTGTATATATCTGAAACCTATGCTATTGCCTAGTAGCATGATAGGTGACCTTTAAATCTCAGAATTCTGACTTTTTTCTTTAAAACAAAGTAAAATATATATATATATAAGTTGATTGTGAAAGAGGAACAATCTGACAAATAAACACTAAGAATTAAATTACACCTAACTCAATTTAAAAGTACGATATTATTTACATAAGGTTTGCAATGTGACCCTTTTTTGGATACTGATTACGTAATCTCTCTCTCTCTCTCTCTCTCTCTCTCTCTTCTCTCTCTCTCCTCTCTCTCCTCTCTCTCTCTCCTCTCTCTCTCTCTCTCGGCTTTATGAGGGAAATGACCTCATGCCGTCTGTATTTCAGAGGCATGTGAGACTTTGGGAATGATGTCAGCTGCTCAGCGCTGATTACAGATCTGCACAAACCAGACTTTTCTCAAACCACCATGAGGGACTGCTCGGGAATATATTGTGATAAAAACCACATAAACAACACCTTTTTATAATGGGAGCAACTAAGGGTTGTGGTTTTGAAAATATACAAAATACAAACAAATAAAGGCACTAGTTGTAGTAAAACACTGTTAGTTTACTCCCAGCGCATCACTCTTTCACTAACCACATTTTAAATCATGCTTTTAGCTTTGAAAGAAGGCTCCCTTTTGTTTCTGTCAGGTGTTACTTCCTGTCTTTGTGATTTTTAAGCCCCGCCCTGATTGATCCCTGATTGATCCTACCTATTTCCAATCACCTGTGAGTGTATTTATACCTGAGTTTCTCCAGTTGTTCCTGTCAGGTTGTTGATATTTGGAGTGTTCATCTCCCCAATAATCCTTTAAGATCTACTTCCTGTCTTCCTTCTGCCATGTCGTTGTTTCTGTCTCATCATTTTGACTTTAAAATCATAATTCAGACTTTTTTCTCCAAAGTCTGATTTTAATCTCAGAATTCTGACTTTTTTCTTTCTGGTTAGTTGTTGTTTTGTCTCATAATTTTGAGTTTAATCTTATAATTTTCACTTTTTTCTCAAAAATCTGAATTTAATCTCATAATTCAGATTTTTCTCATAATTTTGACTTTAATCTCATAATTCTGATTTTTCTCATAATTCAGACTTTAATCTCATAATTCTGATTTTTCTCATAATCTTGACTTTAATCTCATAATTCAGACTTTAATCTCATAATTCAGACTTTTCTCATAATTCCGACTTTAATCTCATAATTCTGATTTTTCTCATAATCTTGACTTTAATCTCATAATTCTCACTTTTCTCATAATTCCGACTTTAATCTCATAATTCAGACTTTTCTCATAATTTTGACTTTAATCTCATAATTCTGATTTTTCTCATAATTCAGACTTTAATCTCATAATTCTGATTTTTCTCATAATTCAGACTTTAATCTCATAATTCAGACTTTAATCTCATAATTCAGACTTTAATCTCATAATTCTGATTTTTCTCAGAATTCAGACTTTAATCTCAGAATTCAGATTGTTCTCATAATTCTGACGTTTCTCATAATTCAGACTTTAATCTCATAATTCTACCTGTGTTTCTACCTCGCTTTATGGTAGTTGAAGCTTGCTTTAGTTACCTCTTAGTGTTTATATACATTTGTATAACTAGGCTTCATTAACTGTAGGGAAAGTCACTTCATCTTCATATTGGAAACGAACACGGCAACAAACCAGTATTTCCAACCCCCCTCATATTTAAAGGTGCTCCCTCTTTAATTTAAATATAGCAGCAGTTTTACTGACGTGGTCGCCTCGTCACGTGCCGTTTAGCAGCGATTATGATCTATTCTGGATGCGTTATGACGTGCTAAAGATGATTGTAATGTGAGACTGCGGTGACATTTAAGCCTGAACTAAGTGTCACTATTTCCATCCCGGGTGCTCCATCACCTGATAGCAGAGAAGGTAGAAGTCCACACATCCTTTACTCAAGTAGACGTACAGATAATCGTGTTTGAAAATACTCTGGTAGAAGTAGAAGTACTGACTAAACTTCTAAGTAAAAGTAAAGAAGTATGGGCTTTGAAATGTACTTCAGTAAAAAGTACCCATAACTAGCAGCTGTTTTAAAGAGTACCTGACCTCCCTTTATATTAATAGAACAATAATGTCATTGTTAGCTAATGAATGTTTCCATGCTGAAAATGTACTTAAGTCCAGTAACAAAGTATTTGTACTCCACTACTTCCACCTCTGACGATGAGATCAGTCGAGCTCTGTACAGAATATATTTCAGACGTCAATGTTGAGTGCTTTTCAACACAAACTGATTGAAAACTCTACTGGTTTCCTGCAACTTGATGCAGATTGGGCTTTTTATTTTGTATTTATTCTACTATTTCAACAGTTTATACATCTGAAAAACAAACAAATCTAGTAGAAGCAGGGGTCGGAAAGCACCGTGTATCCAGAGGAAGCTCCTGTTAGTCATCCAGTTGCAAGATAATTCCGTAATCAAATACGCACACAGATAAACACAATTCTATATATAAATACACATACATATTTACACATATACATACATACACCCATTTCCAGGGTGAAAATAAAATAATAGAATTTTTTTTTATACAAAAATAAATTCCTATAAGCCCACGTTCAGATAACAAGACAGTTTCATTTCTCATCCTATTTTTATATAAACTATGATAATTCAGATAATTATGATAATAGCATTACAATTATTTATAGTATTTATAATTATAATTATTATCATTATGTTATTATCATTATCATATATCCATATAATCTTTTTTTAACTATTTTTAAGTTAATCCAAAAATACAATGACCGGGAAAAAAATAAATAATCCAAAAATCCCAAAAATCCAAAACCATTTTTTGGTTAGTTGGAGTATTCTGCTAATAATTTAGTTGATGCATTGTTCAGGTAAATATGTGTATGTATGTATGGAAAAGCAAAGTGGACCACAATTGGTTAATTAACATATTACATCTTCATTTATTTTAAATATTATAGTTTATCTCAGTTTTCTGTATTGTGCATCTTTTTAGCGTATTATTGCAGAATAAAGAGTCATCATATAACTCAAGTTCAATCAGGAGAGACGTTGATGTATGGAATACATATTTATTACCGGGACACATAAAGGAATGAATAATGATTGCCACAATTATAACAGGAGAATAAAATGGTGTTTGGCGATTAGGCCCCAGTTTGCAGGATGATCATTCAGGAGGGGGAAGAACCGCTCCGATGAAACCCCCCGGGGTCTAGACACTGGTGGTGGTGATAAGTAGGTGGGACCGGACTGCAGGGAGAAGGTTTAGCTTGGTCCTGAAGGAGACAGGAGGCGAAAGGGGTGGAGGAGGGTTGCGTCTTTGTCACCTGAAATGACAGCTGACAGAGGGAAGAGCAGATATAAAGGGATTAGCGGGAGCTATGATAGGCTTGTGAGAATGGAGAGAGGAGAGATTGGTTAGCTGGGAAGACGCCCCCGATCACTTAATGAGTAAGGAGAGAGGAGAGATTGGTTAGCTGGGGAGAGACGCCCCCGATCACTTAATGAGTAAGGAGAGAGGAGAGATTGGTTAGCTGGGGAGTGACGCCCCCGATCACTTAATGAGGAAGGAGAGAGGAGAGATTGGTTAGCTGGGGAGTGACGCCCCCGATCACTTAATGAGTAAGGAGAGAGGAGAGATTGGTTAGCTGGGGAGAGACGCCCCCGATCACTTAATGAGTAAGGAGAGTGGAGAGATTGGTTAGCTGGGGAGAGACGCCCCCGATCACTTAATGAGTAAGGAGAGAGGAGAGATTGGTTAGCTGGGGAGAGACGCCCCCGATCACTTAATGAGGAAGGAGAGAGGAGAGATTGGTTAGCTGGGGAGTGACGCCCCCGATCACTTAATGAGTAAGGAGAGAGGAGAGATTGGTTAGCTGGGGAGTGACGCCCCTGATCACTTAATGAGGAAGGAGAGAGGAGAGAGAGAGATTGGTTAGCTGGGGAGTGACGCCCCTGATCACTTAATGAGGAAGGAGAGAGGAGAGAGGAGAGATTGGTTAGCTGGGGAGTGACGCCCCTGATCATTAATGAGGAAGGAGAGAGGAGAGATTGGTTAGCTGGGAGAGACGCCCCCGATCACTTAATGAGGAAGGAGAGAGGAGAGATTGGTTAGCTGGGGAGTGACGCCCCCGATCACTTAATGAGTAAGGAGAGGAGAGATTGGTTAGCTGGGGAGAGACGCCCTGATCACTTAATGAGTAAGGAGAGAGGAGAGATTGGTTAGCTGGGGAGAGACGCCCCCGATCACTTAATGAGGAAGGAGAGAGGAGAGATTGGTTAGCTGGGGAGTGAGCCCCCGATCACTTAATGAGGAAGGAGAGAGGAGAGATTGGTTAGCTGGGGAGTGACGCCCCGATCACTTAATGAGTAAGGAGAGAGGAGAGATTGGTTAGCTGGGGAGAGACGCCCCCGATCACTTAATGAGTAAGGAGAGAGGAGAGATTGGTTAGCTGGGGAGAGACGCCCCCGATCACTTAATGAGGAAGGAGAGAGGAGAGATTGGTTAGCTGGGGAGTGACGCCCCCGATCACTTAATGAGTAAGGAGAGAGGAGAGATTGGTTAGCTGGGAGTGACGCCCCTGATCACTTAATGAGGAAGGAGAGAGGAGAGAGGAGAGATTGGTTAGCTGGGGAGTGACGCCCCTGATCACTTAATGAGGAAGGAGAGAGGAGAGAGGAGAGATTGGTTAGCTGGGGAGTGACGCCCCTGATCATTAATGAGGAAGGAGAGAGGAGAGATTGGTTAGCTGGGGAGAGACGCCCCGATCACTTAATGAGGAAGGAGAGAGGAGAGATTGGTTAGCTGGGAGTGACGCCCCCGATCACTTAATGAGTAAGGAGAGAGGAGAGATTGGTTAGCTGGGGAGACGCCCCCGATCACTTAATGAGGAAGGAGAGAGGAGAGATTGGTTAGCTGGGAGTGACGCCCCGATCACTTAATGAGGAAGGAGAGAGGAGAGATTGGTTAGCTGGGGAGAGACGCCCCCGATCACTTAATGAGGAAGGAGAGAGGAGAGATTGGTTAGCTGGGGAGAGACGCCCCCGATCACTTAATGAGGAAGGAGAGTGTAATGTGGTGACTTGTAATCTGAATGAAGAGCTTGGTCTTCCTGAGGCCTGTACTACGAAGCTGGTTCAACCTAACCTGGATATGTTTGAGTTAGCCGGTTGGCCCAATCCAAAACATACGCGCTCTCGCTAAACTGTACTACGACGCTGGTTATCAAGTGGATCGCTCAAGCCAGCCGTGTCCTATCTAGTAGGTGCGCGTTCACATGAAAGGGGTGGTATCTGGAGCATTCGACCAATCTCAAACACGGACAAGCGTACTGACAGCGCAGCGTCATACTTCCTGAATGAAAAGTGAACTTTAATATTAGTCAAATATGAAGAAGTTAAACTTTAAACATCCATGACTTAAACACTTTATCCAGGATCAAAGCCACATAGCTGCACCTGCAAGGTGAATACAGCTGGTAACAGAGAAAGCGTTTGAATGCGTACATTAACAGGTTTATGAAATCACTGCCCCGTCTAAGACACGATCTGACTTTAATTACATTTGACTCGAGTGTTTCGTCAACTTAATGTGTTGCTTAAAATAATACTTCTGCATACAGTATGTGACACTGTGAGTGTTGCACGGCCAGATACGGCTCAGCTGACTCAGATAAGGAGATATATGATACATTATGATGTGATATGATATGAATGATAATGGGACACATCGACGTCTGCACTCACAGTGCCGCGGACTGTACTTAATGTTACTCTGATCCGGTTACTTATGTTGTGGCAGATATTTAAGTAAGCTTTCTTAACGCTAATGTTATAATAGTCAGATTGCTCTGAAGATGGGAGGGGATATTCTATTAATGTTCACGTTCACACAGTCAGTTGATTTTTGCCGGCCGTCTTTCCTGCAACGGCAGTTTTTCTGTATTTCCTCTATCCTGTAATATGAATTGAGCTTTAAACTCCGCACACGGAGCTCTGATTGGTCAGCAGGCGGTGCTTTCACTGAGTTGATCTCTTAGCCTGCAACCTAACCTCCTCCGGACCAGGCTGCCGCTCAGCATAAGTTACCATGGAAATCTAGCCCGCTAAAAAGTGAACCAGCGTCGTAGGACCGGAAAGCCCGAGTTTTCCCTGAAGTCAGCCGCTAAGAGAACATCCTGCTTCGTAGTACAGGCCTCTGATTGAACTGCGCTGAGCTTCATTAGCTGTTCATTTGTTATTATTTATGCCACTATAACGTCTTTTTGGGGTCCAATTATTGTTTTAGGCTTTTACAGTAGTTGTTGGCCCCTTGATTCACGGTTTCTTTAATACAGTTGTGAGTGTGACAGTTAAGGGTTTTTTTTAAATAGTGGATTTCTTTCACTATCTTCCCATGTTTGTGTGATATATCAGAAACATAACATTAACCTGCACATGTGACTGGGGGAAATCATTATAAGAGTAACAACTCTCAAATCCAAAACCAGATGATCTCTTGAATCTAAATCGCTGATCCAGTCTTTAGGCAGGTTGCTGCTTTCTGAACCTGAACGGCTCGTGGAGCTTTCCTCTGAGTGTGTTAATAATCCTGTGTGAAACCCCGTTATTATCCAGTAGCCGTCACCTCCCAGACTTCCCTCTCCACTCACCGTTTTACACGCTCTGTCGGATGGAAATAAACCTTTGAACGGTCGCTGGCTCTTCCACACAGCTTTGGCTGGAGCAGGTTTGACTTCTGTGTGAATAAATGCTGATGAAGAGGATTTAGAAACGAGACAATGAACAGACCGGATGACAAACAAGTGTGTAAGCAGTTATTGCATTAAACAGTGACCCCTGTAATCGGCGGTCTCCAGAAAGGAGTAGTAGAGTGTTGCTCAAGGACTGTGAAGGATCAGTAGACGTATCGATGCCTGTGTGTTTTGTACAGGGTTGTACTTGCATAAAAAGTTCAGGAGTTGATGGATTACACAACCAGTCTACCAAAACGTGTAATAGCTCCGTTTGTCCACAGGGCAAAACGTAGTTATTCACAAATAACCCTCTCAAGACGTGACATGGATACGATATTGGGTAAAAAAAAACATGGAGCTCAAATAATCTTCGTAATATCTATCAATCTATGGATCCTACACATCCACTGGACGTAGATTCTAAAAGTACAATATTAACTTCTCGCTAGAAATGTAATCAAAAAGCATTTTAACGCCAAACTCTCCTACAATTTAGGATTTTCCACTAAAAATAAACGAGGTGTCCGCCATGTTTTTTCTTCTCACTGGGAACGTTTGCGTCACGTGACATGGACACTGCTCATTAGAAATGAATAGGAAAACATATAGTATCCATGTCACGTCTTGACAGGGTTATTTGCGAATATACTATACATGGGGAGGCGTGTGGTGCAGTGGATCAGGGTCACAGGTTCAAACCCCACTGCAGTCAGCATGTCGTTGTGTCCCTGAGACACTTCACCCCAAATAGCTCCTGTGGTGATTGCCCACAGTATTGAGTATGCAAGTCGCTTTGGATAAAAGCGTCTAACAAGTGATATGTAATAGCTACGTTTTGCCCTGTGGACAAACGTAGCTATTACACGTTTTTTGTGAGGATTACACCAGATATGTCTTAAAAAGAAGACGATCAGTCGGTGGACATGGCGGCCAACGTACTGGTGCTTGGTCTCAATCCGGACAATTACAAAAAAAAAATCGAATAGATGCCGCACTGAGATTGAATATTTCTGTATTTGTGTCACGTTAGATTCGCCAGTCTTTAGGAGGCTCAATCCAAGCGTGAGTCTATTAACTCCTGAGCGCAATGAGCGGTTAGTTCTCCCTCAGTCACCAATGTTTATATTTGGCCCATTTTTAACATAAGTCACATATCTCCAGAACATTCTGACACTAAAATGAAAATGTACTCTTTTAGTTCCAGCCTCAAGTGGCCATTTAAGAACTGCAGTTGGTGGCACTTCTGCATTTACTTCATTTTCCAGAAACCTTTCAAATGTTACCGTGTGGTTTAAAGGGACCTATCATGCAAAATGCACTTGTGTACGTCTTTCTACATGAATATGTGTCCCCGGTGTTCCAGGGAACTCACCAGTGTCAGAAAACACAACCCTCTCTTTTTTCCTCCATACCCAAATCTCTAAAAAAGGGGCTGCAACGGATCTGATAAAAACTGATCCAGATTTGAACACTGTCCTGACGTCAGGACGGTGGCGCTACGGCTATTGGGCCAACTCCACCAATCAGGAGGAGACAGCCACGGCCATTGCCGTTCGAAAGCGCTGGAGACGCTGTAGTACATATGACAGGCCTGTAGTGGTGCTGTTCTCACAGAATCACCCTTGCAAAAACAGAGCTAACATTCAAATTGAGCAAAATGAGGCATGGCTAAAATGCATGATCTGTTTGGTATTTTGAAAAAAAAAAAGTATAAATATGCCTTATATAGGTATGGTCCTACACCTACACTATATTATTCAAATATAGCATGATAGGTCCACTTTAAACAGCAGTGAGTGTGATCTGTCGTCTGAAGAGAACCAGGGACTTTGATGCATTTTAGGAATAATCAAATAAACTTTGAATACAGCTCTTAGACCCAGTTGACTCGATAGTAAACAGTGGATTAATGACAGGAGTATATTTGTTTTGGCTCTGCTTTTAAAGTTGTTCTTCATCAGTTAACGGCCTCCTGCTTTGGAGGAATTTAAACCTGCAGCACAGATGACTGACTACATCACTTTATAATGAGTTACTGTGACAGGAAGAACTCTTTAAACCTCACCAGCTGATCCTTCCCTTATAGAGTCATTTTTCAGTCTACACGCCTAAATCATGGCCCATGAAAAGCATGAAGTTTGAAGAAATATAGTTTAGCTGGTGAATCTGGACCGATGCCAACTCTTCTTCAAACAGAGAGTGAATCCATCTTGTGTTAGATGTGTACTTTACTCCACTACATGTATGTAATACCTTTAGTTACTTCACAGATGTGGATGAATGATGTGAAATCTAATCAAGTGTTAAATCAGACTTTAGTTCCACCTGGAGTAAATCCACAAGCTACCCTGCAGTATACAAAGTCATTCAAACTAGCTGCACCTTTACCAGCTTTGAGAACACTTTCATGATCAATCATTAAAACATATCATATATATTATTCTGAAATGGACCAATCTGCACAATGACTACTTTACTGTCGCTACTTTCACTATATTTTGATGATAATACTTGTATACTTATACTTGAGGAACATTTTGAATGCAGGACTTTTACTGTAACAGAGTATTCCTACACTCTGGTACTTCTACTTTTACTCAAGTACAGATCTGAGTACTTCTACTTTTACTCAAGTACAAGATCTGAGTACTTCTACTTTTACTCAAGTACAAGATCTGAGTACTTCTACTTTTACTCAAGTACAAGATCTGAGTACTTCTACTTTTACTCAAGTACAAGATCTGAGTACTTCTACTTTTACTCAAGTACAAGATCTGAGTACTTCTACTTTTACTCAAGTACAAGATCTGAGTACTTCTACTTTTACTCAAGTACAAGATCTGAGTACTTCTACTTTTACTCAAGTACAAGATCTGAGTACTTCTACTTTTACTCAAGTACAAGATCTGAGTACTTCTACTTTTACTCAAGTACAAGATCTGAGTACTTCTACTTTTACTCAAGTACAGATCTGAGTACTTCTACTTTTACTAAAGTACAAGATCTGAGTACTTCTACTTTTACTCAAGTACAAGATCTGAGTACTTCTACTTTTACTAAGTACCAGATCTGAGTACTTCTACCACCTCTGCTAAATGTACTTGGTTACTTTCCAACACTAGACAGGAACGTGACCCGGTGGATGTATTAGTTCCTGCTCTGGTGCTTTTCTCTGATAGTTGACCGAACGTGACCTTTGCTCAGCTAGCAACAGTCGAGCTAACGTGATAAACACACGTCTCGTTGTTTGTTGACAACAAGACGTGTTGTTCAGGAGTGAGAGGGCTTCAGCTGTGAGGGTAAATGGAGGTATCTGTGGGATTGCTGAAGGACCATAAAGTGATATCCCTGGAGTTTCCCCCCTTGTTGGACGCACACAAGTGGGACACCCTAAAAATACCCCTTTTAAATTTCACCAAACAAACAGCTGCGTCCAGCTCACAAATAGAGGCCAAGGACAGATGGGTTATTTAAGTGAAGTGGGCTGTAGAACGGATGATTAACTGTTAGAGGAAGGGACCGTTAACTGGGCCAGAGTTGTGTTATAATCTCCAATATGATGCTATAAAAGTGTTGTATGTAACATGCTAACGTACGTTAGCAATGCTGTAAGTCACTGCTGAGTCATGCTAATGCAGCCATGTGTTAGCATTACTGATATTAAGTAAAGAGCTGAAACAATATCATATTTTTGTAGGCTAACTCTGGACATTAGCGCAACTTTGAGGATTTTTCAAGCCTTAATGCAAACGCCTGAGTATTAAGCTAACGGTAGACTAAATCCACACCATGGTCACAAGACAACATATGTACGTAAGTTAAGGTGTTTCATGTGTATGTAAGTTAAGCGTGTTACCTAAGTTAAGTGTGTTACATATGTACATAAATTAAGTGTGTAAACGTGATGACTTTGGTTTTACTTCGTGAAAGTCGTGTGTATTTTTTACCCATCTATCCACCTTTGTCACCTTTTTTAATACGT
>JAAOOA010000837.1:0-204548 GCA_012861695.1 Trematomus loennbergii | reverse complement strand
AACATTTAAAATAGGGTTTTTATTTACTTTTTGGTATTATTCTATTGATATATGTGTCTTGTAATGGTAAAATGAATTTGTTAAATCATAAACACATTTTAAATAACAGTAATTTTGCACAGAAGGTGTGTCCCTCAACATGCGCGCAACCCTGTTACCGAAACCTTTTTAGCTTGGCAGAGGAAGTGAAAAAACTGTTTGTCGCATGACACAGTGGAAAGGACATCAGCAAGCCATGTGCTACTACCATGGGTAGACCAAAACTAAGTCCTCTCTTTTATTTGTAATATATTTCCAATCTTGTCACTCTTGAAGGAGTGTGGCACTCATACAAACGCAACCCTGTTACTCAAATTATGAGACTAAAACAAATTAATTTCAAATGTATCTTTCTTTAGTTAAATATCTAAGTGCGTCCATTCCTTGACAATAGCATTACATTGTGCAGCTAGCATTAATTCCTGAGGTAAAAGCTAAAATTAGCATTGATTTTCAACCCTGTTACTTGCAACCCTGTTACTTGCAACCCTGTTACTATAATTAGAGTAACAGGGTTAATTCTTCATTGGAAAATATACATTTGATGCCTTAGCTGGGCAAATCACTTTTTTTGATGGTTTATTATCTGTTTTTCCTAAATACATAACAAAAAATAATAAAATGAAAGGTTCATTTTTCAAAAATGTTGGTGTCTAAATTGTCCTCCAATTCTGGAATGACCCGTATACTGCATCCCTCCAAATCAAATAAACCATAAACAAATACATAAAGTCGTGTTCACTGCAGCGATCTATTTCACACACAAAACTATATGAAAACTTGGTGATATACAGTTTTCTCCTGGAGACCAAGGGAAGACAGGCTTCTCCTGTTTTTTCAGCCTTTGTTATCATTTTGATAATTAAAAATATATTCTTGTCTGTGGTTGTTTTTTGCATTCAGGGCATACAAGAGGTGTAACATTATTTTAATACCAAAACTATATTGAAATAGATTCTAGCTTGAACAGCAACGTAGCTGTAACATTACTGGGTTATTTGGTGATAACTAAGTAAAGTAACTTCAGACGCAGACGTCACGTTGCTTCTCAGACGAGAGGGGTGGCGACGAGAGTGTCACGTTACTTCTCTCACGGCATAGTTCACGGCATGGTAGGCGACGACCGACACGATTGTCTGCTCAGTGAGTTCGCTCTTTGGCACAAATCACACCTCATACACTCTTTGGCACAAATCACACCTCATATTAATTGAGATGTCCTCGTTCACTCAAACATCACTCTTAAACGACGTCTGTTAATGATGACATGTGCACAGCTGTATCCCCTCTCATCGGGCTCAACTGAATAACCCTTTAGAACCGGCCCATTTGTTGTTAAATATTTATTTAAATGATGAATCTTTCTCTTGTTAGTCAGGGAATTCAATGTATGATGGTTGGTCCTGCTTTTGTGTTCCGTTTTGGTGTAAAATGTACATTTCAATAAAATTATAATTATAATAATGTGAAAGCCTTTACTCTGAACATGTGTGTCCTGTAGATCCCCACATTCACCACAAACCCACATTCAGGACTGTGCATTTTAAATAATTTAACTACTCAATATTTTAACACAAAACAAAACAAATAATTGTTATTTATCAAGATCTAGCCATTTATGAAATAGCTTTCTTAATAGCTATGTTTTAGTGACGTTCAAGATCATTAAACATGACTTAAATTGTTAGTATAACCTTAAGAAATGAATTGCACATAATAATTCCAACGGAGCTGTGAGCACTTATACATTTATGTGACGCTTTTCCACTCATTCTTCCAGTTCTCCGTTTTCCTCTCTTGAAATCGACCAGCTGTGAAGGTGGGGGCGGGGCTTTTATAGAGTGGCGAAGTCCCTCCCCTTCCGGTGGACCTCCATGGGACCTTATTTCGGAAAAATTATGTATTGAAGTCAATGGAGAGAGAAAGATTATCTTTCGATCCCGTTTGAATTGTGCCACGAATTACACATATGATGTTTGTCAATTTAAAAGATAATTTTGCAAGTCAAAAAAAAAAGATGTGTCGTAAAACTGTAACACATTTGTTTGTGTGAAACGCTCAATGAACTACATCTCTGGTCAACAACACACGTCACCAAGATGGCCGTCACTACTGTCTTGTTAACAAAACGATTGACTATCACTATCACCACAATGAAACACGTCCTGAAGAATGTCATGCAAAGCTGCCTGCCTGCCTTCCTTTGATTCTCTCTGAACTGCCTGGTCGTTTTAATGTTTAATGTCAACCATTTGTGCAGATAGCATGAAGTAGAGAAGATCGTCGATGCTAGCGTTAGCATTTCTCCCCCGGGCTTAAATTGTGTATTATAGAATGATCACACCGGTGACAGTACTCTTCAAAGGGTTCACAAAATATGACTACTACTCTTACTGTTTAACATTTTGGGTTACTTAATGTTACTTCATGTTAAGGCTAATAAAAATGACAAGGCTGTAATGCTAACTAACGTGCTAGCTACTAGCTAGCTTGATCAAGCCACTCCTGGTCCTTTCATCAGACGGGAAGCAAAAGAACGAGCAAGACCCATTGCTGGTATAATAACAACCTGGTACTAAGCACACAGGCATCTTGTTAAAGTTATCTTATCTTAGCCAGCGCCATATAGATAGATTATATCTATATGGCGCTGATCTTAGCTATCTCTTAGTGGAGGAAAACAATTGTGACATCACTTACGCGACTCTGGGATTTGTAGTCTTTCTAGTTGCATATTTTTCATAGTCTTATATTTCAACAGTTTTACGACAAACTGTGACTTTTTTGACATGGAAATTATTTTTTAAGATTGACAAACATCATATGTGTAATTCATGGCACAATTCAAACGGGATCGAAAGATACGTTTTCTCTCTCCATTGACTTCAATACATTATTTTTCCGAAATAAGGTCCGATGGGGCGGAAGTAGATGGGCGTGACTTCGCCACTCTATACGCGAGTAGTGAAAACACTTCCGCGTAGTCTGCTCTCGTGTATCCTCCATGGATGTATAATAAGAACTGGATAAAGCGTGGGAGGCGGGGCCTCATTCATTCCTATGAGAGTTGCTCATTCGCGCATGATGATAAAATGGCCCAACTTTTGAGAGAGCGAAACGTCACAGATTACCCGGCATGCCTGAGAAGTACCCGTATGTGCGCTCATAGCGCATGCGCAACTTTAACCATGCCCCCCAAAATGCTCGTTCACATCAAGCACGTCAATTTGCGTACACGTAACAGCACCGCACGTTCATGACAGCATGGTAATGGATTGTTATTATGATAGATTTGATATTAACGAGGCGGCAGTTAGCAGCTAGCGGTTAGCTAGTAATTATGCTAATTTACACATCAATCGTTATGTACTTTTATATTACGCTGTAACAGGATCTAGTGATATCCAAGCAACAGAGCTTCATTTAGCATGAAAGAATGATTGCACCATATATATATGTATATGTATGTATATATATATATACATATGTATATATATATATATACATATATATACATATATATGTATATATATGTATATATATGTATATATGTATATATATATATGTATATATATGTATATATTATATACAGTGCAATAAGCTTCTTAGTGCAATAAGAAGCTACAGGGACGTTAATCTACATTGGTAATATTAACTTTATTTAATACAACATTTACGGTACAAGATTTAATCATACAGCCCATGTAGTATAATATTTTACAAATGATGAATTACAGCAAACATGTGCAATATATCCATTATTACAGCTCCGTGGGCTGGCAGTAAGGCGATATGGGTCCGTTCTTATTGTGCATCCATGGGTAAAGATAAACGCATGTAGTGCTGAACACGTACATTAACATGAACGTGCCGGGCGGCGCGGTCCCGTGGGTTAGATGCGCGTTCATAATGCAGAGGGAAATAACTCTCAGAATAACGTTATTAGCACATGTTTACAACTTGAGGAACGAATGTTTTTAATAAGGGCTATACAAGTGTTCATACTGGGTAGTTTATTTAGTTTAAAAAAATTATCCAACGATTTACAGACCACTCTTTTCCCAATGGGAAAAAGTGTTTCCGGGCCTGGCAACCAAAAGGAAGTGTAGTACCGCCGTTTGGCCACCACGAATATTTTCCTCTGAGTCCGGCGCACTTCCTGGGGGCTTTCGTCTCCTCCCGCACCCCTCCTCCCTCACCCCTCCTCGACTCCTCCGTGTGCATTTCAGCTATTGGGACGTCCTTCAAAATGGCATGTCTTGATCGATTTCCGGGTCAAGTCCCGGAGGAGGGGAAGAGAGGAGTCGAGGAGGGGTATTGAGATGAGGCTACCGTCACTACCCGATCTGCAGCCCTGCCCTATCTGCAGTGCGCATGTGCGAGATGGTCCGCCATATTGCACAACTCCGTACGGCAAACCAACTAGGACACTTGACACAGTGGCATTTGGCAAAGCACACAAAGAAAACTCCGAAAACCGAGAGAGATGAGTATTGTTATTACAACGTGACTTCACTATTATTTAACAACTCTTTTTATTGGGTTCTTTTATTTGGGTTAAGTACATTGTCAGAATAAGTGAGAAATGGATTTAACTTCTGTTAGACAGCTATATGCCATACATTTTTGCATACATTCACAGTCAATATTTATTCAGGATAGCTGATAACAGAACTTTGACTCCATTTCTCACTTATTCTGACAATGTATTTAAACCCAAATAAAACAACCCAATAAAAAGAGTTGTTAAATAATAGTGAAGTCACGTTGTAATAACAATAACTCATCTCTCTCGGTTTTCTGAGTTTTCTTTGTGCGCTTTGCCAAATGCCACTGTGTCAAGTGTCCTAGTTGGGTTGCCGTACGGAGTTGTGCAATATGGCGGACCATCTCGCCAGTGGCGTCGCCTGGCCTGGGCATCGGGGCTTTAGCCCCGAATGTTTTTTCTGTAGCCCCGGACAATTCTCCCTCAATAATATAATACATTAACCGTGCTTTACGTGAACCTCATCATGACACAAGAGAGGACGGCAGCACTGTAATTTCCCGTGTTCAGTGAATGCAACAGAGGCATGACACCAGACCAATCAGAGAGTTGCATGGAAATAAACGTGTGCTTGTGTCATTCAAGCTCGGCTCTGTGTGTGTGTGGCAATAGCGCATTTAGTGTGATAGAGAGAGAGAGAGGGAGAGAGGGGAGAGAGGGAGAGGGGGAAGGGACCGGTGCCAGCATGGACCGTGTTGTTAGCATCTGGTTTGCTAGCTGCACTAACGGACATAAGGAGCTGTTTGTTCCACAACAAGCTGGAGGAGAGTCCTCTCCTCTCAGACTGAGAGACTCAGGTGAGCTAAAGGACTCTCTGAGTGTTTAGATACTTAACTTTAGTCTAAGTTATCTCAGTGGGTCTCAAACGGTTTGGTCACAAATTATTCAAAAGATTATTTCCGCGGCACACCTTCATATGATCATTATAGTTATAAGAAAATAAGAGAATAAAGGAAAAACAGTTATGAAATACTATATGGCAGTAAAACAAGAATACAGTTTAAAAGGGGAGTGATTAGTAAAATATCCATAAAGAAAAAGTACATCTGTTTACAGTTCTGCTTCATATGGGTGTTGAGAGAGGTATCCATAGATCTCTTCATTTTGCTCTCAAAGTGCACCAGATTGATGCATTTAACTTCAATATTTAAAAGAAAATCTTCCCGGGGGAGCATCCCCCCGGACCCCCCTAGAGGAGGTGAGGTCTGCCCCCCACTCATAAAAAATACCACTTTACCCCTGCCTATATGCCGTGAGCTGATTATCGAGCCTTCATTGTAACAGTCGCGGGTGTACTGTGTGTGCGTGTGCGTGTGGGGAGTGTTGCAGTAAAAAATGCCACTGTGGGCTAAGCCCCGAATGTTTTCAGGTCCAGGCGACGCCCCTGCATCTCGCACATGCGCACTGCAGATAGGGCAGGGCTGCAGATCGGGTAGTGACAGTGACACTAAAAAACAGTAAACGTTATCAGCTTCAAAAGGCAGACAGCAGTTACTACAGAAACAGGTTCAAAACTCAAGGCTACTAACCACAGTGTGTAAAATTATATAAAATGAAATATCTAATTGTCATGCCTTTTTATAAGCAACACTTTTAACACAACACCAGATCCCCTGCTTTGGTCAGTCCAGAACACATCTACTATTTAGATTCTACTTTGTTTAATAGAGTCATTTATAAAGATGTTTTCAAATACAGGAAATATGAAAATAAGTATAATGCTAGCTTTAACTGTATGCTGTCTAACCTAACTTACACAGAGTTTACATTGGAGTTGTGGCTCTTGCTAATATCTTAACTGACACATATCTATAGTATAATATTCTTTATATGGTAAAATGGATGTAATACAGTCAGATTCTGATTTTAATCCAACTTTGACTAAATATTTAGTAAGTGATGTGTCTGTAGTGTACTCACCAGTGTTTGCAGAGTCCTGCTGTGTTGTTGATAAAAAGCTGCTGGATTCAGTTGAGTGTTTCTTCAGAGAAACAGAGACTTGTCTCGGCTGCTGCTCTGCTGTCGCTCAGACAAACATCAGCTTTGATTTCTGGGAAATGGAAACTCTTCTCTTACAGTGTGGTCCCACCTCTCAGTGGCTGTTTGCCAAGAGGAAGTGGAGGAAGAACTATTGAGGCTTGTTATTTACTTTGTGACGATGCATTTTACAGCTGATCCAAGAGGCTTTTCAAATAGTGTATTGAGCATAAGCAGGAATATGTTCTCATATATAAAGGACATCTCTTTACACAACTGGAGATTTATAGCTATATTTCACAACGCTGTGTTATGGTCCCTGTTTAAGAGCAGCTGGTGAAACACTTCTTCCTCCCTGAACAGACTGTTTGAAAATGGGTCTTGTAAGAAATATGCGGAGTAAAGGCTTGTGGAGTTATACAATAAACACACAACGTCTAAATCCTATTATTAGATGCGATATTAATCACAGAGGAACGAACCCGGGAGGAAGACCCGCCCCCCGTCGAGACTGGCCAATAGGAGAGGACTATAGACTGTAACATATGATGGACAGGAAAAAACGCTCTCTCTCTACCCCGGCCACGCGATAAACAACAGCTGGGAGGAGGCAGCGGCACCCCACGCGATCGGGAGAGCCGCTGTCAGTACCATGGCCGTTTCTCAATCCCGAGGATGCTGGCTTGGTAGCACAGCCGAGCCGAGCATCTTGCTTCAGAAGCAAGGCAAGAATACTTCCTGCTATTCGGAAAACGAAGAGTGGAACAGGCTAGCAAGTGTGCAGGTGTGCGTCATATGAGAGGCCCCGCCTTACATCTTCCGCCACAGATTTGGGGAAATTGGTCCATGCGCAAAGCATTGTGGGGATTTTAAGGACGCGAAGTCTACCCATGTGCAGCCTCGAAATTTCCCCCAAACCAAGGACGCGGCCTCGGTGGAATTCCAAGTATGCTGGAGATTGGAACAGTCCTTCGGCGGCACTCGATGACGTAGCATCCTTGAAATATTGGCTTGGAAGCCAATATCCTCGCGATTGAGAAACGGCCCGTATGTGTTCGCCCTACCATATGTGTTCGGGCTCCGTCGCTTACCAATGACGTCACGCATTGTGATTGGCTGTACGGTAATCGCACGCTGATTGGTGTAACTAGGGGCGCTGACTAGGGTATACCGGGGGTCTGATGAAAGGATGAAGCTGTTAACGTGCTGCTACCATAAACTGGCTGTAGCCCACAAACCAGCCACGTGCAGTCAGGGGAGGCAGGGGAGGCAGAGCCTCCCTGTCATACTCCAATGTAACGGAAAAACAATTAAAGAAAAACTAAATAATAATAATAATAAAATGTCTCCACTGATCTGTGTTGTAAGTGTGATTTCTGTATGATTCCAATCGCTTTTTATAGTCAAAATCAGCAAATTTGCAGAGCTCCTCTACAACTAGGCTACATGGGAGCGATGAGGATTGAGGCAGGGACGTGCTCTGCCTCTCGTAAGCCCACAGTAACTTGCTGGAGCACGGGCACTAATTTAGCGCGGCCACTTATTTTGTGAGCGTGCTCAAGCCAGTTACTGTGGGGTAAGGTGAGGCACAGATGAGCTCTGCCTCACCTCAGAATGCGTCACCCCACAGAAACTGGCTGGAAAGCGGGCCCTAAGCGCATGCCTGTTATCATCTCACTGTAGGTCACCAATGTAATGTTTGTAGATCCCTTTATTACATTTATCCTCGCCATCCATAGTCTCTAAATAACTTATTTCATGTATATATGATATTTAGGCTCGCTGGTCTCATCATACAACGGCACTGAGAAAGCACCAGGAGAGGCAGCCATAACCTCTGCCGCACTGAAGGGGGCGCACGTGAGCCCACAGGTTCTTGTTGCTCCTGTTATTCTACGCAGAGGCGGTAGACGCAAACAACAAACTAGACTTTTGAAACTACAGGAAGATAAGGAGGACTTTTACAAAAAAGTAATAGAGATTGTTGTCCAGAAGGATAGCATGGACTTCATCTTCAAGTCAAGGTAAGACCACAATTGTAATGAAAATGGGATCTTACTAAGAAAGAACAATCCAATATTTAGATTTTGGGTATCCTTTTGTTGAACGGTCTGTTTAAAATGAATCGAAGCATCAGACTAAAAAAGCTTTTGAAAATAACAGAATATTTTTATTAAAGGTGGGGTAGGTAAGTTTGAGAAACCGGCTCGAGATCCACATTTTGTTATATTCCATGGAATGCTCTTAACATCCCGATAGCAATGAATATCTTAAGTGCTTTGACAAAAAATCCATAAAAAAATGTCATCTGTGGAAGCCGTAGTACTGTAAAAAGCACGACCAATCATTTTAGCCGGCCCGGCTAAAATAACTGATGGCCTACCTGCCATGGATGTATAATAAGAACTGGATACAGCGTGGGAGGCGGGGCCTCATTCATTCCTATGAGAGTTGCTCATTGGCGTATGATGATAAAATGCAGTGGCGTCGCCTGGGGTAGGCATCCGGGGCTTTAGCCCCGGATGTTTTTTCTTTAGCCCCGGACAAATTCTCCCTCAATAATATAATACATTAACTGTACTTCTTTACCTATAGGACGGCAGATTTGTAATTTCCCGTGTTCAGTGAATGCAACATAGGCAAGCCAAGACACCACCAGACCAATCAGAGAGTTGCATGGAAATAAACGTGTTTTATTGGCTGACAGGTACGTACCCTCTCCTCTGTGACAATGTTTAAACTTCAAACTGTCAGCCCCGGACGCGGAGATTCTGAAGATGGACATTAGACATTTTTTCAATAAAAAAGACGGCAATACTCAAGTGGTGGCTCACACAACAACCCCAGAGCCACCACCTGAGCCAGGTGAACAAGGTATGTACATGTCAGTAAACTTACAAGTTATGCGAACATGTAAGCAAAGCATAAATTACAGCTACGTTGACGTTACTTTGAATCGCGCGGGTAATCTAAACCGTTAGCAAGTAGCTATAGCGAGCCAGATATATTAAATAAACACTTTGTCATACAATATAAATGTTGTGTTTTTTAGCGTTACCTGGTGATTTCAAAGAAAGCTCTCTGGGAAATGTTGACTTACTGTCAGTGTTCGATATGAAGCTAGAAGCTACCTTACAGTACACAGTTGATCCTGATTCCTGTCAGTTAAAGTGTTTCATAGTTAGCTTAGCTAAGCATCAACCTAGCACTGAAATATATGGATGTTATGTGACAGTATTTCTGAGAAAAGTCAGCTTAAATGGTGGCCTAGTTGCCACTGCTTTACTGTCGACAGCACGTTTGAACGTATTTGCAGCAGTAAATGTGGCTGTTTTGCCATTGACGTTGCCATAACACCTGAATTTAAATGTGCAACCTTTTTGTGATAGATTTTTGCATGAAATTATAATTCTGATTGATATTTGCTATTGATAGCTAGTTTCTATGTGAACATTATGAGATGGACAGCTAGCTAACAAGCTTTTTATATACAAAGATTTCAGATCAAAGCTAATCCAGTAGGGCTCCTGAAAGGGGACAAGGGACACTATGCTCCCAAATATTAAGCCTTGACCCCCATCTTAAAATTGATATGATCAAATAATTATCTGCATTGTCGGAGGCCTTTTTTCCTCATTATCATGTCAAATTGTACAGCTTTCCTTAGTTTTGAATGCAGAAAGATGACTATTCGAGTATTACGTGAAAATGACTATATTAAAGTGTTAAGTAAATATATTAAGTGAATTACTCAAACTGCATTTGTATAGGAATGATTCTCTCCTATTGGCAGATAACTACTAACAGTGATATCTACAAGAGGTTTCCAATGTCAATTTAACTATTTTCAATTGGTTAGTATTATATTTTGTGACAGTGTGGTGACACTCATTTTAATGAAGACAAATTTGTGTATCTTGAAATTCATTTATTTGACAGAGCTGGAAACTGATTTAAAATACTTGTTTGTGTTTACCTACACAGTCATCACAGATGAGCCAAAAAGAGTAGATGATGAAGAAAGTAGAACAGGAGAAAGGGACACACAAGAAGATACAACAGATAAGAACAACAATGAACAGGAACATCAGAACAGACAAGAGTCAATGGGTAACTGGGGAACTGATTTAGGGACTGCAGATACAGGGCCAAGGCAAGTGAGACATCACTGTTTTCCATCCGGCATGTTTGGCCAGCAAAAGAGATCATTTCAACCAAGTTGGTTTGATACTTTTAAATGGGTTGAATATTCTACCACTGCCAATGCAGCATTCTGCTTTAGTTGTAGACTATATGGCAAACAAAAGCAATCAAGGGATCAAAGGGACACCCTCACCACCTCAGGATACACAAACTGGAAGCGTGCATTGGATTCTTTTCGAGAACATGAAAAGTCAAACATACACAAGGCCTCAATTATTATTTGGAAGAGCTTTAAAGCCACCCACGTCCATGGGGACATCACACAGCAGCTGCATGCTGCAAATGTAAGTGAGATTGAGGAACGTAGGGAGTATTTGCAACGCATAGCAGCAGTGACAGCCTTCCTTGGGAAGCAAGGGATTGCTTTCAGAGGGCACAATGAAGCAGCAGAGAGTGATAACAAGGGTAATTTTATGGAATGCATGAAGCTTCTTGAAAACTTTGATCCTTTTCTGCAAACATACAAGCCACCTTCATGTGTGACCTATCTCTCACCCTCATCACAGAATGAGATGATTGAAAGCACCGCCGACGTAATAATGGCAAGGATCATATCTGAAATCAAAGAGGCAAAAATGTACTCGGTAATGGTGGATGAAGCAAGGGATAACCACACAGAGCAGCTTGCATTGTGTGTGCGATATGTCAATCCACAAGGCTCAGTAAAAGAAAGGTTCCTTGGACTTTCCCAGCTTGCAGCATTTGATGCTAAAACCATCACTGACACAATAGAGCAGCTACTTCACAAACATGGAATAGGACATCTTAAATGTGTTGCCCAGAGTTATGATGGTGCTGCTGTTATGAGTGGAAAAGTGAGAGGTGTACAAGCTCGGTTTAGAGAGAAGCATCCAGAAGCACTTTATGTTCACTGCTATGCCCATGAACTCAATCTTGTCCTTTGCGCCACTTGCAAAGCCATCCCAGAGGCACGTGAGTTCTTTGATCTCCTGGAGTGTCTCTACTCTTTCTTCTCCACATCTCTTATCCACCATCAGAGATTGGAAACATTTCAGAAACAGCTAGAGGTAGGGGACAAACAACTTGTTCAGCTGTCGCACACTCGCTGGGCATGTCAAATTGAGTCTGTGAATGCAACCCTAAAAACCTACCTGCTTTGATCCAGACTTTAGGGAGCCTTTCAGCCCCTCTGGCAAAGGGACTGGAAAGCAAGCTATCCAAATTCAGTACCATCTACATGCTTGTCCTGTTCCAGACACTGCTCTCAACCACTCAGGGCCTGCACAAATACCTGCAGAAAGAAACAATTGACTTGGTGCAGGCAGTAAATTACAAAACAGCAGTTGAGAACACACTGAAAAGTTACCGAAGTGACGAGAAAGCACATGAGGTCTATGACAAGACCAAGGCCCTGTGCAATGATCTTGAGATTCCCGAAACTGCGACACAGAGGAAGAAGCGTAGAAACATGGAAGACTTTGTAGTCGAGGCATCATGTGGAGCAAGGTCAGACCTGACTACAGGAGATGACTTGAGGGGGAGAATCTTCTTTCCAGTTCTCGACAGAATGCTGGAGGAGCTTCAAAACAGGTTTTCTGGAGTTGGGGAAAAAATATTAATTGGCATACAGGCATGTCACCCTGCTTCTGAGAATTTCCTGAATGAAGAGGCACTCAAAAATCTTGCACAACATTACAGCATCCACTTACAAACTGAAGAGGTTGTTGTTGCAAGACAATACCTTGCCAGGATAGAGAAAGACATGCCAAGTATCCAAAGTGTATTTTGCCTTTTGGATGAGGATATGTTCCCCTCTCTTAAGGCCATCTTCCAAGCTGCTTTGACAATCCCAGTCACCAGCTGCAGTTGTGAAAGGTCCTTCAGTGCCTTGCGAAGGCTACACACTTGGCTGAGAATTACAATGGGCCAGGTGAGGCTTAGTCATTTGGCCATCATTTCCATTGAGAAGGAGGTCTTGGCTAATGTGGCCCATGGGGAGGTCGTCGACCGATTTGCGAAGGTCAAACCAAGGCGATTTAGCCTAACACTTCCACCTTCAAAACAATAAAGAGTGTGAAGACAGCAAGTGATGATGGGGAGAAAAAACGAAGCAAATGAAAGGTAATGTGATGAAGGAAGCAGCAAGTGAGGAAGGAAGCAAGTGATGAGGGAAGCAAGTGATGAGGGAAGCAAGCAAGTGATGAAGGAAGCAAGCAAGTGATGAAGGAAGCAAGCAAGTGATGAAGGAAGCAAGTGATGAAGGAAGCAGCAAGTGATGAAGGAAGCAAGCAAGTGATGAAGGAAGAAGCAAGTGAGGAAGGAAGCAAGTGATGAAGGAAGCAGCAAGTGAGGAAGGAAGCAGCAAGTGAGGAGGGAAGCAAGCAAGTGAGGAAGGAAGCAGCAAGTGATGAGGGAAGCAAGCAAGTGATGAAGGAAGCAAGTGATGAGGGAAGCAAGCGATGAGGGAAGCAAGCAAGTGATGAAGGAAGAAGCAAGTGAGGAAGGAAGCAAGTGATGAGGGAAGCAAGCAAGTGATGAAGGAAGCAAGTGATGAAGGAAGCAGCAAGTGATGAAGGAAGCAAGCAAGTGATGAAGGAAGAAGCAAGTGATGAAGGAAGCAAGTGATGAAGGAAGCAGCAAGTGAGGAAGGAAGCAGCAAGTGATGAGGGAAGCAAGCAAGTGATGAAGGAAGAAGCAAGTGAGGAAGGAAGCAAGTGATGAAGGAAGCAGCAAGTGATGAGGGAAGCAGCAAGTGAGGAAGGAAGCAAGTGATGAGGGAAGCAGCAAGTGATGAAGGAAGCAAGTGATGAAGGAAGCAAGTGATGAAGGAAGCAAGTGATGAAGGAAGCAAGTGATGAGGGAAGCAGCAAGTGATGAAGGAAGCAAGTGATGAGGGAAGCAGCAAGTGATGAAGGAAGCAAGTGATGAAGGAAGCAAGTGATGAAGGAAGCAAGTGATGAAGGAAGCAAGTGATGAGGGAAGCAGCAAGTGATGAAGGAAGCAAGTGATGAGGGAAGCAGCAAGTGATGAAGGAAGCAAGTGAGGAGGTATTATTATTTCTTCCTTCCATCCCTTTTTTCAGTTTAAATCTAATTACTAACAACTTCTAATAATTTGACATAGTTTATGATTTAATTGGAAAATCAAGTGTTTTTAAATAATAAACCTGTTTCTGATTCTGATTTTGATTTTTTTTTACATATGGGTGTTGAGAGATGTATCCATAGATCTCTTAATGTTGCTCTCAAAGTGCACCAGATTGATGCTTTTAACGTCAATATTTAAAAAAATCTTCCTGGGGGAGTTCCCCCCAAAATAGTACTTTACCTCTGCTTATGTAACTCCGGTGTAGTGTCCCCTCGGCAACAGATCACTCACAGTTGGTGACTACTTTCCTGCATTTCAATGGACAGCATATAAAAAGGACACGTGAGCTTCATTGCTTAAGAGATCCTCACATGCCATCTCTTTAAAAAAATAAGTGTCCAGTCAACAACAAAACATCAGTGATCGTATAGTGGTAGTATATTTTTCATAAGCAATGTGAAACATTAAACTTAAAAAAACTGGTGTACAAAACTCACATACCTGCGTTGATCTCCTGGAGTGTCTCTACTCTTTCTTCTCCACCATTAGAGATTGCAAACATTTCAGAAACAGCTAGAGGTAGGGGACAAATAACTTGTTCGCTGGGCATGTCAAAAACCTCCCTGCTTTGATCAAGACTTTAGGGAGCCTTTCAGCCCCTCTGGCAAAGGGGCTGGAAAGCAAGTTTTGCAAATGCAGTACCATCTACATGCTTGTCCTGTTCCAGACACTGCTCTCAACCACTCAGGGCCTGCACAAATACCTGCAGAAAGAAACAATTGACTTGGTGCAGGCAGTAAATCGTGTGGAGCAGCTCTCCCATTAGCTTATTAGCTCAGATTAGCTATTGATGATCACGTTGATAAATCATATAAAACCAATAGCCAAACACACAAAAAACATGCTGCTGTGTGAGCATTCAACGATTAATGTTCTGACACCATAGTGTATTGGCACCCCCTAGTGGCAAAAGTCGGTACTGTAGCTTTAAGGCACCAAATAGCGCGACTCTCCTTCTTGTGTTTTAGTTTACACAGCAAAGCCATGCAGAGCACATCGTAGCTCAGTTCTATGCCACAGATCATTTTGTTTTAATCCTTGGAGTAGATCTGTCTTTTTACTATTCTGCCCTTGCGTATGCATCGCACTGCATAGCTTAACAGATAGTGAACAAAGCCTCAGTAAATGGTCAACTCAACAACTGTCTTCTGAGTCTTTGTTCGCTATCTGTTAAGCTATGCAGTGCGATGCATACGCAAGGGCAGAATAATTAACATTAAACTAAACACAACAAAACGTTCTAGTCCTTATAAAATAAAAACATACATTTTGTCCACCAAAATAATACAGGCACCTTACCCTCGAGAGATCCTCACATGTTATGAGAATCTCCCACAATCCATTGCCGTAACAAAGCTAATGCAGGCACACGTTTGTTTGTGACACCAGATGGCGTAATTCTTCTTCTTCTTCTTTTATTTAATGGCGAATCGCTTCCACTTGGAGCATATATCGCCACCTCTGGCGTAACCCGAATTAATTCTCCGATTTAACAAGGATTTTATACCAACCTTTATAACTCTGTACACACACGACACACCTATATGTTGCTGTACAGCCAATGCGTGACGTCATTGGTAAGCGTAACGAACCCCGAACAGATTCTGGTACCTACACCGCCACTGTGGGCTCAGCCCCGAATGTTTCCAGGTCCAGGCGACGCCCCTGGTCTATAATAATAAGATGAATCCACAAGGATGTCAGCCATCAACGCATCTAAGCGTATTATGGGATGTCATCAAATGCCGTTGCCGTTGACAGATCATTCGCCATCAAGTTAGTTCAAAAGTTTGCAGTTCAAATATTCTGCTGCTTTTCCAAGCTTTTTTACTTTCTTTTCTTCTCTCATCACACATTCAAGCCCCCGTGTTCATGTATCATTTCAATCTAAATTCTTCACTTTCTTCTTACACATTACATTTCAGCATAGCAGTTTTCAGCATAAAGCATAGCAGTTTTCAGCATAAAGCATTCCCACTAGCAATTTCTTCAGGAATTGCATTCTCTAGTTTTAATCTCTTATTCCTTGAGCCAACTTTTACAAAACGTGCTATTCAAGCAATAGGTGCGTTCACACGGAGTACTTTGGTGTACTTTTCCCACAATAGTTCATCAGAACTACGATATATTTGCGTTCACACCAAAAAGCCCCAGGAACTAAAGTAGCTCAAATGAGTTCGTCCGACCCGCTTTTCAGTCCCTGCTACAGAGCAGGGACTGTTGTGGGAGAAAATAGTTCATACGTCTGATTGGCTGTGCGGAATGCAAACCACGCCCGTTTGACTCTGAATTTTTTGTTGTAAGCGGCCATTGTATTTGCTCGCTTCGGACAGCACACCCGAAGAGATTCCTTTTGTGAAAGCAGTTATTATAGCAACACTAAATAAATCAATTGGAGCGGTGGAGTGATGAGGATGTGTCGGCGCTTCTGGCGATTTACTCGGAGGATGCGAAGCGCCGCATTCAGAAGCTTCTACTGAATGCAGTTTCTGTGGCTCTGCAAAGTTAGCAGACCTGGCAAAGTCATGTCGGGACAACTACCAAGGTAAAATAAAATACATGCACTGCACTGTTTTAATCTGCACAATACTGGTCTTAGATGTACTTTTATTTGCTCAGTAGATTGAGCTAGGCATGCTAGAACTTGCTAACGTTAGGTCCAAGCTGGCTAACAACATCTAGCTAGCTAGCTATTCTCAGCCATGCCCTTTATGAACACGTTTTGACTTGTGAATAAGTGCAATGTTCTGTAATTTGCTTCACTAACTCATGGCACTAATCGTGTGTTTCAGGCGAGATGTTTCTCTCAGGATTAGAAACTAGTTTTCCCCTCCGGGATAAAACGATAATATAACGTTAGCAATTAGCATGCTAGCTGGACATAATGCTACCTTTGTGGCTACACTGAATGCATAGAGGTAAACAATAGATTGTAGTTGCTATAATTTCAAGTAATTTACAACATTCATTCTACATGTTAATGGTAAAAGCTTAAACAGTTGATTACCTGCATGCCACAAAGACTGATGTTCTAATATTTTGCACATTTAAGTAGAAATGTAATTGAAATTCTATTTACTGCCTAAACATTGTTCCTTGTCATAGTATTATCCTAAATAGTTTGACCTTGTTTCCTCAGAAGGCTTCTCAGACTACATGGAGGATCCCTCAGAGAAACACAGTTTCCACGTTCAGTTCCCCCCCGCTGAGAGTAGGCAGCTCCACACCCTGCGCCCGGTCAGCGGACACCATCAGGACTACTATCTGATCACAGAGGATCCCATCCTGACCGCTGCTGCCATACTGCAGCAAACAGGAGGGAACGGAGGTGAAAACACACTTTATACATTTAGATAAAGAAAAGTGTTGAGTTTAACTATAAAAATATTAGGTTCAACTAACCTAATACCGTTATATGAACTTTGCTGTGTTTTCAGCGTAGCTTTGTAAAGGTAACATTTAGCAGCTAAACTGTGGATAACAAGTAAACCACATTCGTTTGTTATTCAATATGGCCGCCAAAAGCTTTTTGAATCATTACATGTCACTTGTTAGACACTTTTATCCAAAGCTTACCTACTCAATACTGTGGGCAATCCCCACAGGAGCACTTTGGGGTGAAGTGTCTCGGGGACACAACGACATGCTGACTGCAGTGGGGTTTGAACCTGTGCTCCCCTGATCCGAACACCAATGCACTTATCCACTGCGCCACACGCCTCCCTATCATGTCCTGAGAGCCCTCCATCCCCCAATTGCTAGTGCCTTCACCATTTAAAATGTTAATAGTCAAATCAAAGGTGTTCCTCCTGTTGTGTGCCTGCAGAGACAGACTCAGAGGTGAAGATCGCCCACAGTGATGACTCTGACGTGGGGGGCTCTCTGTTATGGGCTGCTCCCCTTCCGGTATTTGGACAATGTTGTGTCATTGTTGCGATTAAACTGATCTTGTATCTTGCATATTTCACCTTAGGAAAGTGGGCACGCGATGACAGCTTCCTTGACACCATCATGGCGATGGACCGCCGTGCCATGGTCAGCAAGGAGAATGAGGACCTGCGTGCCAAGGAGATGCACGACGAACGGCTGCTGCATTCACACAAGGCCCAGGAATTGAGGTGGAGCAACACAATACCGTTCAGGCTGGGCTTCTGGCAGTGCTAAGCGAGCTGATTAAATCCAACAGGCTTTCAATAAAAAAATTAAGAAAAACTTGTCGTTGATAAACTGTACAATGACTTGTTGGGAGGCGTGTTGTGCAGTGATCTGGTGCGTTGGTGTTCGGATCAGGGGAACACAGGTTCAAACCCCACTGCAGTCAGGATGTCGTTGTGTCCCTGGGCAAGACACTTCACCCCAAATTGCCTACACCTGGGACAGTTAATTTTGTATTATTGTGATTATATTAGGGCTGTCAAGTTAATTATGATTGCAGCTCCCGTTCGAGCATATATGCCTTGAGCTGCACATACTGTAGCTCCAACGATCCATCACAGTGTCTCCACACACACACACACACACACACACACACACACACACACACACACACACACACACACACACACACACACACTTTGTATTGTATTATTGTATGAGAGAGGTTCCAGGTTGAATTGAGGCGAATATTTGTAATGTTCAGAGGTTGTTGTGTTTAATATTCATGAGAATATGTGTCATTTTTCAAATGATAATAAACAAACATATAAAGCAGATTTGTCCACTCATATGTTGATAAGAGTATTCAAAACTTGAAAAATATCCCTCTAAGGTACATTTAGAACAGATACAAAATGTGCGATTAATTTGCGATTAATCGCGATTAACTATGGACAATCATGCGATTAATCGCGATTAAATATTTTAATCGACTGACAGCCCTAGATTATATATATATGCCACTGTTATTAATACTGACACCTAACTTTGCACTAAGGTGTGTCTGCTGCTGAGCCAACCTATTGTTATTATATATATATATATATATATATATATATATATATATATATATATTGCCACTGTTATTATATTGTTTTGATACTACTGACACTTATTGATCTGCTGCTGATAAATAAAAGAGAACCTACATGCATGGCACTAGCATCATGACTGTCTTTGTTTAAACAAGCAGCAGTGCAGCGGTACACAGACTAACCTGTGTGTGTAATGTAGTTCTTCAGGTGTGTATGCTTAACATGTATGTATACAAAAGTTTTTAAAGAGCTTTCAACCTCATCCCATTGTCTTTAACACACATTTAACATAATAATATACTCATTAATATACAAATATACAGTATGAGTACTGTTTTGATACTGACATTTAATCTTTGCACTAAGGTGTGTCTGCACTATTGTAATTGTGTCTGTTGACTGGTAAATAAAAGAGAGAACCAAATGCACTGTACAAAAGATCCGCTTTATTGTCAATTTACAATTTCCATGCTTTTTCAGATGCCTCTCCCCAAAGTTGCTTCCAGGCGAATACAGAGGAGTTGAAAAGAGCCCTTGGACATTCGGAAATCTTTGATCCACTGCACGTTGGCACCACCTCCCACCAGGCCGACGTTCTATTGTTCACCCAGAGTTCCGTAGTATTCGCATATCTGGAACACATACAAAGACACAAATTAGCCCTACATAACTCCATAAATCCTACATTAGATAGTATTAATGTGATTTAATGAACGTACCATTGCTGTTCTTTGGGCGTGATAACGGCCATCATCCTCAGCTGTCCTACGGCTAAACATGTCCATAGCGTGTGCTTTCGTCGTCCAATCCTTTTGTTAAGGCTTCTTAACCGCCTTCGCCTCCGACTCAGCATTTCTATTGCATTTGAATGGTCGATCTGTATTTGTGGCTGAGTTATTGGCTTAAATAACTCAGTTACGAAGCTGTATAACACGACCACCAAAACGTCAACTCCATACCGTGTCTGAGGTCGGAAGGTAAACAGAAGCATACAGCGGAAGCGGAATTTTTTTTTCTTCTTCTTCTCTCGTTTTTTTGGCGAATTGCAACTTTAAGGTGCATACCGCCACCTACTGTACTCGCCGTGAAGTTGTTTGCGGCCTGCCAGTAAACCCAAAGCAGAAGAAGAAGAAGTGACGTCAGCGGCTCATTTGCCTAATCCACCCCCAGGAACTCATTTTGGTGTGAACGCGATCTGCTTTAGTTCATCAGAACTAAAGGAGCTCTCATGAACTACTGTGGGAAAAGTACTTGGTGTGAACGCCCCTAATGTGTCGCTAACAGGTGAAGGTATGTCACCATCAGTTGACAGTTTTGAAAGGTTGGGGTATTTTGATTCCTTACTATGTTATCATTAAATAATGCCAGATTAAATTAGAATCTAATACAAAAAGTGGTCATGTGATTTAGTTAATATTTTTTCAAACTGAATTACCTGTGTACTGCAAAATGTAAATTCACAATACAAGGCCTTTTTTTTTATCAAAATTAGTTTGACTCCCATCTGTACTCTGAGTGGTTTGTTCATATATCATCAATAGCCAGATTTATAGACTGATTATTGATGATTGCGTTAAGGATTATAACATCTGTTTCCCTAAAAAACATGTGGAGAATAGATTTCTCTTAAAGACTGCTGACAGTTTTTCTGGATTTATGTAGTGGTACAAACCCATATCAAAACTCCCCTCTGTAAAAACCTTTGACTCTAATAAGTCGACAATAAAACAAGAATGTGATCCTGGTTTTAACCAGTGCAGACATTTCTGTGCTGTTTCTGTATGCGTTAGTATATTTAAAGATAACATTTCAGAAAACGTGTACTGTAATAAAAAACAAAGTCATGATGTGAGTGAAAAATGTTTAATTGTAATATTATTCACCATCCACCTCTTTAAAAATAATGACATTTCAAATGATAAGCTCCATCTTATAAAAAGGGCATTAATAAAATAGACTTTACAAGCATATTTCATGCCATTTTGATATTTAAAAAACACTTTATTTATCTCCCAGTCAGACGGGACGTTTGCAGTCAGTTAGTCTCACCTGTACAGGCAGTGCTGGAGTGTGTTCAAGGTGAAGAATGAGATCATAATCATTAGAAGCAGTCCAACCAGTCAGACCGCTCTCACTGACACAGGCTGCAGCCATCAGACACTTAGATTAGCTTAGTTTAGTATATATACTAGGAAAAGGGGGGAAATAGTGAGTGACAAAATACACATTTAAGTATACTTAATATATCTCTGTACGAAAACTGAAATGTAAAAACAATTTGGCAACTTGTTTTGGTCCCAGTCAAGAAATAGCCCGACCATAATCCCCTGTTAAACGTCTTATTGATGTTTTTACTCCTCTGATTTGGTATGGATTAAACAAACTGGATTCAGAGCTGCTGATAGGTGGATTTTGTTACCTTTGGCAGGCTGGCTTTGTCTTCCTCTGTTTCCAGTCTTTATGCTAAGCTAAGCTAACCAGTTGATGGCCTTATTTCTAACAAACATATACAACAATCTTAATATCTATGATCAGCTGATCCAAGAGGGTTTTAAATAGTTTATAAAGCTTCAGAAGAACCAAATCTATCAGACAAATGTAGTTAAGTAGAAATGGAAATAGTTAAGTAGATGTTTTTAAGCTACTTTCCCTAAGTTGAGAACTAGTGAAAACTGTACTTCAGTAAGTACATTTAAAAAAACACAAAAAATAACATTCTTTGTTCCTTTTTTTTTATCCATTGAGGCTTTGTTCAAACTTTACAAGCAGTGTGCAGAGAGGTGGACGAAATACAATTAACATCACACAACAGACAGCTGAGATGTAACTTTTAAATTTCCCTGGTTTGTTAAACCACTACAGCCTAATGTTTAATGATCAGATATTGTTGAATTTCCAAGTAACTGTCAATACATTTTGTACCAATATACTGTCATTCAATAATCAATCCTGAACTTCCCCTTTAAAACACACCAGAGACCCATCATTTTCCCCTCAATTGAAAATTATGAAAAAAAAACAAGTATATATATGTATGTGTTTTTATGTGTCTCATCAAGGTGAACCATATGTGATCAGATTCTGAAAAATTAACAATGTGTACAATGTACTTCCCCAGTTGAATACATTTATTACATTTAGTGAGAGTGACTCTTTCTGTAGAAAATCAAATGGTTGTTCTACTCAGTGTGATTGACAGGAGAGATGATCAGAGGGGCAGAGTTTTTACCACCATAATTAAGATCGGGACAAAAGTATGGGTAGAGTTTCTCTTTGAAGCAGCAGCCAGTGAAGGAGTAGATCAGAGCTGCAGCATCAACATCATAAAAGGAGACCAGACCCTCCTCATAATCCACAAACACCCCCACCATCTCAGGCTGAGACTTCAGAGAGAGACTGACTGAAGGACCAGCAAAAGCTTGGTACTCATTTTTGTTCCTCAAACCTATCCTCCAATAACCATCCTGAGGAGACGCTATGATGTTTCCCTTCCTGTTGATCGACTCTCTGGCCACTCCTAAAGTCCACTCAGTCTTCCCTTTAACCTGAACCTCGTAATAAAATCTTCCTGAAGAAAAACTCTGCTTTGCTAAGACATTAACACAAGTATCAAATGTGCTGTATCAGGATCAAGAGTCACCTCCACCTCATACTGCTGGACCCTCTTCAGCTCCACCTCAGAGAGCAGCTTCTTCATCTGTTTACTGAGCGTCTCCTCCAGCTGAGTCACAGCTCTCCTCACAGTCTCCTCATATGAAGGTGGACGGACCCTGACTTCTGTCCAGTTCTTGGTGGGTGGAGCAGCGTTCAGGGACGTGAAGCTTTGGAGGAGGTGGAGCTGGTCTTCAGAGCGTGAGAGCTGCTCCACTTCAGAGCTTCTCTTCTTCAGCTCAGAGATTTCCTGTTCCAGCTCTTTGATGAAGCCTTCAGCCTGTTCCTCTGTCTCTCTCTGCTTCTCTTTGATGGTGTCGATGAGCTTGGCCTGGCTTCTCTCAACAGACTCCTTCAGAGCGGTGAAGACCTGAACACCATCTGCTATCTCTCTGTCTGCTCCTTCCTTACTGAGCTCCACTGAGCGATTCATCTCCTGAATCTTCAGTCGTCTCTTCTGGATCATCTGCTGAATTTCAGCCTCTGTCTTCCCCAGCTCAGCCTTCTTTCCTTCATATCCTTCTTTCAGAGGAACAACATCATGTGTCTTGTGGTCTAAAACAGTGCAGAGCATGCAGACACATACCTGGTCGGTCTTACAGAACAGCTCCAGCAGTTTATCGTGCTTCACACACATCCTGCTTTCCAGGTTCTCCTCAGGGTCGATCAGCTGATGATTTTTCAGACGTGAAGCTGTCAGATGAGGCTCCAGGTGAGTCTCACAGTAAGAGGCCAGACACACCAGGCAGGACTTCAGGGCCTTCAGTCTGGTTCCAGTGCAGACGTCACAAGGAACTTCTCCTGGTTTGACAACTTGTTGCTCTGAGCTGCTGGCTGGCTTTCTGTTGAGCTGACTGTCTGAACTGAGCAGCCATCTCAGAGATGAAAGTGTTGACCCGCAGCTCAGGCTTTATGTTGAACACCTCTTTGCAGTTGGGACACTGACTCGGAACATTTCTATCCCAGTGTTCAGAGATGCAGGCTTTACAGAAGTTGTGTCCACAGACTGGATCAGTGAACACATCCAGACAGATGGAGCACAGAAACTGATCTTCAGTCAGCAGACAGCTGGCAGCAGACATATCTCTCTGAGGACAAAACGTGTGAAAAAAAACAAAAACTGTAATGTATATATGATTGAATCTCTTGCATCTGTTTGCTATAAGTGAAATAGATGGTGATACTGAACTCTGCTGATGTATCATGATGATGCGGAGGGTGAAAGATTGCTCAAATTTGCAGTACACTGTTATTGTTAAATGTTAAACAAATCTCTCTGTTTGTTAATATTATAAATAAATCTGGAAAGTCATAGCAGCATTCAGTTTAAACTCTAAGAAACACAATGTGTAAGCTCTAATACTGTTAGGGGATTTTGCCGTTGTTGAACAGAGGAGTGAAACCTCCTGCTGAGCATCACTGAAGTTAATACTAGTTGTTGTTGTCGTGTGCTGTGCTGAAGCGCAATCATCCTTGTACATTACTGTTTTATATACAGTACTGTATTCACTGTATTTATTATTATCTGTGTATTTATTCTTATTTATACATTTCCCATCTATTTACCTTTATTTTTGCATCATTTATTTTGTACATACTTCTGATAATTGTGTATATAACTGACTGTTTTGCACTCTGGTTAGATCCTCCGGGAAATGGAAACTCTTCTCTTACAGTGTGGTTCCACCTCTCAGTGGCAGTTTGCCAAGAGGGAGTGGAGGAAGGACTATTGAGGCTTGTTATATAACTCGGTGACGATGCATTTTACAGCTGATCCAAGAGGCTTTCAAATAGTGTATTGAGCACAAGTAGGAATATTTTCTCAATACATAAAGGACATCTATTTACACATCTGGAGATTTATAGACATATTTCACAACGCTGTGTTATGGTTTCATTTCAAACCTTTATTTATGCAGGTGAATCCCATTGAGATCATTGATCTCTTTTTCAAGGGTGACCTGCTGCAAGTAGGTTCCACATGAATATATATAAACATAACAGAAAAACAAAAAGGACATACAGCATATTTACAGTGACTACAGTTTACATAGCTAGTAACATTTACAGGTTCCAACAGTTTCCGATTGGATAGCATCTATCCTTGCTTTAAAAACATTTAGTGGCACCAAATTGCTCAGTTTCCATTTCAATTGCAGACTGTTCCAAGTTAGCGGAGCTGCACATCTAAAAGCTATCTTCCCTAAGACAGTCCTAGCAGTTGGCACATTTAATAAAACCACAGCATTCGATCTCAGGCAGTAGCCACTTACAATTCGCCGTGAGATCAGGGAGCAGATGTAGGATGGAAGTTTCCCTAACATGGCTTTGTATATAAAAATGTACCAGTGACTGAGCCTCCGTACAGTTAGCCCTTACGCAAAGAAAATATATTTCCCCATATATTAACTGTCATATATTGCATTATTTTGTTTTCTGATTTACTGGTTAATTGAAAAGATTTAATAAAGGAAATCTTGCTGTTGGCTACACCAACTGATACTGATTAATAATCAACATGAAAAACATATTTATTCATATCTACAAAATATATTGAAGATATATAGAATAATATATTGTGTTAATATATTACAATATATTGATATATAGAATAATATATTGTGTTAATATATTGCAATATATGGCATAATACATCAGTAATTGCCGCTTTCCATATATTGAGTAATATATGTAAATATATATAATATATTGGTTGTGTATATATGTGAACATACATTTACTCTATATTCAGATTTATATGGGGACATGTATGTAGTATATATTCACAATTATATGGGGACATGTACTATATATATTCACAATTATATGGGGACATGTATGTACTATATATTCACAATTATTTGGGGACATGAACTATATATATTCACAATTATATGGGGACATGTATGTACTATACATTCACAATTATATGGGGACATGTACTATATATATTCACAATTATATGGGGACATGTATGCGCTATATATTCACAATTATATGGGACATGTATGCACTATATATTCAGAAAAAATATAAAAAGGCCTTGTATTGTGAATTTACATTTTGCAGTACACAGGTAATTAAGTAAAAAAAAATAGTAACTAATTCATATGACCACTTTTTGTATTAGATTCTAATTTAATCTGGCATTATTTAATGATAACATAGTAAGGAATCAAAATAGCCCAACCTTTCAAAACTGTCAACCGATGGTGACATACCTTCACCTGTTAGCGACACAATGCTTGAATAGCACGTTCTCTAACAGGGAGTTGGCTCAAGGAATACGAGGTTAAAATAAGGGCAGTGTCTTCAAGATTCAATACAACCTGTCTGCACTGAGTAAACTAAAATATGCTATGAGACAGGGAACAAATGTGCAATCTCATAGTACGTCCCAACACACAGATATCTGTCTATGAATACTTCAGTTGTACTGTGTGAATGAGGTCAAAGGTTATATTTCAAGTAGTGTATCAGGTTGTTTCTGTGCTGAATGACAAACTAATTGACTTAACAACTGAGTATTTGCACTTGTGAGGGATCTTAAAGTCTGTTGATAGATGCCTTACTGACTTTGACCTTTAAAAAACGAGAGCACAAAAAACCTCACTGACATTGAACTGTCTGACTGACTGAGTGCAAGTAGTGGAAGAAGTATTAAAGAGGCACTGTTATGCTTTTGGGGTTTCCCCTTTCCTGTAGTGTGTTCTGGAGGTTTGTGTGCATGTGAACGGTCTGCAAAGTAATACATATTACATTAAAAATACTCAGATCTTGTACTTGAGTAAAAGTAGAAGTACTCAGAACTCTTTCAAGTCATTGATTTTATATTAAACACTATTTCTTACCAAAGGAACTGTTAGCACATGGGAATATAATTGATGATATATTTTCCAATACAGATGTTCTGTGATATTTTTCTGTGAACTTGAAACTGAGTGTTTCTATAGTTTAGTCATGATACTTTAACTTTTGTTAAGTGAAAAAGAGCAATTGTATCCCATTGAGTTCGTGTTTGTAAAAGTCCAATAGTTGCAGAATCTGAGTTAATATACATAGCTAGAACATTTCAATTTGATGCAAATGTATACTTCTACTTCACGGAGGAAGATCAGGGCTTCATGTGAAATCAAATATTTTTTTAGATCTGAAAAAAGTGATTTATTTGTGTGGGTGTTTATGTCTGAATTGATTTGGGGGAAATTGAAATCTGACCAAAAGTGTAATTCTTTAAAAAACAAAAGTCAGAATTTTGAAAAAAAAAAAATCACTTTTGGTCAGATTTCAACAAAATATTTCAGTTGTGGCACTAATCATCTTCTGTACAACTCCAAATATTATATATACTTTTGACTCGACCACAATCATTTTGGCAGCTTCAGTTACTTAACAATTACTTAACCTCTTAAGCCCTGAGCCTGTTTTCCAGGTCTCATGCTCGAAAATGACATTCCCAGAACAAATGACCATATCTTCCCTTCTAAAAGGGTTAAATTAATAATCTTTTTTCTCAAAATAATGATAAACCTGTGAGTTGGATGTAGAAAAGTCAGAATCAATATAGATGTTTTTTATTTAAAGAAAATTCAGATTTTACATAGTATAAAACTGTAAATTATAGTGTCCGTCCAAAAATTTCTTTTTACTTATAGTGAAAACTACCCTTGGATGATGGGTTAGTAGACTAAAAGCTTTAGGAATCCAAAGTACAACATATAATAAGTACCCTGTATCAAGATTGATGCAAAACAAGTGACATTTGACCTTTTTAGAGAGATTTAGCCAAAACCCCCCACTTCTGGGGTCATTTGGGTGGATTTGACCTATCTCTGGCCCCCCTTGCTCGATTTTGATGAATGAAATCTCTTTATAACCGCTAGAGCCAATGGAATCGAGGGAAAGTTATATACACACCAAAACGTTAACAAATAAGGAGTGAGAGTGACGCGTTACCAAAACCGGAAGCTGCATACACTCTGGTGGCTACCATTAGCAGCTAACTTTTCCGCTCCGATTTTTACATAAAAAATGGAATTATGGATTATAAATAATTTCTTGAAAGGCACAGGTACATTATCAACCTATGGATCAACAGTTGTAGCATTTTTTTTTTTCGTTTTAATGCCATTGAACACGTCTTTTGACCTAATTGACAGCTACGGTGAGACGATCTGCCGTAAAAGCTCCGTAAAGGTACGTGTTGTGATGTCTGTGTTTGCTTCCCCTGTCGCAAGTTTGGATCGCTCAGTGATGATACTATACCTAAATAATCAGTGGAGTCTCAGCTTTAATCGGCTATATTGTATGTGCAGCTACGATAAGTAATAAGGGTATTTTTATCTTGAATTGTGTGCCACAGTGCGTTAGAATTTTTTCGCTCAGGGTCATTTAGACGCTTCTTATGAGACTTGTGTTTTGTTTTGGTAAAAATGGTTCATATCTTCAGTTAGCTGAGATTCTTCCCGTTAATCTGGTGCTACACATTAATAGTTTCATAAATGTTAAGAAGCCCTGAGACCAGTGGCGTCGCCTGGCCTGGGCATCCGGGGCTTTAGCCCCGAATGTTTTTTCTGTAGCCCCGGACAATTCTCCCTCAATAATATAATACATTAACCGTGCTTTACGTGAACCTCATCATGACACAAGAGAGGACGGCAGCACTGTAATTTCCCGTGTTCAGTGAATGCAACAGAGGCATGACACCAGACCAATCAGAGAGTTGCATGGAAATAAACGTGTGCTTGTGTCATTCAAGCTCGGCTCTGTGTGTGTGTGTGGCAATAGCGCATTTAGTGTGATAGAGAGAGAGAGAGGGAGAGAGGGGGAGGGAGGGACCGGTGTCAGCATGGACCGTGTTGTTAGCATCTGGTTAGCTAGCTGCACTAACGGACATATGGAGCTGTTTGTTCCACAAGAAGCTGGAGGAGAGTCCTCTCCTCTCAGACTGAGAGACTCAGGTGAGCTAAAGGACTCTCTGAGTGTTTAGATAGTTAACTTTAGTCTAAGTTATCTCAGTGGGTCTCAAACGGTTTGGTCACAAATTATTCAAAGATTATTTCCGCGGCACACCTTCATATGATCATTATAGTTATTAAAAAAAGAGAATAAAGGAAAAACAGTTATGAAATACTATATGGCAGTAAAACAAGAATAGAGTTTAAAAGGGGAGTGATTAGTAAAATATCCATAAAGAAAAAGTACATCTGTTTACAGTTCTGCTTCATATGTTTGTTGAGAGAGGTATCCATACAGTAGATCTCTTCATTTTGCTCTCAAAGTGCACCAGATTGATGCATTTAACTTCAATATTTAAAAAAAATCTTCCCGGGGGAGCATCCCCCCGGACCCCCTAGAGGAGGTGAGCCACTTTACCCCTGCCTATATGCCGTGAGCTGATTATCGAGCCTTCATTGTAACAGTCGCGGGTGTACTGTGTGTGTGCGTGTGGGGAGTATGTTAGAGTAGAACACCTCTGCTACGCGCCGTTCGTTGGATGAGGCTGAAATCTCTATTAAAATAAGAAAGGAATTGAAAACACCGGAATCAAAAGTTATAACAATTTTCTGAGTTTACTGGTAGGAAACCAAACACATATACAAGTTATACAGAGTACTCGAGTACCCCGGACTTTCAGATTTGTGATGCGATTTGGATAAAAGCGTCGGGATCAAACCAACTCATCAAACCAAAAAGAAATTGGACTTCAGGTTTGTGATGCGATTCGGACACAGATATCGGGATCAAACCAACTCACCAAACCCAAAAGCGACCTCACATACAAAAGCATCAGTATTCATATCTATTTTTGGGGCGGAGATCAATCGACTCTTCCTTCCCATTTTCCTCCCAAGCGAATTAGAGAGCCCCTGGGGAGGAGCTGTGTAAGCTGATCACCTCCCCCAAGTGCCCTGACTGGCTGGATTCGCTTCTGGCCGAGGTCAATCAGAGTTCCGAACAGAGAGTGAGATCCTAAATTTCACCAGGTCAAAAGTCAACGTTCATCCCCACCTTATCTACACCACATTCCCTTTCCATGCGTTCTTCACCTATTTAACGATGTATTTTAACGACTTAAAAACAGCATCTGGTCTTAGCGGTGATAAGGAGCGATTTAATGTTGTCTTTAACGACCTTAATGACGACATCTGCTTTTAGGGGTGAAACCCAGGCAAGGTGTGTGTATACACAGAATCTCTGGATCAGTGAGTTTGGAAAGTAAGAATAACATTCCTATTCTATATATAATTACCCAAAACCGTTGTGATTACATAAAACAGTTCAAACAATACATGTTTACTCCAATACAGTGTAGAATCATATCTTTTTACTTCAATCCCTCTTTTGATCTCACCTCACGAGATCAACATATAGCATTTGAAACATTACCACTGTCAATTTTCTTCTTACCGTGTCTGTCCCAACATTTATATAAACCCATCAGAAGCTGGGATATAGAGCACTTTAAACCTTTAGGAACAGTCCACAACAACAACTTATTATGACAGTGGAGGGAGAATAAAATATGTCTAAAAAGCAAAGTCCTTGTCAGCTGAGTCATCTTTACTCTTCCCTCAATGGTGGAACTGATGAGTCTTAACACACAATGAGCAGATACAAGGCACACAACAAACCACATGTTACTAAAATGGCAATAAAAGTAGCCACAGAAATCAGAAAAGATTATCATACTTTTCCCTCTTTTGGTAACACATAGTTCTGTAGAATAAAAAATACAAATCCCTTAAATTATGGGATATAAAAATAAAGTTGAAAGTTCCTCCAAAAAATGGATTGTTCAGACAAAGTTCCACACCGGCTATATCAACCTGTTTCAGCGGGAAATGGAGTACCCTGTGCCGTCTTGGTTTGCCATGTCTTCGTCCCCCCAGCCCGCTGACGGCGGCTTCTGGGGTGCTTGCTAGAGAGATGTGGCCTGATTGTTCTCCCCCGGCCCGCTGATGGCGGCCTCCGGGTCGATGCTGGAGAGATGTCCCGATCCTCCTCCTCCGGCCCGCTGATGGCGGCTTCCGGGTCGACTGTTGGAGAGATGTCCTCCCGATCCTCGTCCTCTGGTCCGCTGATGGTGCCTCCTGGGTCGACTGCCTTGACGAGGGCCAGATCTCTCCTGATGTCGTCTAGGGTCCTCGCAGGTGGTTTCCCGACCGCACACTGGCTCCAGTGGTACCAGTTGTCTCCCTTTCCATCTAGGCGGACGGCATGGGAGGTCCCCTCCAACCAGACGTAATCTGCTGTGTTGGCCTTGTGTTTCTCGGGTCCCCCTTTTAGCGTCAGCAGCCTGTGTGGAGAAGTCTCATACCAAGCCCTTAAGTTGCTGGAAATATGGTTTTGAAATCATCTTTTCTACTTCTTTAGTGTTTATTGGCGGCACCAACTAGACTGGAGTGTGGACAAGAGACTATGCAGAAAATAATAAACAAAAAATAAAAATAAAAAATAAAAAATAAAAAAATAAAAAATAGAACAAAAATAAAAATAAACAAAAAAGGAACAAACTAACAAAACAAAAAATAACCAAAGCTAGATTATTTTAAATGTATCAATTTCTCTTAAAAGCAACAAACAAAACAAAACAAAAAATACCAAAACTAGTATTTTAAATTGATAAATTTCTCCTAAAAACGTAATAATCTCACATACATATTGTCTGATGTATATCCTATCCTTTTCCCCCTTTTACTGAAATAGAACGCCGTTAACGGTGTTCTTATTTTCAGAAATATCGAGCCTTATACATCAGTTATTTAATATCAGCTATATATTTATTATTACTATTACTTATATATCAGGCATTAAATGTCAGCCTTCTTCCATGATTGACCTCGTCTATATTATCTGACTTATATTGATACGTGTTCGTTTGTATTTATTTAATATACTGGGCAATTATTGATAACTCTTTTGAATCTCCCTCTTTTCTTAACAACTGGAGCTATGGCTATTTTGAAATCTGACTTGGTTAAGAGATGATTTGTTTATTGATGAGAGCAAAACTCTTCCCCTTGTTCTGGGGTGGGGGTGGGTAGTTTGGGAGAGTTCCTTACAATCTCCAGATCTTCCTCTCTGTGTCGAGGCCATAAAACCTTTTAATGGGCTCTGTGGTCTGTTCAGATTTAGATTTTCTTCCTCTCCAGAGGTCATGCCTGTCTCTGACCCTGTATGCTGCTTTGAGTCTGCAGCACCTCAGGAGCAGAGAAAGGGGGAGACCTCTTCCCAAAAGTGTAAGCTCCCTTATGAGCAACATACCACCACATTTAACTCTCCCTGACTTGTTTGTAAAGCGTTCTTTAAGGCCTGAATTGAGTCTACTGTTGTGTAACGGAAAATCCCATTTCCAAAAAGGGGTCAGTTTAATAGTCCTTATCATATTATCGCTCTGTTTTAGCTCCATATTAGCAGGGTTCACTAACATGGTTGGTTGATCCAGTTTAAGATTTTCAATATCTGCCATTACTATTTCCAACATTCCTTTTCCCTGAATATCAGGTCTAACAATGTGTTTTCTTTTAGGAGTATTAGATGGGATACTCATAAGTGGCATTTGTGAGCTATTATCTCCGTAGGGTGGAGGTAGGGTCTCAGACATTATACCACCTGCTTGTTGCTCTCTGTCTCTATGTCTTCTGCAATTCTTTACCCACAGTTCTTTTCACTGGATTTTTCTCTCAAGTATTACACAGATTTGACTTAAAAAAATCACACAGAGCTTTTCATACCTTATCATATTACAGTCAGGCAAATTTTTATTGTGCGATGTTTATTTCAACAGATAGCGTGACTTCCAGAAGCAATCTTCTACAATCCCCTCACGGTGATTGCGGCTTCAGGTCAAGAGTTAAAACTCAGTCAACAAATCTCTTTATCGTCACGTTTAATGAGCCTGATTATCCCCACAACAGTTTTGTGATGAGATTCGGTCGTTCCAAATAATTAGTTGGAGGTCGCGTCTCTCTCCTCCTCTATCACCCACCATATAACAATTACAGACATTTTATACATTTAAAGCACCACGAAAGGTAACCGCATTAATCAATCTTATCATGATCTGCGGGGAATTTAACCCTTCTGTTTTTTACACCCTCGTAGTCTTTAACAGAAGCACTGCAAAGTAACCGAACTGAACCTACAACTGTTGTTATAGAAGAGTGTGACGGCCCCAGGGCCTTTGTGCAGGTGTGTTGCAGGGCTTACGGTGGGGTGGAGCTGAAGAGGGTAATCAGCGCGATCACGGACACCTCCGTAGCCGGTGCTATTAATCCCAGCGGCCCGGAGTCTCTCTCCAAAGCGGCTGCAGAAGGACGACTCGGCGATCCTCTCCCCTCGACCACCTATCTCTGCATTTACCACAATAAATGTGCCGTAGTTTTGTAAACTCCTGTATGTCTCCTTGTCTTTTCGTTGTGGCCTACGAGCCGGTCATAACAAAGAGTAAGTTATTTTTACCTGTAATAAACTACTACTGTTTGATGAGAAATCAAATCATGGTTTGCTATATATGAATGATATGTTATAGGAGCAAATAATTCAGGGAAGAAAGGATAGGCCTACTAAGTATTTCCATTAAACTTTATTTTTAGAAATGTACAAAATGAACATAAATATACATATATACACGGTATATCATCAATTCCTCCCCGTTGTCGGCATCTTGCCTATCGCAGCCGGGGCTTTTTAGGACGATGCATCAGTGTGGTAGTCCCGTCATGTATTGTCCGGCAGGATCTGGCTGGACGAAATCAAATGCAAATCACAAAATATTAGAGAAACTTAGTTGTTTTAGATTTGTTACTGGTAGTTGTGGTAGGAGTGTGGATCTATCTAATCCATCTATCTAATTAACACAGTAATGGCGCGTTTCCACTACAGCGCGGAGCACGGTTTAAGAGGGCTGTGACGTCAGCGGCCCGTCTTTGGTTGCGTTTCCACTTGGCCTAGTACCGGCCGGCGGGTCCTAATTCACAGTTTTCTGGCCTCATAAAATCGTGGGTCTAGGGCCAGAGACAACGAGGCTGAGTCGGGCTGAGTATGCTAAACTAGAGAGAGAATCGCTGGCAAGGGGGCTACAACTACAACAAGATGAACATATTTGACCGTGATTTAATTGTAATACACGTTTCAAAATGATGCCGAAGTAACAACATACTGATACCGGTTAGTAAAAACCATGAATTAATGCTTTGACAAGTCTGCAGACAGACGGCAGGCGAAAAACCTTTTAAAATGCGTGTTTTCGAAATGGAGATTGGCTAAGCTAACGCAGTATATGCTCCGACCGTCCACACTCACAACAACGGCCTATACAGACATAAATAAAGCAGCGACTGTATTCGCCATGACACAGGCAGTCTGTGGTTTGTACTTGTTTAACTTTTGTCTAGTTTCTGAACATATATGAGGAGCTGTGAGCTCTGAGTGCTAACAGCTAACGGCTGTGTTGTTTTTCTGGGGTTCTCATTGAAGATGACGTCACGGCTCCGCCTACACTGCGTTACTATAGATACTACCCCAGTTCCTAAACTGTAATGGAAATGCGCCATAAAGTGAGCCGGTCCTAACGAGGCCTAGCCATACCGAGCGAGGCCGAGCGAGGCCGTGTAGTGGAAACGCGCCATAAGCTTGCCAGCTAATATGCTAACCTAGCTTTCTTGTTTACTTTGGTAGCTAACACGATATGAACGCTAGCTCGGAGGAACGGCAACTATAATGTAGTGTAATAAAACGACTATGAACAAAAGCTAGTGGTTCATATTAGGCTAGCAATAACGTGTTTATAATTGCAATCTTATACGGGTAGTCTGCTACGTTCGGTCATTCATTGTAACTGGCATGAATACATTGTTTTGCGCTAGCATGTATAGCTAGCCTCGTTAGCTATACATTAAAGTAATCTATAATCACTAATATTGTTAACATGTATTAGGAACAGGCTACCAAAGTAGCAACAATCATACAGCATATAAGCCACTGCAATGAACACACACACATTCTCCCTAGGCATGTTTAACGCACACACATTGGCCTTCTCTGAACTTCCTCTATCCTCGGTGTCAGCTCACTTTATTTGAATACATCTATTGATAATTCAAAACGACCATTATCTCTCGAACTGTGTGTGACCCAACTCAGTGACATGTACCAAGAGTTCAAGGTAGAGTTCAAGGTGTGTGTGCTGGCAATGTGTTGTTGTGAAAATGAAGATTAAAGTAACCTGTAGTCTGTTTCTATATAACATTACAAAGACTGATTCTTATTATTACATTATTTGCTTATTATGCTCATTGTATGTGCTGTGACTAAAGTAACCTGTGTTCCCAGTGTCCAGCTATGAGTTTGCTTAAGAATATATGTGTGCTTAATTACACTGGTTCCTCTTTAATAGCAGACTGCATAATAGGAAGCTAGAAATATGAAGAGATGAAATATCAAACATTGGTTATGTGTAAACTTGAACACAACTCACGCGCCAGCCATCTCATTGCCTAGGGTCCGCCCAGGATGAGCTACGACCAATCATATTTAGCGGGGAGCAACCGACACAACTCCTCCCTCCTGTTATTGTATAAACACTGTATGATTCTTGCAATCGGGGCTCACTCTTAGCTCACTGTCCTGATAACGTGTATCACACAGGAGCATTAGCTGAGCCCGGAACGTTTCGTGATCGGTCCGGTACGTTTCGTGATCTGTACTGTTGCTTTTACCATTAAATCAGCTTACTATTATAACTGTATCCTTCTCCGGTGTTAAGTTCTTATTCTACTGCAGACTCCTCTCCCATCAACGAACGGCGCGGAGCTCGAGTATACCTTCACACCGCCTGACTCTAGGTGGCGCTCCAACAACATGCAGTATGTACATGTACTGTCACAATGTACGGCAAATCACCCGGAGTATACTGTCTATGAGTATTCCGTGTGTGACTGCAGACATTCTCCTGCTATGAGATACATGTATGCAAGGCCATCTGCTGATATTAGAGTTGATATAGGGAAACGCTAGCAACTTAGTTAGCACAGTTAGCACTGTGTCAATGGCTTAGCAGTCCGACACAGTTTACACATTTAAACAGTCTTGTTTAATAAATACACAAATAACAATGCAAACTTACAGGTTGTGTACCCGAATCTTCCCCTGCTCCAAACGGTCCAAACAAACTAGGAATAGCATCGTCCTTCAGTTTCAAATGCTGTGCATATCCGGCCTCAAACTGGGCAATGTTTTGGAAGCTTTCGTCTGTGAAATGCCGCGCACACAGTAACGTTCTTCGAACCTCTGAAGGAACAGTGTTGAAAATGTCTCCTCACATTTCAGGAAACAGATCCTTGGCATTGGCATGACTGGATCGATTGTGAACTGAACCAGAGCTTTCAACAGTAAATGTTAGGCTGGCAGAGGGTGCGGCCAGCGCCGCTGGGTGTGGCCATAGCTCTTCCGGATTGGTCCATTTTGTTCCGGGTACCGCATGACATCATGCCGTACCCGGAAGAATCAAATGGACAGTGACGTATCTCCAACGAGGCGTTTTGGGGAGGTATTTTCTGTGTTAGAGATTTACTCACTACAGGGTGTACTTTGAGGGTTTTGACTCTGCACACCGTTTACATGCATAAAAACCTTCATAACACACAAGGGGACGGCTAATAACCGGAAAAGCATGACATGGGAGCTTTAAACACTTTTAGGGACACTTGGTTGACTTTATTTTAAGATATGTGCCTACTAACCCGTGTGTATTTTATATTTTATATTTTACATTTTACATATTTGTTTTATATTTTACATATTTTAACATTTGGGTTGATGTGATTTTTATTACCAGCACTTATTTTTGAAAGCACTTATTAAAAAAAAAAGCACTTTTATGTATTTATTTATCATGTTTTAACACAAATTTTACCTGCATGCCGATTTTAAACAAAGTCAACCTCGGTTCTTTTAGCCAGATGTTTTTAACCCACTTACCAGGTCTTTTACCAGATGTTGTGGTACGCAGCCTCGGACAACCCACCGGGGCGGGAGTGGTTCAGTCTGTAGGGGATTGGACTTTGGCCCGAAGGGTTGCCGGTTCACGTCCCGATCGGACCAAAGAATACGGAGTATGGACTGGTACTGGAGAGGGGCCAGTTCACCTCCTGGGCCACTGCCGAAGTGCCCTTGAGCAAGGCACCTAACTTTTCACCCTCTGTCTGAAACCAGACCATTTACATGCACCCAAATATATAACACAATACAGGTAATCGAAACCCCCAAAAAAACATAAAAGGACCCCTTTAAATGTCTGAATGGAAGTGTTTGCACCGGTTGACCCCCGTATTTTCTGGATAACCTGGACCAAAATCCTTCGTGCACACAAGTATGAGGAAGAGGTTCAAAGTTCCAGGTAGCATACTAAAAAGAGAAAAGTATGCGAGTTGGAACGCAGACAAAAAGTCAAGGTGAGTGAGAATAAAGGGGACATGATCAAATAGGAATATAATTATCTTTTAAATAACGTTAACTAAAGGGAACAATCTATTTGACACAGCTGAAGCTCTGGCCTTCCTTAAAAACTAACTCATTTAATAAAAATCACAGTTGTATTACACACAATGCACTGTTTTTTGAGAACAAAAATTCGTAACTAATGCACCATAATACATTCTGAGGAAAAATAAAAATGATTATGAATACAAATAAAATAAAAGAAGCCTCCCGTGAGTTACTACAAGCTATAAAGTAGATTTTAAAAACGTTTTATAGAATAAAAGCTCACTGCGGGATGTTGTAGAAATGTGTGTGTGCACCACGACAAAGGAGCCTCATTCACTTTACATTGGGGTTGTTTGCGTGGTGCAGACACGTACATGTAGCAAAGTTCGTGACTCCACCACGCACTGCGGTGTTAAGGAGTCGTGGTGGAGTCACGCATTCTGGTGAGACCAGGATGATTTTTACCCTCTCAAAGAACCGGAATCGAGAACCGAAAATAACCGGAATCGAAAAGCAGAACCGGAATCGTTAAAATCCAAACGATACCCAACCCTATGTGTGATGCAGTAAAATCTTACCGCTCACTTACGTTAGCTGTGTCGTAAAAACCGTGGGAAAATTTAAAATACGATGGCGAAGAAGAAGATTCCAGTGGCCCCAATTTTTGTCCATTCTGGACAAGTGAAAAATGTATTCGGACAAGTAAATTGCCATGGACAAGTACTCTCTAAAAACGTTTTCTCACACTGTAATCCCCTGTTAAATGTCTTATTGATGTTTTTACTCCTCTGATTTGGTATGGATTAAACAAACTGGATTCAGAGCTGCTGATAGGTGGATTTTGTTACCTTTGGACAGGCTGGCTTTGTCTTCCCCTGTTTCCAGTCTTTATGCTAAGCTAAGCTAACCAGTTGATGGCCTTATTTCTAACAAACATATACAGCAATCTTAATATCTATGATCAGCTGATCCAAGAGGGTTTAAAATAGTTTATAAAGCTTCAGAAGAACCAAATCTGTCAGACAAATGTAGTTAAGTAGTAATATAAAAATGTTAAGATACTTTCCCTAAATTGAGAACTAGTGAAAACTGTACTTCAATAAGTACATTTAAAAAAACACACAAAATAACATTCTTTGTTTCTTTTTTAATCCATTGAGGCTTTGTTCAAACTTTACAAGCAGTGTGCAGAGAGGTGGACGAAATACAATTAACATAACACAACAGACAGCTGAGATGTAACATTTAAATTTCCCTTGTTTGTGAAACCACTGCAGCCTAATGTTTAATGATCAGATATTGTTGATTCTCCAAGTAACTGTCAATACATTTTGTACCAATATACTATAATTCAATAATCAATCCTGAACTTCCCCTTTAAAACACACCAGAGAACCCCATTCATTTTTCCCTCAATTGAAAATTATAAAAATAAATGTATATATACAGTATTTTACTCATGAAAAAGGAGTTTAGTACTTCCACTAGTAATGTGTGCAAGTATGAAACACTTTTTGAACACACACTTCTGAGACAATAAATACTTTTCTTGTCCCCCTGACATATAAAGAAGTGGCAAAAGTTTATTTCTGAGTAAATAGTTTTCTGATCACTTCAAGTCATGACGGCAGGTAGTGCAATCCGTAGAATAAACTAGAGTACATTAGAAGATACTCATCAGTATTTTTATGTGTTTTTATGCATCTCATCAAGGCGAACCATATGTCATCAGATTCTGAAAAATTAACAATGTGTACAATGTACTTCCCCAGTTAAATACATGTATTACATTTAGTGAGAGTGACTCTTTCTGTAGAAAATCAAATGGTAGTTCTACTCAGTGTGATTGACAGGAGAGATGATCATAGGGGCAGAGTTTTTACCACCATTGTTGTTACAAGGACCAAAGTATGGGTAGAGTTTCTCTTTGAAGCAGCAGCCAGTGAAGGAGTAGATCAGAGCTGCAGCATCAACATCATAAAAGGAGACCAGACCCTCCTCATAATCCACAAACACCCCCACCTTCTCAGGCTGAGACTTCAGAGAGAGACGGACTATAGGAACAACAAAAGCTTGGTACTCATTTCCATTCCTCAACACTATCGTCCAGTAACCATTTTGAGGAGACAGTGAGATGCTTCCCTTCCTGTTGATCGACTCTCTGACCACTCCTAAATCCCACTCAGTCTTCCCTTTAACCTGAACCTCGTAATAAAATCTCCCTGAAGAGAAACTCTGCTTTGCAAAGACACAAGGACAAGCATCAAATCTCTCTGGATTGTTTGGGAGATTTTTGTTCACATCACCAAGTTTAACTTGTTTTCCATCATCAGACAGGATGAGATAGGGATGTGCTGTATCAGGATCAAGAGTCACATCCACCTCATACTGCTGGACCCTCTTCAGCTCCACCTCGAGCAGCTTCTTCATCTGTTTACTGAGCGTCTCTTCCAGCTGAGTCACAGCTCTCACCACAGTCCCCTCATATGAAGGTGGATGGACCCTGACTTCTGTCCAGTTCTTGGTGGGTGGAGCAGCGTTCAGGGACGTGAAGCTTTGGAGGAGGTGGAGCTGGTCTTCAGAGCGTGAGAGCTGCTCCACCTCAGAGCTTCTCTTCTTCAGCTCAGAGATTTCCTGTTCCAGCTCTTTGATGAAGCCTTCAGCCTGTTCCTCTGTCTCTCTCTGCTTCTCTTTGATGGTGTCGATGAGCTCGGCCTGGCTTCTCTCAACAGACTCCTTCAGAGCAGTGAAGAACTGAACACCATCTGCTATCTCTCTGTCTGCCCCTTCCTTACTGAGCTCCACTGAGCGATTCATCTCCTGAATCTTCAATCGTCTCTTCTGGATCATCTGCTGAATTTCAGCCTCTGTCTTCCCCAGCTCAGCCTTCTTTCCTTCATATCCTTCTTTCAGAGGAACAACATCATGTGTCTTGTGCTCTGAATAGGTGCAGAGCATGCATACACACACCTGGTCGGTCTTACAGAACAGCTCCAGCAGTTTATCGTGCTTCACACACATCCTGCCTTCCAGGTTCTCTACAGGGTCGATCAGCTGATGTTTCTTCAGGCCTGGCCTTGTCAGATGAGGCTCCAGGTGAGTCTCACAGTAGGACTCCAGACACACCAGGCAGGACTTCAGGGCCTTCAGTCTGGTTCCAGTGCAGACGTCACAGGGAACTTCTCCTGGCTTGACAACTTGTTGCTCTGAGCTGCTGCTGCTGGCTTTCTGTTGAGCTGACTGTCTGAACTGAGCAGCCATCTCAGAGATGAAAGTGTTGACCTGCAGCTCAGGCTTTATGTTGAAAACCTCTTTGCAGTTGGGACACTGATAGGGGACTTTAGTATTCCAGTGTTGAGAGATGCAGGCTTTACAGAAGTTGTGTCCACATGGTGTGCTGACTGGATCAGTGAACACATCCAGACAGATGGAGCACAGAAACTGATCTTCAGTCAGCAGACAGCTGGCAGCAGACATGTCTCTCTGAGGACAAAACATGTGAAAAAAGCAAAAACTGTAATGTATATATGATTGAATATCTTGTATCTGTTTGCTATAAGTCAAATAGATGGTGATACTGAACTCTGCTGATGTATCATGATGATGCGGAGGGTGAAAGATTGCTCAAATTTGCAGTACACTGTTATTGTTAAATGTTAAAAAAGTCTCTCTGTTTGTTAATATTATAAATGAAATCTGGAAAATCATAGCAGCATTCGGTTTAAACGCTAAGAAACACAATGTGTAAGCTCTAATACTGTTGGGGGATTTTGCCGTTGTTGAACAGAGGAGTGAAACCTCCTGCTGAGCATCACTGAAGTTAATACTAGTTGTTAAAAAACAGTAAACGTTATCAGCTTCAAAAGGCAGACAGCAGTTACTACAGAAACAGGTTCAAAGCTCAAGGCTACTTACCACAGTGTGTACAAATTAGATAAGATGAAATATCTAATTGTCATGCCTATTTATAAGATAAACTTGTAACATAACACCAGATCCCTTGCTTTGGAAAGTCCAGAACACATCTACTATATAGATTCTACTTTATTTAATAGAGTCAATTATACAGATGTTTTCAAATACAGGAAATATGAATATAAGTATAAGCTAATGCTAGCTTTGACTGTATGCTCTCTAACCTAACTTAACCAGAGTTTACATTGTATTTTTGGCTGTTGCTAATGTAAATGTTGAGGTTTTTATCTTAACTGACACATTTCTATAGTATAATGTTCTTTATATGAATCCAACTTTGACTAAATATTTAGTTAGTGATGTGTCTGTAGTGTACTCACCAGTATTTGCAGAGTCCTGCTGTGTTGTTGATAAAAAGCTTCTGGATTCAGTGAGTGTTTCTTCAGAGAAACAGAGACTTGTCTCGGCTGCTGCTCTGCTGTCGCTCAGAAAAACATCAGCTTTCATTTCCGGGAAATGGAAACTCTTCTCTTACAGTGTGGTTCCACCTCTCAGTGGCAGTTTGCCAAGAGGGAGTGGAGGAAGGACTATTGAGGCTTGTTATATAACTCGGTGACGATGCATTTTACAGCTGATCCAAGAGGCTTTCAAATAGTGTATTGAGCACAAGTAGGAATATTTTCTCAATACATAAAGGACATCTATTTACAAATCTGGAGATTTATAGACATATTTCACAACGCTGTTTTATGGTTTCATTTCAAACCTTTATTTATGCAGGTGAATCCCATTGAGATCATTGATCTCTTTTTCAAGGGTGACCTGCTGCAAGTAGGTTCCACATGAATACATATAAACATAACAGAAAAACAAAAAGGACATCATACAGCATATTTACAGTGACTACAGTTTACATAGCTTGTAACATTTACAGGTTCCAACAGTTTCCGATTGGATAGTATCTATCCTTGCTTTAAAAACATTTAGTGGCACCAAATTGCTCAGTTTCCATTTCAATTGCAGACTGCTCCAAGTTAGCGGAGCTGCACATCTAAAAGCTATCTTCCCTAAGACAGTCCTAGCAGTTGGCACATTTAATAAAACCACAGCATTCGATCTCAGGCAGTAGCCACTTACAATTCACGGTGAGATCAGGGAGCAGATGTAGGATGGAAGTTACCCTAACATGGCTTTGTATATAAAAATGTACCAGTGACTGAGCCTCCGAACAGTTAGCCCTTACGCAAATAAAATATATTTCCCCATATATTAACTGTCAATATATTGCATTATTTTGTTTTCTGATTTACTGGTTAATTGAAAAGATTTAATAAAGGAAATCTTGCTGTTGGCTACACCAACTGATACTGATTAATAATCAACATGAAAAACATATTTATTCATATCTACAAAATATATTGAAGATATATAGAATAATATATTGTGTTAATATATTACAATATATTGATATATAGAATAATATATTGTGTTAATATATTGCAATATATGGGATAATACATCAGTAATTGCCGCTTTTCATATATTGAGTAATATATGTAAATATATATAATATATTGGTTGTGTATATATGTGAACATACATTTACTATATATTAACATTTATATGGGGACATGTATGTACTCTATATTCAGATTTATATGGGGACATGTATGTAGTATATATTCACAATTATATGGGGACATGTACTATATATATTCACAATTATATGGGGACATGTATGTACTATATATTCACAATTATATGGGGACATGTACTATATATATTCACAAATATATGGGGACATGTATGTACTCTATATTCAGATTTATATGGGGACATGTATGTAGTATATATTCACAATTATATGGGGACATGTACTATATATATTCACAATTATATGGGGACATGTATGCGCTATATATTCACAATTATATGGGGACATGTATGTACTATATTCACAATTATATGGGGACATGTACTATATTATTCACAATTATATGGGGACATGTATGCGCTATATATTCACAATTATATGGGGACATGTATGCACTATATATTCAGATTTATAAAAGACCATGTACGTACCATATATTCTGAACATGAGTGCAATATATGTTCACAATGAGGAGAAATGCATGTTCTGATAAAAAAAATCTTTCATTTCATTTCAAACCTTTATTTATGCAGGTGAATCCCATTGAGATCATTGATCTCTTTTTCAAGGGTGACCTGCTGCAAGTAGGTTCCACATGAATACATATAAACATACAGAAAAACAAAAAAGGACATCATACAGCATATTTACAGTGACTACAGTTTACATAGCTAGTAACATTTACAGGTTCCAACAGTTTCCGATTGGATAGCATCTATCCTTGCTTTAAAAACATTTAGTGGAACCAAATTGCTCAGACTGTTCCAAGTTAGCGGAGCTGCGCATCTAAAGCTATCTTCCCTAAGACAGTCCTAGCAGTTGGCACATTTAATAAAACCACAGCATTCGATCTCAGGCAGTAGCCACTTACAATTCGCCGTGAGATCAGGGAGCAGATGTAGGATGGAAGTTTCCCTAACATGGCTTTGTATATAAAAATGTACCAGTGACTGAGCCTCCGTACAGTTAGTGAAGGCAAACCTGCCCTTGCATACAGGGTACAGTGATGGGTTAATACTTTACAGTTTGTCACAAATCTCAGTGCACTGTGATAGGCGGCATCTAACTTGACCAGGCAATTGGCAGGTGCATTCATATAGATCAGATCACCATAGTCCAGTACAGGTAAAAAGGTCACAGTGACTAGCCTTTTCCTGGCCTCGAGCGAGAAACAGGACTTGTTCCTGTAAAAGAAACCTAGCCTAAACCCTCATTTTTTAAGCAGGTTATTGACATGAAGTTTAAAAGTGAGACAATCATCAAGCCAGATACCAAGGTATTTGTAACAGGTAACCACTTCAAGTTTTATTCCTTGCGTAGTTACAATATCTAAAACAGGCTCTGGTGTCTTTTTAGCTTTTGAAAAGAGCATTACCTTGGTTTTATCAACATTTAAAAGAAGCTTAAGCGCTGAGAGCTGAGTCTGAATAATGAGAAGCTTAATTTTTTTTTTCTATCAATGTGTAACAGTTATCAAAATACTCATTAAAAGAAGGACAAGGAAAGAATAAAAGAAAAGGCCTATAAACAACACATTATGTCATGACTCAAGAACATTTTTATGTAATTATGTAATAAAACCCACATTTTGTAATAATCTGCTGCATTCTGTAACAGCCTGAACGCAATATAAAATAAATTCCCTGCATTTTGTAATAAATTATTACATTTTGCAATGGTTATTACAAAATGCGTGAGTTGCCCTTTAAAAAACTGTAATATTCATTATGTAACCATAACCAAACTGTAAATATATCCCAAAATTGATGTTGATATACATGTTGGCTAATGAATATGGTAACACTTGATCTAGTTTTGGCCAATGAAAGATATTCTACTGAATATTTTTAAATTATGAGTAAGGATGATTCATGGTTGAATAAATAAATAAACAGTTGTAATGTTATTGTTTGCAACTCATTTTGTAATAACCACAGCAATATGTAATAATATATTTCAAAATGTGGCGACATGTATTACATATTTGCATTGAACTTGTTTACTACATAATGGGCAAATTATTACAAAAGGAGGTGTTATTACATAATGAAGGGAAAATGTATTACATTTTGTATAGGTATAGTTAATAAATGATGCATTGTTATTTCATACAGGGCCAAAAAGAGCAGTCTGTTATCCTATTTAACAATCTTTTTTTTGTTTCACCTGGTGACAACTTTAAACATGAGCTGATCACTCATTAAAACAAGGTCCGGAACAGGGCCAAAAAAACAGTCTTGTACCCTATTTGATCGTCAATCTTGTTTTTTTCGTGCCTTTACTCACAAATTCTTGTGTTAATGGATGTTCTTATATCTGATGTCTTGGTCCCTGGATGGTGGTTTACTACAGCATCTGTGGAACAGAACAATTACAAATAATTAGAAGTTCACAAAAGACAGCAGGAATTATAACAATATCCATAATATCTATATTAAAGCATGGGCTGGCTTGGTGAATAATGTGGGAATACAAATAGTGGAAGAATAGGCTTTGTACATTTTCGTCTGAGTGTGGCGCTACTGGTTGGTATATTTTATGGAATTTGGACCAAGCATCTGCATCTGTAACAGTTCTGTTTAAAACTTTTTAAATGTAATTGCATTCATCTTTAAAGGTGGGGTAGGTAAGTTTGAGAAACCGGCTCGAGATACACTTTTGTTATATTCCATGGAATGCTCTTAACATCCCGATAGCAATGAATATCTGAAGTGCTTTGACAAAAAATCCATAAAAAAATATCATCTGTGGAAGCCGTGGTACTGTAAAAAGCACACCAATCATTTTAGCCGGCCCGGCTGAAATGACTGGATGGCCTACCTGCCTGTCAGCCTTCCATCTGTGCACAAACTTATCTCGTGCCCTCATTGGTCATGTGCGCGTTCGTGTGTGTTGGAGGAGGGGCTCTGTGAGGAAGTGGCAGATTTTTTCCGGCTGTGTATTTTCAAATTCTAGCGCACTCGAGGGTTTCTCCAAAATTACCTACCCCACCTTTAAAAGACTACTTTTATTGAATGAGAGTTTTACCTAGCACAATGAGCCTGGGGTGGTGGGAAGGGAGAACTGGGCCTCGGCATCGGCAGGAGTGGTAGTCGCCTATGAGTATTAGAATTTAGATGAACAAAGGCATAGAAAAACCCTGAAATATGTACTGACACAAAGCTACAACCCTCGATTTTGTAAGTAGTAGTAGTAAATACATACGTATATACAATATACAACAATACGCATAATGCAATTAGCAGTACCAGTAATAAAATAACTGAATAAATAGTAGTAGAACCTTTATTTAGCCAGGAAAATCAATTAAGAACAAATTCTTATTACAATGATGACCTGACAGGAGGCAAAAGGCGTCCTGAGGGGATGGGGTTTGGGAGGAAAAAATAAAAAGACAGACTCCGGGCACTACAGAACCCAGGAGACAACACAATGACACAGAGCAGAGATGACAGGCATAGCAGTTAAACATATAAAATCTCTAAAACAATATTGCTGTGGTTCAATCTGTCATTAAAATAATATAGAACATTCATCCATTCAATCCTTCATGGCAAGGATAACTAAGCTGAATAGTGAATAAAGTGATATGTGAAAAGTAAAATGACAGTGAAATTAAATGACAGTGCGTTCCTCACCACTGCGATCTGGCTCCTCTGTCCTCGTATATTTTGGGTCTGATTCCTCACTACTGATGTCTGCCTCTGCATGGGCCCTCTCTCCTTATTTATTCTGTCTCAGTCACCACTGCTATCTGGCTCCTCTGTCCTCTTGACTTGTGGTTCTGCAGGCTTAGTTCGACCTATGAATTTCAACAATGCTCCTGTAAAATATATAGATATATAGTATTATGGGTCAACATTAAAATAACATACACTGGAGAGCAAAATGTGAAATGCCATTGACTGTAGGCTACATATTATCCACACAATTGTCAGCAGGGGCAATAACAACTAAAATGTGAACTAACTTGAATGCATTAGTCCACAACACATAGCCTAACGTAGAGTAGAGAATGAATGAATGGTTTCTGCAAAATACACAGAAATAGAAATAAGGTTCAAATTACAATAACTAACCAGACGATGGTTATTAATAATAAGCAACAGCAATACTAATTGTTGCTAAAACACATTAGACACGTTGCAAACACACGGCTAATAAAAGCTAAGTTAGCATCTCATCCACACACTATCATAGCTTAACTTAGCTAACTAGCTAGCATTAGCTCAATTCCTGAACAACATAGAAACTAAAAACGGGACATCAAGACTCATTAACACACTGACTGAGCAGGACACTATGCATACAATCTTATAACATTACCAACACTAAAGATCTGCATATATGCTCACATTCTTCACGAACGCATTCTCTCTGTGACGATGGTAATTATGCATGTGACGATGCGCAATAATGTCCTGAACGCACATGTGTAACCAGCTCGAAGACCCGTAGCTGAACTACTTTAGCTGTCCCTAAATGTGCCTGACTAAAACACGAACGATATAATGCAGATCAAGGAGAACAAGGGGAATTTACAAGACATAGACTAACTGTGGTTACATTACTTAACTAGCTCATCATCGTCACCAGTCAGAAAATGTCCGTTAGCCGTGGGGCTAGTTTTCGCTATGTTAAACTCCATTGACTTATGCTAAAATGTTAGCGATCTAAAGGTCCGCTATTTTTGGCTGTTTTGGGTCGACTTCAGTTGACTGTAAAATCGAAAATCTTCGAAATTGAATGTTCACAAAGCTGCGGACCGGTTATACACTCATACACGAGGGAACTAACATAGCTAATTTAACTAACGTTAGCTAATGTAGCTGGTGTAGTGCCGAGAGACGGGACATACGGATTAAGCAACTAGACTACTTATAGTGTACATGCAGAATTATTTCAATTTAAAATAGTTTTAAATGCTCACACACATACCTGACTCTGGTGCTGTATTTTCCTCTCGTTTCTTTTTAATTTTCCGTTTCGAAGCACCTGATGAATGCTTTCTCTTTGACACTCAGCGACAGAATCAACAGACAGAGGCAGCAACGCAGATTTGAATCTGCCAATCAGATCAATCTATTGCTGGAGAGGGGGGGGGGCTCCCCGAAATCAGCCGGAAGTGGCGCATTCGAATACTGTTTGGGCTGTCTGCCGTGGATGGGCCGCGTTCCACTCCAAATAGCCGGTCGGCCGTAATATATGCATAGATATATATGCGTGCATATATTCATATATATTGCGTGCATATATGCATATAATATATATTATATATATATATATATATATATATATGAATATATATATGCACGCATATATGCACGCATATATGAATATACAGGACTGTCTCAGAAAATTAGAATATTGTGATAAAGTTCTTTATTTTCTGTAATGCAATTAAAAAAACAAAAATGTCATACATTCTGGATTCATTACAAATCAACTGAAATATTGCAAGCCTTTTATTATTTTAATATTGCTGATTATGGCATACAGCTTAAGAAAACTCAAAAATCCTATCTCAAAAAATTAGAATAGTTCCTCAGACCAAGTAAAAAAAAAATTTATAACAGCAAAACACAATCAAACATTTGAAAATGTCCATTAATGCACTCAGTACTTGGTTGGGAATCCTTTTGCACGGATTACTGCATCAATGCGGCGTGGCATGGAGGCAATCAGCCTGTGGCATTGCTGAGGTGTTATGGATGCCCAGGATGCTTCAATAGCGGCCTTTAGCTCATTAGCATTGTTGGGTCTGGTGTCTTTCAGCTTCTTCTTCACAATACCCCACATATTCTCTATGGGGTTCAGGTCAGGGGAATTTGCAGGCCAATCGAGGACAGTAATGCCATGGTCAGTACACCAGTTACTGGTGGTTTTGGCACTGTGGGCAGGTGCCAGATCATGCTGGAAAATGAATTCCTCATCTCCATAGAGCTTTTCAGCAGACGGAAGCATGTAGTGCTCTAAAATCTCTTGGTACACAGCTGCATTACTCTGGGCTTGATGAAACACAGTGGACCAACACCAGCAGCTGACATGGCTCCCCAAACCATCGCTGACTGTGGGAACTTCACACTGGATTTCAAGCAACTTGGATTTGCGCCTCTCCAGCCTTTCTCCAGACTCTGGCGCCTTGACTTCCAAATGAAATACAAAACTTGCTTTCGTCTGAAAAGAGGACTTTGGACCACTGTGCAACTGTCCAGTGCTTCTTTTCCTTAGCCCAAGTCAGACGCCTCTTCCGTTGTCTTGAGTTCAGAAGTGGCTTGACCATGGGAATACGGCTATTGTAGCCCATTTCCCGGACACGCCTGTGAACAGTGACTTTTGATACCTGGACTCCAGCTTCAGTCCACTGTCTTTGAAGCTCCCCCAAATTCTGGAAGCGACTCTTCTTCACAATGCTGTTAAGGCTGCGGTCATCTCTCTTGGTTGTGCAGCGTTTCCTGCCACATTTCCCCCTTCCAACAGACTTTTTGTGGATGTGCTTTGAAACTGCACTCTGTGAACAGCTTGCTCTTTGAGAAATTTCTTTTTGTGTCTTACCCTCCTGATGGAGGGTGTCAATGACGGTCCTCTGGCAGCAGTCAGATCAGCAGTCTTCCCCATACTTGTGATTTAGTTTACTGAACCAAGCTGAGTGTTTTTCAAGGCTCAGGAAACCCTTGCAGGTGTTTCGAGTTAATTAGACGATTCAAGTGATTCGTTGAACACCCTACTAGTATACTTTTTCATGATATTCTAATATTTAGAGATAGGATTTTTGAGTTTTCTTAAGCTGTATGCCATAATCAGCAATATTAAAATAATAAAAGGCTTGCAATATTTCAGTTGATTTGTAATGAATCCAGAATGTATGACATTTTTGTTTTTTTAATTGCATTACAGAAAATAAAGAACTTTATCACAATATTCTAATTTTCTGAGACAGTCCTGTATATATATGCGTGCATATATGCATATATATATGCGTGCATATATGTGTGTGTCTATATATTTATAAACTGTATATTATTTTCCATCATTCAATGGACAATTTGTACTTTTTTTATATGTAGGCTACCATCAAACATATGTTCATATATAAAGTGGGTAACTATACAAAACGAAGTGAGATAACTGTTTATGAATATCTGTTCAATTTTATGTAAACTCATGAAAGATAAATGAGTGTTTCAATAAAACTATTACATATAAATGTATAGTGCAGTTTTTGTTTTCATTGCAATATATTTTTTTTATATGTATCAATATATAGCCATACATGGTCCATGCATATATTGCAATATATTTAAAAATATAAGGACTACTTTCCCATATATGGAAATGTATGATCCAATATATTGTATTATATTTACCAATATATTACAATATATTTTGTTTCATAAGGGATTGAATATAACAATCAAACATAACAAAATATACACAGCTATATCAGATCGCGTTTTAGATGCGACTTTAGAGTAGAGGGGAATTATTGAAACGGGATTTGTACAGTGTTCCACGGCATCTGCCGCTGCGAAAATGTGGGGCAGGGCTGAAAAGTGGGGGGGCCAATGGCCCCCTGGCCCCCCCACTTCCGGCGCCCTTGGTGTACAGTGTGGCAATATAATAACAATAAACTGTGCCAGGTGTGTTGTATGCACAGTAAATAGGCTCAGCAGCAAACCCACCGTTATTATTTATCTTCCTGAGACCCACTGCATCCGTCTGCCATAAACATACATGTTAGTTTCGGCCCATAGTGGACTCCATTTTGTGTTGTGTAAAATGGGGGGGGGGAATTAAAAGTTTGCAAATCCCCATGTCCTCCTCAGAGGACAATCATAAAAACATTTAGTTTTAGGTCAAATAATATTTAAATGATATAAATTATCATATTTGTGTATGTGCCCCTGCCATTCCTCCACAAGGTTGCAACATTGATGATAAATAAATGACAAATAAAGCTTTGCCAGTTTATAACCGATGAAACATGATGGTATCAGAATAATCACTTACATGTGATGTATAGGATGCTACGGTCACTAAAGATAAAGTGTCAGGAGAAATAAGCAAGCTACAGGATCTGTTTAACAGCAAATAGAAGTTCACATTTTTAATGTAAATAAAATAGAAGTTGTACATGTAAATTAACATTATCAATATAAAATAAAGTGTCAGTTGTATCAAGACTATATAATAACAGTAATAACAATAATATAAAATGAACTGGTGAGCATCTTGTCCTCCGTTTCCTGGGCCTTGGTGAACAGCACCATCTGATCCCCGTGCATCGACTCTTTCACCACGGCACGCCGGTCCTCCAACGCCTGGCGGTGTCAAAGAAATTCGCATCCCGTGTCCGCTTTCCTACGAGGGGAAAATAAGCAAGATACAAGATCTGTTTAGTCGCCATGTAGTTTTACAACATACTAGGAATGTGTTTTTTGTATTTTCACAAATAGAATTAAGGTTTCACAAATCTGAAACTGTGTTATAAAGATGTTTAGCCTCTCTGGGATAATCCAGTCCAGATTTGATGAGTCTAGATATAGTGGTTTAAGATCAGGACCTGGTCTAATGTGGTCTACATGTAAAAAGCACTGAAATGCTTGAACTTGTTTAATGTTGTTGAGGCAAGTGAGTTAACATAAAATATGATGAATATTATGAAATAAACATGATTGTGAACATCAGTTCGATGCGTAACGTTCTTTCAAGACAAAGTTACAGTGTGTGTACCTTTGCGTTTGGTTGCTGGTAAGGGGGACGAGCTAGCGCTGTGATCTAGAATGCAAAGCTCGCTTGTTTCCAATCCCGAGAGTTGTCCATCCTCGCCTGAAACAGACGATTAGTGCCATGAGTTAGTGAAGCAAATTACAGAAACACTGCACAGTTATTCACAAGTCAAAACGTTTTCATAGCGGCCGAGAATATCTAGCTAGCTAGATGTAGCTAGCTCGGGGCCGGTGTTAGCCTATTCAGCCTAGTATGGCTAGCTTGATCTACTGAGCAAATAAAAGTACATCTGAGACCATTATTGTGTAGATTAAAACCCCAGTGCATGTAGTTGATTTTACCTTCGTCGTGGTAGTCATCGTTGGCCACTGAATCCGCCGTTTGTAGTCCTGAGTTTCTTTATTTTTAGCCGGCTGTGCACGATTCCCAGGTCGTGAGTGAAAGCTACTGAACTGGCTTCAGTAGCATTCCCTGGGTCGCGTCCTCGGCGTAGATCTCCAGAAGCGCCGACACCTCCTCATCATTTCTTGATGCTTGCCATAACTGCTTTCAAAAACAAACCCAACGCTCCGTCGGTGCGCTGGGTTTTTGTAGCGAGGAAAAACAATGGCGTCTCCACACAACATTTTCACAGTTGTACGGGCGTGGTTTGCAATTCGCCCAGCCAATCAGCACTGGGGCACTTTTGGGGCACTTTTCACCCACAGAAAAGTACTCTCTCCCAGCGGGCTCTAAAAATGGGGGTAAAAGTACCCGAGATTAAGTACGATTTTTGGTGTGAACGCGACATAAGGGGTACTCACGGAACTAAATGCGAAAAGTACGGTGAAAAGTACTCCGGTGTGAACGCGGCTATTACGTCCAAAACAGTCGGGCATTGTTTCTGATAGCAACGTTTCTGATAGTGCCGGGTCCACATTTCAGATATTACGTCATATCGGACGCAAATCTGGATCAGCTCCGAGGAAAAGAGAGAGGGTTTTATTTTCTGACACTGCGTGAGTTCCCCGACACACCGGGGACACATAGTGATGTATAAAAGACATCATAAAGTGCATTTTGCATGACAGGTCCCCTTTAAGATCGTTCAAACATGAAGAGTTTTTCTCTCAGAAATCTTCCTGCACCGAATCAAGCTTCTGTAAAAGGACATTTAATCATTGCTTCATATATATACATTATATATATATATATTACGTGTATATATTTAACTTTTTATTTACTAATGAGCAGGTTTTCTCTCAGGAGCCGTCTGTCTCTGAGCTCCTGTGGAGGGCCAACAAGGATGTGGGTAAGTCAACATGCACATTGATTTATTTATATTTTAGAAGTAGATTATAACTAGATTATTCTTAACTATATAATATATTGCAAAAAACAACAACAAATATCTCCAAAAAAGATAGAAGCTGCAGAACATTTCCACACGTGTCTAATGTTGGTGGTATGTTTTTACTTTGAATCGGCATATTAAGAGTATTCTTATTTATTCTTTATATTTTGTATAAGCTATTCTATAGATATGTTTTAGATATATACATCTTTCTAGTGTTGATATGTATATTTTACTTTTTACATCTGCTAATTGTGAATGCTACCTTCCCATTAATGCGTCCCTACTAATGTTTTTTATTAAAATAATATACATAAATGTGTAATTTACTTTTATTTTAATACATTTAAAAATCGTATTGTGTCTATATTTATATGCATCGACTTCGTTCCTCACTGCTAGATCCTGTGATTATATTATTTATACTTATATTATATTGTATTCCTGTCCTCCTGCAGTGCGCACAGATAAGGAACCCCTCGTTATGGATGACATTGCGTACGACAGTGAGAGCGAGAGGAACGCTGACCCCTGCACCTCCGCCAGCTGCATGTGGGCGAAATCTGCAGATGGGAAGATCTACGTGCCGTATGTCATCGCCTCGCACTACGGTACGAGACTAAATCAAGTTTTATCTGCAAAGGAGAAGCAGAGGTGTGAAGTAACTAAGTAGATTTACTCAAGTACTGTATTTAAGCACAATTTTGAGCTACTTGTACTTTAGTATTTCCATTTGTTGCTACTTTGTCCTTCTACTCCACTACATGTAATTAATACCTTTAGTTACTTTACAGATCTGGATGAATAATGTGAAATATAATCAAGTGTTAAATCAGACTTTAGTTCCACCTGGAGTAAATTCACAAGCTACCCTGCAGTATACAAAGTCATTCAAACTAGCTGCATCTTTACCAGCTTTGAGAACACTTTAATGATCAATCATTATAAAACATATCATATATATTATTCTGGAATGGACCAATCTGCACAATGACTACTTTTACTGTCGCTACTTTAACTATATTTTGATGATAATACTTTTCTACTTTTACTTGAGTAACATTTTGAATGCAGGACTTTTACTGAAACAGAGTATTCCTACACTCTGGTACTTCTACTTTTACTCAAGTACAATATCTGAGTACTTCTACTTTTATTTCTCCCACCTCTGAGGAAAAGTCTAAGAACCTGAATGTGACCTTTGACCTAGTTTGACCTCCATTGAACCACAGCTACTTTTACTCAAGTACAAGATCTGAGTACTGAGATTGCACATTTGTTCACTGTCTCATAGCATATTTTAGTTTACTCAGTGCAGACAGGTTGTCTTGAATCTTGCAGACACTGCCCTTATTTTAACCTCTTATTCCTTGAGCCAAGTCCCTGTTAGAGAACGTGCTATTCAAGCATTGTGTCGCTAACAGGTGAAGGTATGTCACCATTGGTTGACAGTTTTGAAAGGTTGGGCTATTTTGATTCCTTACTATGTTATCATTAAATAATGCCAGATTAAATTAGAATCTAATACAAAAAGTGGTCATATGAATGAGTTACTATTTGTTTTAACTTAATTACCTGTGTACTGCAAAATGTAAATTCACAATACAAGGCCTTTTTTGATTTTTTTCTCCAAATGAGTTTCACTCCCATCTGTACTCTGAGTGGTTTGTTCATATATCATCAATAGCCAGATTTATAGACTGATTATTGATGATTGCGTTAAGGATTATAACATCTGTTTCCCTAAAAAAACATGTGGAGAATAGATTTGCTGCTGCTGACAGTTTTTCTGGATTTATATCGTGGTACAAACCCATATCAAAACTCCCCTCTGTAAAAACCTTTGACTCTAATAAGTCGACAATAAAACAAGAATTTAATAACATTTCTGAACATTTCAGAAAACGTGTACTGTAATAAAAAACAAAGTCATGATGTAAGTGAAACATTTTTAATTGTAATATTATTCACCATCCACCTCTTTAAAAATAATGACATTTCAAATGATAAGCTCCATCTTATAAACAGGTATTAGAAGTATTCGATGTTCTCGCGTCCAGGAGAGGAGCTTAGAATGAAGAGACTAATGGAGTCTCCGAAAAGGTTCAAATTGGTGAGTTTAATTAAATGGCACGATGATACAACAAGCAGAGGGTAGGGAAAAGACAAAGCAGGTGATGTCTCTCGTGGAGCTCCAGCGAAAAAAGGTCTCGTCTTCTCCTTCCCGATCTCCTTTATCTTCTTCTCGTTCCCTCCTGCTGTGTAGATAGGGGGTACGCCCTCCTCGGTCTTCGACATCGCGTAATACAGAGGCCTTTGACATTCTGTATTCCCTGCCTACTTCCTTAAGCCTTTTCTCCTCCTTATCTCTTTCATGACTTTCTATTTAATACCTTATAAACAGCTGTAGGTTAGTTTAAAACATTGTTCGCGACATGTAACATACAGACCGGATATGAAGGATTTTCAGAATAAAGGCTTGGCATTGAGACTTTGAGAACTTCCGGGTTTTTTTTCACAATAAAACAGCTTTTAAAACTGACGATATATTTTAGACTAATTATGCTATTAACATTGATTTTAATTTCTAACACAGGGCATTATTAAAATAGACTTTACAAGCATATTTCATGCAATTTTGATATTTAAAAAACCCTTTATTTATCTCCCAGTCAAACGGGACGTTTGCAGTCAGTTAGTCTCACCTGTACAGGCAGTGCTGGAGTGTGTTCAAGGTGAAGAATGAGATCATAATCATTAGAAGCAGTCCAACCAGTCAGACCGCTCTCACTGACACAGGCTGCAGCCATCAGACACTTAGATTAGCTTAGTTTAGCATATATGCTAGGAAAAGGGGGAAATAGTGAGTGACAAAATACACATTTAAGTGAACTTAATATATCTCTGTACAAAAACTGAAATGTAAAAACAATTTGGCGACTTGTTTTGGTCCCAGTCAAGAAATAGCCCGACCCATAATCCCCTGTTAAACGTCTTATTGATGTTTTTACTCCTCTGATTTGGTATGGATTAAACAAACTGGATTCAGAGCTGCTGATAGGTGGATTTTGTTACCTTTGGACAGGCTGGCTTTGTCTTCCTGTTTCCAGTCTTTATGCTAAGCTAAGCTAACCAGTTGATGGCCTTATTTCTAACAAACATATACAGCAATCTTAATATCTATGATCAGCTGATCCAAGAGGGTTTTAAATAGTTTATAAAGCTTCAGAAGAACCAAAGCTATCAGACAAATGTAGTTAAGTAGAAATGGAAATAGTTAAGTAAATTTTTTTAAGCTACTTTCCCTAAATTGAGAACTAGTGAAAACTGTACTTCAGTAAGTACATTTAAAAAAACACAAAAAATAACATTCTTTGTTCTTTTTTTTTAATCCATTGAGGCTTTGTTCAAACTTTACAAGCAGTGTGCAGAGAGGTGGACGAAATACAATTAACATAACACAACAGACAGCTGAGATGTAACATTTACATTTTTACATCTAATTTTGTACCAATTAATTCAAGAATGAATCCTGCAATGTACTCATTTAAAACACACCGGAGACCCATCATTTTCCCCTCAATTGAAAATTATAAAAAATATATATGAATATATACAGTATTTTACGAATGAAAAAAGGAGTGCATTACTTCCACTAGTAATGTGTGCAAGTATGAAACACTTTTTGAACACACAATTTGAGACAATAAATACTTTTCTTGTCCCCCTGACATATAAAAGAAGTGGTAAAAGTTTATCTCTGAGTAAATAGTTTTCTGATCACTTCAAGTCATGACGGCAGGAAGTGCAATCCGTAGAATAAACTAGAGTACATTAGAACATACTCATCAGTATTTTATGTGTTTTTATGCGTCTCATCAAGGTGAACCATATGTGATCAGATTCTGAAATGTACAATGTGTACAATGTACTTCCCCAGTTGAATACATTTATTACATTTAGTGAGAGTGACTCTTTCTGAAGAAATCAAATGGTTGTTCTACTCAGTGTGATTGACAGGAGAGATGATCAGAGGGACAGAGTTTTTACCACCTTCATTAAGACTGGGACTAAAGTATGGGTAGAGTTTCTCTTTGAAGCAGCAGCCAGTGAAGGAGTAGATCAGAGCTGCAGCATCAACATCATAAAAGGAGACCAGACCCTCCTCATAATCCACAAACACCCCCACCTTCTCAGGCTGAGACTTCAGAGAGAGACGGACTGAAGGACCAGCAAGAGCTTTGTACTCATTTTCATTCTTCAACCATATCATCCAGTAACCATCCTGAGGAGACAGTGAGATCTTTCCCTTCCTGTTGATCGACTCTCTGGCCACTCCTAGAGTCCACTCAGTCTTCCCTTTAACCTGAACCTCGTAATAAATATTCCTGAAGAGAAACTGTGCTTTGCTAAGACATTGACACCATAATTAAATCTCTCTGGATTCTTTGGGAGATTCTTCCTCACATCACCATGTTTAACTTGTTTTCCATCATCAGACAGGATGAGTGCAGGATGTGCTGTATCAGGATCAAGAGTCACCTCCACCTCATACTGCTGGACCCTCTTCAGCTCGAGCAGCTTCTTCATCTGTTCACTGAGCGTCTCCTCCAGCTGAGTCACAGCTCTCCTCACAGTCCCCTCATATGAAGGTGGACGGACCCTGACTTCTGTCCAGTTCTTGGTGGGTGGAGCAGCGTTCAGGGACGTGAAGCTTTGGAGGAGGTGGAGCTGGTCTTCAGAGCGTGACAGCTGCTCCACCTCAGAGCTTCTCTTCTTCAGCTCAGAGATTTCCTGTTCCAGCTCTTTGATGAAGCCTTCAGCCTGTTCCTCTGTCTCTCTCTGCTTCTCTTTGATGGTGTCGATGAGCTCGGCCTGGCTTCTCTCAACAGACTCCTTCAGAGCGGTGAAGACCTGAACACCATCTGCTATCTCTCTGTCTGCTCCTTCCTTACTGAGCTCCACTGAGCGATTCATCTCCTGAATCTTCAGTCGTCTCTTCTGGATCATCTGCTGAATTTCAGCCTCTGTCTTCCCCAGCTCAGCCTTCTTTCCTTCATATCCTTCTTTCAGAGGAACAACATCATGTGTCTTGTGGTCTGAAAGAGTGCAGAGCATGCAGACACACACCTGGTCGGTCTGACAGAACAGCTCCAGCAGTTTATCGTGCTTCACACACATCCTGCCTTCCAGGTTCTCCTCAGGGTCGATCAGCTGATGTTTCTTCAGGCCTGGCCTTGTCAGATGAGGCTCCAGGTGAGTCTCACAGTAGGACTCCAGACACACCAGGCAGGACTTCAGGGCCTTCAGTCTGGTTCCAGTGCAGGCGTCACAGGGAACTTCTCCTGGTTTGACACTTGTTGCTCTGAGCTGCTGCTGCTGGCTTTCTGTTGAGCTGACTGTCTGAACTGAGCAGCCATCTCAGAGATGAAAGTGTTGACCCGCAGCTCAGGCTTTATGTTGAAAACCTCTTTGCAGTTGGGACACTGACTCGGGACATTTCTGTCCCAGTGTTCAGAGATGCAGGCTTTACAGAAGTTGTGTCCACATGGTGTGCTGACTGGATCAGTGAACACATCCAGACAGATGGAGCACAGAAACTGATCTTCAGTCAGCAGACAGCTGGCAGCAGACATGTCTCTCTGAGGACAAAACGTGTGAAAAAAACAAAAACTGTAATGTATATATGATTTATCTCTTGTATCTGTTTGTATAAGTCAAATAGATGGTGATACTGACTCTGCTGATGTATCATGATTATGCAGAGGGTGAAAGATTGCTCAAATATACAGTACACTGTTATTGTTAAATGTTAAAGAAATATCTCTGTTTGTTAATATTATAAATACATCTGGAAAGTCATAACAGCATTCAGTTTAAACTCTAAGAAACACAATGTGTAAGCTCTAATACTGTTGGGGGATTTTGCCGTTGTTGAACAGAGGAGTGAAACCTCCTGCTGAGCATCACTGAAGTTAATACTAGTAAAAAACAGTAAACGTTATCAGCTTCAAAAGGCAAACAGCAGTTACTACAGAAACAGGTTCAAAGCTCAAGGCTACTTACCACAGTGTGTACAAATAATATAAGATGAAATATCTAATTGTCATGCCTTTTTATAAGCAATACGTGTAACAACACCAGATCCCTTGCTTTGGACAGTCCAGAACAAATCTAATATTTAGATTCTACTTTGTTTAATAGAGTCAATTATAAAGATGTTTTAAAATGCAGGAAATATGAAAATAAGTATAAGCTAATGCTAGCTTTGACTGTATGCTGTCTAACCTTACTTACACAGAGTTTACATTGTAGTTTTGGCTGTTGCTAATGTAAATGTTGAGGTTTATATCTTAACTGACACATGTATATAGTATAATGTAGTGATCACTAATTAACGGGGTTACATAATTCAATCCAGGAACTACAGGTTGGGGGTATTGTTTCCGCCCGGACATATATGTTGACGGTACCTCCGGGGTACCTACAGTGGGTGTTTCTCAATCGCGAGTACGCTTGCTTGGTAGCACATGTCTGCCGAGCATCTTGCTTCAGAAGCGAGTCAAGAATACTTCCTGCCATTTGGAAAACAAAGAGTGGAACACGCTAGCAAGTGTGCGTCATATGAGAGGCCCCGCCTTACATCTTCCGCCACACATTTGGGGAAATTGGTCCGTGCGCAAAGCATTGTGGGGATTTTAAGACCGCGGAGTCTACTCATGTGCACACTCGATATTTCTCCAAACGGAGTGCGCCGGGCTCGGTAGATTTCCAAGTATACTGGAGATTGGAACAGTACTTCGGCGGCACTCGATGACGTAGTATGCTTGAAATAGTGGCTCGGAAGCAGCTTTACTCGCGATTGAGAAACACCCAGTGGCACTTGGAAATCTACCGAGCCCGGCGTACTCCGTTTGGAGAAATATCGAGGCTGCACATGAGTAGACTCCGCGGTCTTAAAATCCCCACAATGCTTTGCGCACGGACCAATTTTCCCAAATCTGTGGCGGAAGATGTAAGGCGGGGCCTCTCATATGACGCACAGCTGCACACTTGCTAGCCTGTTCCACTCTTCGTTTTCCGAATGCCAGGAAGTATTCTTGACTTGCTTCTGAAGCAAGATGCTCGGCAGACATGTGCTACCAAGCAAGCGTACTCGCGATTGAGAAACACCCAGTGTGTGTCCCCCTTTCACTTTCTCTTCTCATCTCAGCCTGCGACCTGACAGCATGTCAATTTCTGCTGCTCAATAAAGTGAGATTTGCACCTTCGATGCACCGCCTCTGACTCCCTTCACTCGGCACTACAATAATATTCTTTATATGGTAAAATGGATGTAATACAGTCAGATTCAGATTTTAATCCAACTTTGACTAAATTGCATTGAACATGTGGCTTTCAGCTGCCTGCACTGACCATTCTGTCCATTTTATTGACAATTTTAACTTTTTCTGGGATCGCAGACATCTTTTTAAAGCAGATGGAGTTTGCCTGAACAAGTCAGGAGTGAAATTGTTTATCTCTAACATATTCAACTGCCTGCGTCAGCAATCTGTTCCCTCTGCCAAGGACAAGCGGCAAGAGGAATCAAAACAGGAGAAAGACACAACACATTGCGCAGAAAACCCTGAAGAAGTATCACTGCACCCGCCTGAGGAATGTTCTGATTATGGGAGACCTATGACACAAATGGAGGAGTCTCCACTGCCCGTCACCCCCCCTGTCAACGCCTTTGAGGATACTCTTCATTCATCCCCCAGCTCTCTCTACTCTCCGCTCACCCTTTCACCCTCGCCCTCCCCCCTGGAGTTTGATGACCGCATGAAGGCGAGATGCAGGGTTGGCAGCATGTCCTTTACCCCCGCCCCTCAACGCCCACCAAAATCACCGAAGACAAGCCTACGTCAACCACCTCCCCCCCCTGGCAGCATCTCCTTTACCCCCGCCCTTCCACAACGCCCACCAAAATCACAGAAGCAGAGACGCGCACCATCTCCCCCGTCTTCATCACCGTGCCTACGTCAACCACCTCCCATCCCTTCAAGAAAGCATCTGCAGTCTCCGAAGCCTGATAAGGATGTGTGTGTACAAAACGCAACAAACTTTTACTGATATGTGATGGGTCCAGGCTCAAGGGCATATGGCACTCTCAACTCTTTCCAGCACATGCCGGGGCCCTGCCTGCCAGTAGCTTTGCCGATATCTGTGTTGATAGGTAATAGATTAAGAGCGGTAAATCAGCTTAGAAACAGGAAGTGCTCAAACGTTTGTGTGAGGTTATCAAATTTAGCAGTGATTCCATGTCAGCCACAGCTTGTCACAACATTTTTTACTGATAGTGTATTTAACAAACTTAAACTAGCTTTATTAAATGTCAGGTCTTTGGCAGGAAAAACATTTTTAATCAATGATTTTATCACTGAGCACAATCTCGATTTTATGTTTTTAACGGAAACTTGGATTGAACAAAATAACAGTGCAGCTGTTCTTATCGAATCAACCCTCCCAACTTTAGTTTTATGAGTCAGGAAAGAATGCATAAGAAAGGGGGTGGAGTTGCTATTTTGTTCAATGATTCCATTCAATGCAGGAAGACATCTTATGGGGACTTTGCTTCTTTTGAATATGTGGCCCTTCAGCTGAAATGCTCCTCTCGAGCTCTGTTCCTAAATATCTATAGACCACCCAAATACTGTGCAAGCTTTTTTGATGATTTTACTGAACTGCTGTCTATAGTGTGTATTGACTTTGACCGTTTAGTCATTGTTGGTGATTTTAACATCCATGTTGACAACCCCCAGGACAGAGGGGCTAAAGAACTGTTTTGTGTTCTTGATAACTATGGACTGACTCAGCATGTGGCGGAGCCCACGCACAATAAGGGGCACACTCTGGACTTAATTATCTCAAAGGGTCTGAATATCTCAAAGGTTGTGGTGACTGATGTTGCACTCTCTGATCATTCCTGTGTTTTCTTTGAGAGCTCTATTTCTGTTCACAAAAATGTTCAGAAAGAGGTAACCACAAAGCGATATTTAACAGAAAATACTAGGGAAATGTTTACTCATAATTTTTCATCCACACTTGCCCCTGCTAACATCTCAGTAAATGAGCTAGTAGATCATTTTAATTCAAAAATTAAAAATGTTATAGATACCATTGCTCCAACTAAGGTAAAGGAAGTGATTAGCAAGAAAATATCTCCATGGAGAAAGGCCATGACCGTGAGAACAGAAAAAAGAGAGTGTCGAAAAGCTGAACGTAGGTGGCGAAAAACAAATCTCCAGGTTCACTTTGAAATCTATAAAGAGAGACTTGGCCTTTATAATTTGGAATTGAAAAACGCACGACAGTCTTTCTTCTCTGACATCATTACCAAAAACAAAAACAACGCACGTGCCTTGTTTGCTACCGTCGACAGACTAACTAACCCCCCAGTGTCAGTAGCCTCTGAATTTCTATCCACCAGGGCGTGCAATGATTTTGCCTCCTTCTTCACTGACAAAATTCAGAAAATTAGACAAGCAGTCAGTGCCTCTGCATCAGGTACAGCAAATGTTTTGTCCCTATGTCCACCTAATATCAATTCAAACACCATGACACAATTCCATCAGATTAATGGTAAAAACTTAGAGGACATTATTCAACTTCTGAAATCCTCCTCCTGCTGCCTTGATATTATTCCAACAGGATTTTTCAAAGATGTTTTTCCTTGCATGGCCTCAGATCTACTTCATATAGTAAACACATCTCTTCACTCAGGTATTTTTCCAGAGGCCCTGAAAACTGCAGTCATTAAACCGCTCTTAAAAAAGAATAATCTAGATGCCTCAGTAATGAACAATTACAGGCCAATATCAAACCTGCCATTTCTAGGTAAAATCATTGAAAAAGTTGTATTTCAACAGTTGAGTAACTTCTTGCATTTAAATAACTGTTTGGATGTGTTCCAGTCAGGATTTCGTCCAAACCACAGCACTGAGACTGCTCTTGTAAAGGTCTTCAATGACATCCACTTAAACACAGACAGTGGCAGAACTTCAGTGTTAGTATTATTAGATCTCAGTGCTGCGTTTGACACTGTTGACCACAACATATTACTAGACCGACTAGAAAACTGGGTGGGACTTTCGGCAACAGTTCTAAATTGGTTTGAGTCCTACTTAAAGGACAGAAAAAACTTTGTTTCTATAGGTAAATACACATCTGAGTTGACAAATATGACATGTGGGGTACCTCAAGGCTCCATCTTGGGGCCTCTTCTCTTTAACATCTACATGCTACCACTGGCTCAGATAATGAAAAACAACAAAATAAGTTACCATAGCTATGCGGATGACACACAAATTTACGTAACAATTTCACCAGGAGATTATGCTCCAATTCAAACACTGAGTAAGTGCATTGAACAAATCAATGACTGGATGTGTCAGAACTTTCTCCAATTAAACAAAGATAAAACTGAGGTAATGGTTTTTGGAGCCAAGGCAGAACGTATAAAAGTTAGCGCTGAGCTTCAGTCTGCAATGTTCAAAACAACAGATAAAGCCAGAAATCTAGGTGTAGTCATGGACTCTGACCTGAGTTTCAACAGTCACATTAAAACAGTTACTAAATCAGCCTACTATCACCTAAAGAACATATCTAGGATTAAAGGACTAATGTCACAGCAGGATTTGGAAAAACTTGTCCATGCTTTTATCTTCAGTAGACTCGACTACTGCAATGGTGTCTTTACAGGCCTCACTAAAAAATCTATTAGAAAGCTGCAGCTAATTCAGAACGCCGCTGCTCGAGTCCTCACTAACACTAAGAAAGTGGATCACATCACTCCTGTTCTGAAGTCCTTACACTGGCTTCCTGTGTGTCAAAGAATAGATTTCAAAATATTGTTGCTGGTTTATAAAGCTTTGAATGGTTTAGGCCCAAAATACATGTCTGACCTACTGCTAAATTATGAACCATCCAGAACTCTCAGGTCTTCAGGGACTGGTCAGCTTTCTGTCCCCAGAGTCAGAACTAAACATGAGAAGCAGCATTCAGTTATTATGCTCCAAATATCTGGAACAAACTCCCAGAAACCTGCAGGTCCGCTGCAACTCTTACTACTTTTAAATCCAGGCTGAAGACTTTTCTTTTTGCCGCTGCTTTTAATTGAACTATTCACATCTTAAACTGCACTGTAACTTTTAACTTTTATCCATGTATTTTTTCTTTTAATGTTTATTTTATTATCTTTTCTTTTTAATGACTGATTTTAAATGCCATTTTTAAAATGTCTTCCATTTTTGTAAAGCACTTTGAATTACCTTGTGTTGAAAGGTGCTATATAAATAAACTTGCCTTGCCTTGCCTTGCCTAAATATGTAGTTAGTGATGTGTCTGTAGTGTACTCACCAGTGTTTGCAGAGTCCTGCTGTGTTGTTGAGAAAAAGCTGCTGGATTCAGTTCAGTGTTTCTTCAGAGAAACAGAGACTTGTCTCGGCTGCTGCTCTGCTGTCGCTCAGACAAACTTCAGCTTTCTTTTCCGGGAAATGGAAACTCTTCTCTTACAGTGTGGTCCCACCTCTGCAGTTTGCCAAGAGGGAGTGGAGGAAGAACTATTGAGGCTTGTTATTTAACTTTGTGACGATGCATTTTACAGCTGATCCAAGAGGCTTTTCAAATAGTGTATTGAGCATAAGTAGGAATGTTTTCTCATGTTATGGTCCCTCTTTAAGAGCCGCTGGTGAAACTTTTCCTCCTCCAGACTGTTTGAAAATGGGTCACGTGATTGTTGCGTCACTTCCTGTTTCACGTAATCTATGTTTTCAGCCGTTAGAAGGTATCAAATAGAATGTAATGAATGAGAATATGAGGAGTAAAGGCTTGTGGAGTTATACAATAAACACACAACGTCTAAATCCTATTATTAGATGCGATATTAATCACAGAGGAACGAACCCGGGAGGAAGACCCGCCCCCCATCGAGACCGGCCAATAGGAGAGGACTATCGACTATAACATATGATGGACAGGAAAAAACGCTCTCTCTCTACCCGGCCACGCGATAAACAACAGCTGGGAGGAGGCAGCGGCACCCACGCGAACGGGAGAGCCGCACCACTCTTATACAAAATGGGTCTGTACCATAGACTGTACTTAAATGCCATTTTTTGCTACTTTGTACTTTTACTCCACTACATGTATTTAATCCCTTTAGTTACTTCACAGATCTGGATGAATGATGTGAAATATAATCAAGTGTTAAATCAGACTTTAGTTCCACCTGGAGTAAATTCACAAGCTACCCTGCAGTATACAAAGTCATTCAAACTAGCTGCACCTTTACCAGCTTTGAGAACACTTTCTGATCAATCATTATAAAACATATCATATATATTATTCTGAAATGGACCAATCTGCACAATGACTACTTTTACTTTTCGTATTTTAACTATAGTTTGATGATAATACTTTTCTACGTTTACTTGAGTCACATTTTGAATGCAGGACTTTTATTGAGTATTCCTACACTCTGGTACTTCTACTTTTACTCAAGTACAGATCTGAGTACTTCTCCCACCTCCGAGGAAAAGTCTAAGAACCTGAATGTGACCCTTGACCTCCATTGAACCACAGCTGCTTTGTTTCTTTCTCCTCAGCTTCTCGTGAGCGCTCCATCATCGAGCACGGCCTGACTTCCTTCCACAATGTTTCCTGCATTCGCTTCGTCAGACGCACGAGCCAGAGAGACTTCCTGAACATCCAGTCAGACGGCGGGTAAACCTCATATTTGTAAACCTACTTCGCAAAAAAACAGATTATGATTCTTGAAGGTCTCCTATTATACTATTTTGAGGCATCCTTTTTTTTTTATTTCCTGCCTTTTTTACACATACTCTCTCCAGTACAGGTTAGCTCTGAGTGTTAGCGATGCTTGCTAATGTAAACAAAGACCATATTACGTCCAAAACACGTAGCAACATTTCTGATAGCAACGTTTCTGATAGCAACGTTTCTGATGGGCCATGGGTGTAAAGCCCTCCCACATTTCCGATATTACGTCATATCGGACGCAAATCTGGATCAGCTCCGTTGTTCCCCCGTTTTTAGAGATTTGGGTACGGAGAAAAAGAGAGAGGGTTTTATTTTCTGACACTTTGTGAGTTCCCTGACACACCGGGGACACATATTTATGTACAAAGGGCATGAAAAAGTGCAATTTGCATGATAGGAGACCTGTAAATTGTGTTTTTGTTGCAGCTGTTACTCGTACGTGGGGCGTCGGGGTTACTCCCAGACGGTGTCTCTGGACCGGCAGGGCTGCCTGTATCACAGCACGGTTCAACACGAGGTGCTGCACGCGCTCGGGTTCAACCACGAGCAGTGCCGCTCTGACAGAGACCAGCACATCCGCATCCTGTGGGAGAACATCCAGTCCGGTCTGTATCCTAAACTGTTCTTATTATACATCCATGCTCTAAAACACCCTCAAATAAGCCCTTAATAAAGTATTTTTTAAAACATCATCCGAGGCGTGTCCCATGTCTCACCTGCGCCACCTCTCTAGACCTCGGCCTGGGTTTTAAACACTTTTAGGGACACTTGGTTGACTTTATTTTAAGATATGTTCCCTCCCCGTGTGCCTACTAACCCGTGTGTATTTCATATTTTATATTTTACATATTTGTTTTATATTTTACATATTTTAACATTTGGGTTGATGTGATTTTTATTACCAGCACTTATTTTTAAAGCACTTTTATGTATTTATTTATCATGTTTTAACACTAATTTTACCTGCATGCCGATTTTAAACAAAGTCAACCTCGGTTCTTTTAGCCAGATGTTTTTAACCCACTTACCAGGTCTTTTACCAGATGTTGTGGTACGCAGCCTCGGACACCCCACCGGGGGAGACCCCTTCGGGGGGGCAGGAGTACAAGTTTTAACCCCGCCGCATACGCTCTGTGCTTTAGCCGCTGCTCTCTTTTATCCCTTTTATTGCATTTTCTTAAACATTTTTTAACACAGACCAAACAGGGCTTTTATAAACTTTTATTGGTTTTACTACAGGAGTTTTTAAACAGGTTAAAAATATTGAACCGAGAGCCCGAGAGCCCGTGCACCACGCTGCTCTCCTATGGAGCGCCGCGCGTTCCCCAAAACCCTAAACAAGTCTTCACCCTACAGTGTTTCCCCTAGGATGGAGTCATAGCAGCGGTGCTAAGGCACGTGGGCCCAGCATAATGTGAGCGTGGAGCGCGTGGAATTTTTTAGTGTGCGCCCTGCCAATTTGTTTCTATGTGTCTGCCAGCACAAGAAAGGCTCTTGAGGCCTAGTACCAGGGCCGGTTCTAGCCAATTTGCTGTCCTAGGCGAGATTTTATATATAAAGAATAAATGAAAAATCTCTACAAAAGACAAATACACTACAAAAACAGAAACTTATTGTAATATACGTCAAAATGGCTTCAAATGTATTCAGTATTGTATGAACATGTTTGAATTGGGGGTATGCCCCCCCAGGAAGATTTTTGAACATTTTAAAGTAAAATGCTTCAATCTGGTGCACATTGAGCACACAATTACTAGAGACCTGATCTAGGGGTACAACTCTAAACACCCATATGAAAAAGATCGGTTTACATTTTAATAATCAAATAAGTGTGTGAACATAACCAATAACCTACCACAGCCAATAACAAATAAATGTAACTTATTTTATTTTTGTTGTTCATTCATATCTTATTTGACCAGTTAACATTTATTTATTTATGCATATTTTTGTATCTCTCCAACTTTAAATGATATTTTTGGTTTACTGTCCTATAGTATACATTGGAATGATTTCAAACCTGTTTTTTTTATCCTAATAATTATAAAGGAGTGCCTTGGAAATATGTGTTTACATAATTTGTGGTCAAAACGTTTGAGACCCACTGAGATAACTTAGACTAAAATGAACTATCTAAACCCTCAGAGAGTCCTTTACCTCACTGAGCCTCTCAGTCTGACAGGAGAGCTCTCCTCCACCCTGGTTGTAGAAACATCTACTTCTTATATCCGTTAGCGCAGCTAGCACCAGATGCTAACAACAACAGCGCCGGTACCGGTGCGCCCTCTCTCTCTCGCTCCCTGCTCGCACTTTGGCTGTGAGCTGCGGGCGCCTGATAAGCCAACATCCCCCACTTTCATCACTTACAGCGCCCATCGTACAGGGTAAATGAAAAGTGTAACCGGGGTGAAAAGGGTGTTACATTTACTTAATTCTGAATGTTGTTACATCAAGGCCGAAAATTAGGATGAGCGCCAACGGTCAAAAACATTTTTTCCCCTCCCAGAGCTACCAGCGCAGCGCCCCCCAGATCTGGCGCCCTAGGCGACCGCCTATGCCAAAAATCGGCCCTGCCTAGTACATACAGTGTAGAGATGGCAAATCCGGATCCTTTTACGGACTCAGGGTCTTCTGAGTCAGTCATTGAAGAGATCATACGAGTCATTTGAGTCATATGAGTCAGCATCACCAAGACCGTAGAAATCCTATCGGTGAAACCGAAAAGTTGTTGCATTTCACGAGCATATTAAACTGACGTTATATTAACCTCCGCTACACAGTGTATTTTGCTTTAATAAAAAATGTTGATCACAAAAAAAAGGGTTATTTTGCGATTTGGCAAATCTGAGTCTGCTGTTGAATCGTGCATGAGGACGAGTCTGCTGGATCTCTGGATCTGCTGCTATATGGCTACGGCTCTGAGTCCGCACGAGTCTGCTGTGTTTTGCACAGTGAGTAAGGATTTGCGAGTCTGAGTCTGTGAAGTTCCGCTGACTCGTAGGCTACTGGTCTCTCTCGATCGTTGACCTGGATTCACGGATCCCGCGATTTTGATTAAGTCCATTATGTTTCCGGCTCTAAATGAAGTTTCAGTGTAGACTTCTAACAAAATTGTCATGTTGTGCAACAGTCTCCTGCGTGTAATAGCTGCATTTCCAACAAGGATCTTACTTGGCAAAACGTTTATTTTGAACATAGCACACAAAAAGAAACAAACAATGACAAATGATAGAAAATTGCAAAACAGTTAGAATATATAAAATGTCTTAATTATACAATTATTATTATTAAACATATAATTATATCTAATCATGTGCCCCCCATATTTTCTCATGGACTGCGTAATCATTGCAATACTGGTGTTTGTATGTGTTAAATGTGTGTAAAGTGGTGTCTTTTGCTTTAATAAAACATATTGATCACAAAAAAAAGGTCATTTTGCGATTTAGCGAATCTGAGTCTGCTGTTGAATCGTGCATGAGGACGAGTCTGCTGGATCTCTGGATCTGCTGCTATACGGTTACGGCTCTGAGTCCGCACGAGTCTGCTATGTTTTGCAGTGAGTCAGGATTTGCGAATCTATGAGTCTGCTGTTGACTCGTGCATAATATAGCCGCGGGAGCCGGGTGCTGGAGGAGGGGCTATGCTCGTGCACATGACGAGTATGGGTCTCTGGATCTGCTATGCTATTAGGGTTACGAGCCGTCGGCTCCTCTGAGTCCCCACGAGTCTGCAGGAAGTTTCACTGATCCGTGTCCCCTCCCCTGAGCCAAACGATCACTTCTGGCAGCTATCCTACTTGCTAAAGGGTAGGCAGATGGACTGGGGTACGTTGTAATGTGATTTTACATGTTATAAAGAGAGTAGCGAGTGACGCAATTTATAGTTTTAATTTGTACGTCACACCAAGTGTGGGACTCAAGGACTCGGGTTAATGGAGAGGGAGACTCGTCATGACCAGCTCATTTCTAGGATCCGGGTTAATGATCCGGATGAATCAGGACTTGCCCATCTCTAGTATTTTCAAATTCTAGCGATCTCGAGCCGGTTTCTCAAACTTACCTACCCCACCTTTAAGTGCAATTGTTTGCTACGTTGTACTTTTACTCCACTACAATTGATTAATACCTTTAGTTACTTTCCAGATCTGGATGAATGATGTGAAATATAATCAAGTGTTAAATCAGACTTTAGTTCCACCTGGAGTAAATTCACAAGCTACCCTGCAGTATACAAAGTCATTCAAACTAGCTGCACCTTTACCAGCTTTGAGAACACTTTCATGATCAATCATTATAAAACATATCATATATATTATTCTGAAATGGACCAATCTGCACAATGACTACTTTTACTGTCGCTACTTTAAAGGTGGGGTAGGTAAGTTTGAGAAACCGGCTCGAGATACACTTTTTGTTATATTCCATGGAATGCTCTTAACATCCTGATAGCAATGAATATCTTAAGTGCTTTGACAAAAAATCCATAAAAAAATGTCATCTGTAGTACTGTAAAAAGCACGACCAATCATCTGAGCCGGCCCGGCTAAAGTAACTGGATGGCCTACCTGCCTGTCAGCCTTCCATCTGTTCACAAACTTATCTCGTGCCCTCATTGGTCATGTGCGCTGTGTGTGTGTTGGAGGAGGGGCTCTGTAAGGAAGTGGCAGATTTTTTCCGGTTGTGTATTTTCAAATTCTAGCGCACTCGAGTTGGTTTCTCCAAAATTACCAACCCTACCTTTAACTATATTTTGATGATAATACTTTTCTACTTTTACTTGAGCAACATTTTGAATGCAGGACTTTCATTGAGTATTCCTACACTCTGGTACTTCTACTTTTACTCAAGTACAGATCTGAGTACTTCTCCCACCTCTGAGGAAAAGTCTAAGAACCTGAATGTGACCCTTGACCTCCATTGAACCACAGCTGCTTTGTTTCTTTCTCCTCAGCTTCTCGTGAGTGCTCCATCATCGAGCGCGGCCTGACTTCCTTCCACGATGTTTCCTGCATTCGCTTCGTCAGACGCACGAGCCAGAGAGACTTCCTGAACATCCAGTCAGACGGCGGGTAAAGCTCGTATTTGTAAACCTACTTTGCAAAAAAACAGATTATGATTCTTAAAGGTCTCCTATACTATTTTGAGGTATCTTTTTTTATTTCCTGCTTTTTTACACATTCTCTCTCCAGTAGAGGTTAGCTCTGAGTGTTAGCGATGCTTGCTAATGTAAACAAAGACCATATTACGTCCAAAACTGTCACGCATTGTTTCTGATAGCAACGTTTCTGATAGTGTCGTGGGTGTAAAGCCCTCCCACATTTCAGATATTACGTCATATCGGACGCAAATCTGGATCAGCTCCGTTGTTCCCCCGTTTTTAGAGATTTGGGTACGGAGGAAAAGAGAGAGGGTTTTATTTTCTGACACTTTGTGAGTTCCCTGACACACCGGGGACACATCTTTATGTACAAAGGGCATGAAAAAGTGCAATTTGCATGATAGGAGACCTGTAAATGTTGTGTTTGTTGCAGCTGTTACTCGTACGTGGGGCGTCGGGGCTACTCCCAGACGGTGTCTCTGGACCGGCAGGGCTGCCTGTATCACAGCACGGTTCAACACGAGCTGCTGCACGCGCTCGGGTTCAACCACGAGCAGTGCTGCTACGACAGAGACCAGCACATCCGCATCCTGTGGGAGAACATCCAGTCCGGTCTGTATCCTAAACTGTTCTTATTATACATCCATGCTCTAAAACACCCTCAATAAGCCCTTAATAAAGTATTTTTTAAAACATCATCCGAGGCGTGTCCCATGTCTCACCTGCACCACCTCTCTAGACCTCGGCCTGGGTTTTAAACACTTTTAGGGACACTTGGTTGACTTTATTTTAAGATATTTTCCCTCCCCGTGTGCCTACTACCCCGTGTGTATTTTATATTTTACATTTTACATATGTTTTATATTTTACATATTTTAACATTTGGGTTGTGATTTTTATTACCGGCACTTATTTTTAAAAGCACTTATTTAAAAAAAGAAGCACTTTTATGTATTTATTTATCATTTTTTAACTAATTTTACCTGCATGCCGATTTTAAACAAAGTCAACCTCGGTTCCTTTAGCCAGATGTTTTTAACCCACTTACCAGGTCTTTTACCAGATGTTGTGGTACGCAGCCTCAGACACCCCACCGGGGGAGACCCCCTCGGGGGGCAGGAGTACAAGTTTTAACCCCGCCGCATACACTCTGTGCTTCAGCCGCTGCTCTCTTTTATCCCTTTTATTGCATTTTATTAAAGATTTTTGAACACAGACCAAACAGGGCTTTTATAAACTTTTATTGGTTTTACTACAGGAGTTTTTAAACAGGTTTTTAAACAAAAAATATTGACCCGAGAGCCTGTGCACCACGCCGCGCTCCTAACCAACCTTTTTGGAAGTACTTTTGGTCCCCACAAGCATGGGCGTAATTTCCACTGGGGACAGGGGGGACATGTCCCCTCCACTTTTCAAATTCCATTTGTGTCCCCCCACTTTTACATTTTTTTTTTTTTTTTTTTTACGCAAGCGGTCATCGTCACGGAGGAGCGTCTGTGTGGCACGAGCGCATCTTGTGAGAGAGAGAGAAAGAGAGAGAGAGAGACATAGAGAGTTACGGGGGTTGTTGTTAGCATTTGGTGCTAGCTCGGAGCTAATGGAGATTAGTAGCTGTTTCAACAATAAGGAGAGGGAGAGCTCTTTCCTGTCGGACTTTGAGAGACTGAGAGAGAGAGAGAGAGAGAGAGAGAGACAGAGAGAGAGACAGAGAGAGAGAGAGACAGAGAGAGAGAGACAGAGAGAGAGAGAGAGAGAGAGAGACTGAGAGAGTTACGTGGGTTGTTGTTAGCATCTGGTGCTAGCTCGGAGCTAATGGAGATTAGAAGCTGTTTCAACAATAAGGAGAGGGAGAGTCCTCTCCTGTCGGACTGAGAGAGATAACGTCAGCTCAGGGAGGAAAAGGACTCTCTGAGTGATTAGGTTGTAAACTTTAGTCTAGTTATCTCAGTGGGTCTCAAACGGTTTGGTCATCTATGTAAACAAATATTTCCATCTATGTAATATATAGTTGTATATAAAATAAGTTAAGAAATCCTTCCAATGTGTACTATAGGTCAGTACAAAAATAAAAAACACAGTTTGAAAGGGGAGTGATTAGTCAAATATGCATAAATAAAAAGAAAAAATGCAGACTAGGTAAGATAAAGATAGGAGAGAGGAGTTTATCAATGATTTGTTATTGGTTGTGAGCATATTCTAATGGCTTTTTGATTATTGAAATATATACAGTTCTGTTTCATATGAGTGTTGAGAACTGTATCCATAAATCTCTTAATGTTGCCCTCAAAGTGCACCAGATTGATGCATTCAACTTCAATTTAAAGAAACAAATCTTCCCGGGTGCATGCCCCCGGACCCCCTAGAGGATGTCAGGTAATCACAAATAAAACAGGTTCACATGGATAGGATACTAGATAAGTGTGCACACTCATTATATACACTACACATTTTTCTTGGATTTGTTAACACTATAGTCCCTAATATATTTGTAGAAAGGCAGGAAATGGAATTAAATTGAGAAAATATTTCATTGTGGAGGACCCCCTGTTTTGTGTCCCCCCCACTTCTCAAACCAAAGTTACACCCTTGCCCACAAGGATAGTGATGCTAGGTCACACACACACACACACACCACACACACCACACACACACACACACCACACACAACACACACACACACACACACACACACACACACACACACACACACACACACACACACAGTGTTTGTGGTGTTAGCATCATTGAATGTATCTCTTAGTCTTGTTGACGAGAACTCAAGGAGGACATTTCCGCTCTAATCGAGGAAATAAAAGGTATTTTCTTTATTAAAACCTCAATAATGTGAAGATGATTTTCCACATCTTTCTTCCGATACTCCAAAAAAGAAGAAGGTGTTTGAACGTTTAATGTTGATATTGATTAACAGCTTCATTCTGCAGATCGTTGCTCGGCTTTTAATGAATGAACAACGATGGCTTTGTACAGAAAGGACTCTGATAGAATGAATGACAGGGGTAATAACACAGTATACTTTATTTGAAAGACAAATTAATACATAAAAACATATTCAAGATCAAAATAAAGTACCTCAGAATGTAACTACAGTAAAAATATTGACTGCATGTAAGTGTAGATGTTTGTCCACTAGGGGGCGACACATCCTCACAGTTCACATGGAGAGACCTGCTAACACACCTTTACAGAACTGCTTTAATGACACAGGTATTTAAGCATCACCACTAAAACTATTGTGTTTCCCTCAGAATGGAAATGGAAAATCAGCATTTACTTTAATGAGAAGTTTCAAATGTACGCCTCAATCCAGAAATGCCAATGAAAAACAAGTGAAATAACACATTTATGTTCACATACTATTTAAAACACAGCTTGCACAATCATCCTCAGTGAAAGTCAATCTCAACCGTCTCCATCCTGATCTCCCACATTCCTCCCGCTCCTCAGTGATGGACACGTCTCTGAAATCTTTGTCTCTCTCTCTGCCCTGAGGCGACACGTCGGGACTCTCTCTCTCAGAGGCAGTGCAGATATCTGAGGGAACAACGTCAACATGTCAGAACTGCTTTTACTTTCAGGCAGAAGAGAGGCCATGTTGTTCGTGTCCTTTAATTGTCTTCATAAGGCCAGACAGAAGAGGTCAAAGCATAAGAGAGTATGCATCAGAATCAGAATCAAGTTTATTGCCAGGTACGTTTAAACATACAAGGAATCTGCTTTGGTATCTGGTGGTGCGAACATAAACAATCTAAAGAAATAAGTTGCAAAGTATATATGTTAGAGCCAGTATTTAGTTTTTATAAGAAAGGCCACCTAATCGTGACGTCTGTAGTCAACACACTATGAAAGACTACAATTCCCACGGCGCCTCCTTTAAGTGACAGTGATGGGCAGCAACCTGTCAGAAAGACGCCGTCGAGGAACAGTTTGTAACCGTTCAATTACCCTTTAAGTTATTAAGTTATATTTCAAGAAAGAAAGAACACCTAAGTTGTTTGTTATTTTATTTGAGTTTTGCCTATTTGTTTTGACTATTGTAAAGGCCTCTTTTCTTTGTTGCATGTGTACAAGTTAGTTATTTTATTTTGAGCAAACACATCGCATCATATCATCAAAATCATCGGAGGCCAAGCAACTCTTCAACTGTAAGTAACACAAAGATAAAGGAAAGAAAACGATTTAAAAATGTATGTTTAAGGCGTCTGAAATCACGCCCTATTATGCACATTTTCAGGTGTATATCAGTATGTAGTGTCTCTACTTTAAAGAGTCCTCCCCTGCTGATGTTCAGGTGTATATCAGTATGTAGTGTCTCTACTTTAAAGAGTCCTCTCCTGCTGATGTTCAGGTGTATATCAGTATGTCGTGTCTCTACTTTAAAGAGTCCTCTCCTGCTGATGTTCAGGTGTATATCAGTATGTAGTGTCTCTACTTTAAAGAGTCCTCTCCTGCTGATGTTCAGGTGTATATCAGTATGTAGTGTCTCTACTTTAAAGAGTCCTCTCCTGCTGGTGTTCAGGTGTATATCAGTATGTAGTGTCTCTACTTTAAAGAGTCCTCTCCTGCTGATGTTCAGGTGTATATCAGTATGTAGTGTCTCTACTTTAAAGAGTCCTCTCCTGCTGATGTTCAGGTGTATATCAGTATGTAGTGTCTCTACTTTAAAGAGTCCTCTCCTGATGATGTTCAGGTGTATATCAGTATGTAGTGTCTCTACTTTAAAGAGTCCTCTCCTGATGATGTTCAGGTGTATATCAGTATGTTGTGTCTCTACTTTAAAGAGTCCTCTCCTGCTGATGTTCAGGTGTATATCAGTCTGTAGTGTCTCTAGTTAAAGAGTCCTCTCCTGCTGATGTTCAGGTGTATATCAGTATGTAGTGTCTCTACTTTAAAGAGTCCTCTCCTGCTGATGTTCAGGTGTATATCAGTATGTAGCGTCTCTACTTTAAAGAGTCCTCTCCTGCTGATGTTCAGGTGTATATCAGTATGTAGTGTCTCTACTTTAAAGAGTCCTCTCCTGCTGATGTTCAGGTGTATATCAGTATGTAGTGTCTCTACTTTAAAGAGTCCTCTCCTGCTGATGTTCAGGTGTATATCAGTATGTAGTGTCTCTACTTTAAAGAGTCCTCTCCTGCTGATGTTCAGGTGTATATCAGTATGTAGTGTCTCTAATTTAAAGAGTCCTCTCCTGCTGATGTTCAGGTGTATATCAGTATGTAGTGTCTCTAATTTAAAGAGTCCTCTCCTGATGATGTTCAGGTGTATATCAGTATGTAGTGTCTCTAATTTAAAGAGTCCTCTCCTGCTGATGTTCAGGTGTATATCAGTATGTAGTGTCTCTACTTTAAAGAGTCCTCTCCTGCTGATGTTCAGGTGTATATCAGTATGTAGTGTCTCTACTTTAAAGAGTCCTCTCCTGCTGATGTTCAGGTGTATATCAGTATGTAGTGTCTCTAATTTAAAGAGTCCTCTCCTGCTGATGTTCAGGTGTATATCAGTATGTAGTGTCTCTAATTTAAAGAGTCCTCTCCTGCTGATGTTCAGGTGTATATCAGTATGTAGTGTCTCTACTTTAAAGAGTGCTCTCCTGCTGATGTTCAGGTGTATATCAGTATGTAGTGTCTCTACTTTAAAGAGTCCTCTCCTGCTGATGTTCAGGTGTATATCAGTATGTAGTGTCTCTACTTTAAAGAGTCCTCTCCTGCTGATGTTCAGGTGTATATCAGTATGTAGTGTCTTTACTTTTTACACTGCCTGTGCTGCAGCACCTCTTTTCACCCTCTGTCTGAAACCAGAGCCCAGTCTGCTCTGATTGGTTAGCTGGCCGGCTCTGTTGTGATTGGTTAACCGCTTAGAGATGTCCTGCCCCTTAGCCTATCACGTACAATGTGTTGGAGCGCTAGCCAATAGAAGCCCGAGTGTCACAAATTGGGAACTGTGGGATTTCAGCCTTTGCAGACCATTTACATGCATCCAAATATATAACACAATACAGGAATCGAAACCCTTTAAATGTCTGAATGGAAGTGTTTGCACCGGTTGACCCCCGTATTTTCTGGATAACCTGGACCAAAATCCTTCGTGCACACAAGTATGAGGAAGAGGTTCATAGTTCCAGGTAGCATACTAAAAAGAGAAAAGTATGCGAGTTGGAACGCAGACAAAAAGTCAAGGTGAGTGAGAACTGGTTTCCTCAGCGTGCGTTCAGACCATTCTTCTTAAGTGAGAACACAACACACGCCTCAGTGGAGAGCAGATTCCTCAGCACACTGCGCTTTGTGCTGCGTACGTGCCACTCATTCTTCAAATCCCTCCGGACAAAGACGCTTGTTGTAGAGTGAAAGGTAAACAGTGAGACGTCAGGACAAACATTAGCAGAGAACAGTTTGAGCTCTTCTGTCACTCTGAGGAAGAGCACATGTCAACTTTTGAAGAGAGGCAAAGTCCCTCATGCAGGCAACAGTGAACACAATTTAAGAAATAAAATACAAAGTGCAAAAACTCCAGATATGAAATAATGAGTCTCTCTGTGGTCATGTTGTGTCTCTTTGTAGTCTTTTTGTGTGTTGTTTTGATTATTTTGTGTAACTTTCAAGTCCTTATTAGTCTCCTTAGAGTCGTTTTGAGTCTTTTGTAGGCCTTAAGTGTCTCTTTTGGTAATTGACTGTCTCTCTGCAGTCATTTAGTGTCTCTTTGTGGTGATTAAGTGTCTCTTTGTGCCACTTGTGGACATGTCTTGTCTTATTGTGGTCATTATGTGTACCATTGTGGTCATTCTGAGTGCCTTAGTAGTCATTTTGAGTCTTTGAAATATATCACATAGTCATTTTGACTCTCTTTGGAGTTTCTTTATGTATCTGTTGTTATTTTCACACTTTTCATAGTTTCTTCGTGTCGTTTTGCAGCTGTTTTTCATGTCTTTGTAGTTTCTTTGGTCTTCTCGCAGCTCTTTTGCATCTGATTGTAGTCTTTTTGTCCGCCCCTTGAGTCTCTCCAGGTGAGTCTCACAGTAGGACTCCAGACACACCAGGCAGGACTTCAGGGCCTTCAGTCTGGTTCCAGTGCAGGCGTCACAGGGAACTTCTCCTGGTTTGACCACTTGTTGCTCTGAGCTGCTGCTGCTGGCTTTCTCATGAAGGCGAGATGCAGGGTTGGCAGCATGTCCTTTACCCCCGCCCCTCAACGACGCCCACCAAAATCACCGAAGCAGAGACGCGCACCATCTCCCCCGTCTTCATCACCGTGCCTACGTCAACCACCTCCCATCCCTTCAAGAAAGCATCTGCAGTCTCCGAAGCCTGATAAGGATGTGTGTGTACAAAACGCAACAAACTTTTACTGATATGTGCTGGGTCCAGGCTCAAGGGCATATGGCACTCTCAACTCTTTCCAGCACATGCCGGGGCCCTGCCTGCCAGTAGCTTTGCCGATATCTGTGTTGATAGGTAATAGATTAAGAGCGGTAAATCAGCTTAGAAACAGGAAGTGCTCAAACGTTTGTGTGAGGTTATCAAATTTAGCAGTGATTCCATGTCAGCCACAGCTTGTCACAACATTTTTTACTGATAGTGTATTTAACAAACTTAAACTAGCTTTATTAAATGTCAGGTCTTTGGCAAAAAACATTTTTAATCAATGATTTTATCACTGAGCACAATCTCGATTTTATGTTTTTAACGGAAACTTGGATTGAACAAAATAACAGTGCAGCTGTTCTTATCGAATCAACCTCCCAACTTTAGTTTTATGAGTCAGGAAAGAATGCATAAGAAAGGGGGTGGAGTTGCTATTTTGTTCAATGATTCCATTCAATGCAGGAAGACATCTTATGGGGACTTTGCTTCTTTTGAATATGTGGCCCTTCAGCTGAAATGCTCCTCTCGAGCTCTGTTCCTAAATATCTATAGACCACCCAAATACTGTGCAAGCTTTTTTGATGATTTTACTGAACTGCTGTCTATAGTGTGTATTGACTTTGACCGTTTAGTCATTGTTGGTGATTTTAACATCCATGTTGACAACCCCCAGGACAGAGGGGCTAAAGAACTGTTTTGTGTTCTTGATAACTATGGACTGACTCAGCATGTGGCGGAGCCCACGCACAATAAGGGGCACACTCTGGACTTAATTATCTCAAAGGGTCTGAATATCTCAAAGGTTGTGGTGACTGATGTTGCACTCTCTGATCATTCCTGTGTTTTCTTTGAGAGCTCTATTTCTGTTCACAAAAATGTTCAGAAAGAGGTAACCACAAAGCGATATTTAACAGAAAATACTAGGGAAATGTTTACTCATAATTTTTCATCCACACTTGCCCCTGCTAACATCTCAGTAAATGAGCTAGTAGATCATTTTAATTCAAAAATTAAAAATGTTATAGATACCATTGCTCCAACTAAGGTAAAGGAAGTGATTAGCAAGAAAATATCTCCATGGAGAAAGGCCATGACCGTGAGAACAGAAAAAAGAGAGTGTCGAAAAGCTGAACGTAGGTGGCGAAAAACAAATCTCCAGGTTCACTTTGAAATCTATAAAGAGAGACTTGGCCTTTATAATTTGGAATTGAAAAACGCACGACAGTCTTTCTTCTCTGACATCATTACCAAAAACAAAAACAACGCACGTGCCTTGTTTGCTACCGTCGACAGACTAACTAACCCCCCAGTGTCAGTAGCCTCTGAATTTCTATCCACCAGGGCGTGCAATGATTTTGCCTCCTTCTTCACTGACAAAATTCAGAAAATTAGACAAGCAGTCAGTGCCTCTGCATCAGGTACAGCAAATGTTTTGTCCCTATGTCCACCTAATATCAATTCAAACACCATGACACAATTCCATCAGATTAATGGTAAAAACTTAGAGGACATTATTCAACTTCTGAAATCCTCCTCCTGCTGCCTTGATATTATTCCAACAGGATTTTTCAAAGATGTTTTTCCTTGCATGGCCTCAGATCTACTTCATATAGTAAACACATCTCTTCACTCAGGTATTTTTCCAGAGGCCCTGAAAACTGCAGTCATTAAACCGCTCTTAAAAAAGAATAATCTAGATGCCTCAGTAATGAACAATTACAGGCCAATATCAAACCTGCCATTTCTAGGTAAAATCATTGAAAAAGTTGTATTTCAACAGTTGAGTAACTTCTTGCATTTAAATAACTGTTTGGATGTGTTCCAGTCAGGATTTCGTCCAAACCACAGCACTGAGACTGCTCTTGTAAAGGTCTTCAATGACATCCACTTAAACACAGACAGTGGCAGAACTTCAGTGTTAGTATTATTAGATCTCAGTGCTGCGTTTGACACTGTTGACCACAACATATTACTAGACCGACTAGAAAACTGGGTGGGACTTTCGGCAACAGTTCTAAATTGGTTTGAGTCCTACTTAAAGGACAGAAAAAACTTTGTTTCTATAGGTAAATACACATCTGAGTTGACAAATATGACATGTGGGGTACCTCAAGGCTCCATCTTGGGGCCTCTTCTCTTTAACATCTACATGCTACCACTGGCTCAGATAATGAAAAACAACAAAATAAGTTACCATAGCTATGCGGATGACACACAAATTTACGTAACAATTTCACCAGGAGATTATGCTCCAATTCAAACACTGAGTAAGTGCATTGAACAAATCAATGACTGGATGTGTCAGAACTTTCTCCAATTAAACAAAGATAAAACTGAGGTAATGGTTTTTGGAGCCAAGGCAGAACGTATAAAAGTTAGCGCTGAGCTTCAGTCTGCAATGTTCAAAACAACAGATAAAGCCAGAAATCTAGGTGTAGTCATGGACTCTGACCTGAGTTTCAACAGTCACATTAAAACAGTTACTAAATCAGCCTACTATCACCTAAAGAACATATCTAGGATTAAAGGACTAATGTCACAGCAGGATTTGGAAAAACTTGTCCATGCTTTTATCTTCAGTAGACTCGACTACTGCAATGGTGTCTTTACAGGCCTCACTAAAAAATCTATTAGAAAGCTGCAGCTAATTCAGAACGCCGCTGCTCGAGTCCTCACTAACACTAAGAAAGTGGATCACATCACTCCTGTTCTGAAGTCCTTACACTGGCTTCCTGTGTGTCAAAGAATAGATTTCAAAATATTGTTGCTGGTTTATAAAGCTTTGAATGGTTTAGGCCCAAAATACATGTCTGACCTACTGCTAAATTATGAACCATCCAGAACTCTCAGGTCTTCAGGGACTGGTCAGCTTTCTGTCCCCAGAGTCAGAACTAAACATGGAGAAGCAGCATTCAGTTATTATGCTCCAAATATCTGGAACAAACTCCCAGAAACCTGCAGGTCCGCTGCAACTCTTACTACTTTTAAATCCAGGCTGAAGACTTTTCTTTTTGCCGCTGCTTTTAATTGAACTATTCACATCTTAAACTGCACTGTAACTTTTAACTTTTATCCATGTATTTTTTCTTTTAATGTTTATTTTATTATCTTTTCTTTTTAATGACTGATTTTAAATGCCATTTTTAAAATGTCTTCCATTTTTGTAAAGCACTTTGAATTACCTTGTGTTGAAAGGTGCTATATAAATAAACTTGCCTTGCCTTGCCTAAATATGTAGTTAGTGATGTGTCTGTAGTGTACTCACCAGTGTTTGCAGAGTCCTGCTGTGTTGTTGAGAAAAAGCTGCTGGATTCAGTTCAGTGTTTCTTCAGAGAAACAGAGACTTGTCTCGGCTGCTGCTCTGCTGTCGCTCAGACAAACTTCAGCTTTCTTTTCCGGGAAATGGAAACTCTTCTCTTACAGTGTGGTCCCACCTCTGCAGTTTGCCAAGAGGGAGTGGAGGAAGAATATTGAGGCTTGTTATTTAACTTTGTGACGATGCATTTTACAGCTGATCCAAGAGGCTTTTCAAATAGTGTATTGAGCATAAGTAGGAATGTTTTCTCATGTTATGGTCCCTCTTTAAGAGCCGCTGGTGAAACTTTTCCTCCTCCTGTTTGAAAATGGGTCACGTGATTGTTGCGTCACTTCCTGTTTCACGTAATCTATGTTTTCAGCCGTTAGAAGGTATCAAATAGAATGTAATGAATGAGAATATGAGGAGTAAAGGCTTGTGGAGTTATACAATAAACACACAACGTCTAAATCCTATTATTAGATGCGATATTAATCACAGAGGAACGAACCCGGGAGGAAGACCCGCCCCCCATCGAGACCGGCCAATAGGAGAGGACTATCGACTATAACATATGATGGACAGGAAAAAACGCTCTCTCTCTACCCGGCCACGCGATAAACAACAGCTGGGAGGAGGCAGCGGCACCCCACGCGAACGGGAGAGCCGCACCACTCTTATACAAAATGGGTCTGTACCATAGACTGTACTTAAATGCCATTTTTTGCTACTTTGTACTTTTACTCCACTACATGTATTTAATCCCTTTAGTTACTTCACAGATCTGGATGAATGATGTGAAATATAATCAAGTGTTAAATCAGACTTTAGTTCCACCTGGAGTAAATTCACAAGCTACCCTGCAGTATACAAAGTCATTCAAACTAGCTGCACCTTTACCAGCTTTGAGAACACTTTCTGATCAATCATTATAAAACATATCATATATATTATTCTGAAATGGACCAATCTGCACAATGACTACTTTTACTTTTCGTATTTTAACTATAGTTTGATGATAATACTTTTCTACGTTTACTTGAGTCACATTTTGAATGCAGGACTTTTATTGAGTATTCCTACACTCTGGTACTTCTACTTTTACTCAAGTACAGATCTGAGTACTTCTCCCACCTCCGAGGAAAAGTCTAAGAACCTGAATGTGACCCTTGACCTCCATTGAACCACAGCTGCTTTGTTTCTTTCTCCTCAGCTTCTCGTGAGCGCTCCATCATCGAGCACGGCCTGACTTCCTTCCACATGTTTCCTGCATTCGCTTCGTCAGACGCACGAGCCAGAGAGACTTCCTGAACATCCAGTCAGACGGCGGGTAAACCTCATATTTGTAAACCTACTTCGCAAAAAAACAGATTATGATTCTTGAAGGTCTCCTATTATACTATTTTGAGGCATCCTTTTTTTTTTATTTCCTGCCTTTTTTACACATACTCTCTCCAGTACAGGTTAGCTCTGAGTGTTAGCGATGCTTGCTAATGTAAACAAAGACCATATTACGTCCAAAACACGTAGCAACATTTCTGATAGCAACGTTTCTGATAGCAACGTTTCTGATAGGGCCATGGGTGTAAAGCCCTCCCACATTTCCGATATTACGTCATATCGGACGCAAATCTGGATCAGCTCCGTTGTTCCCCCGTTTTTAGAGATTTGGGTACGGAGAAAAAGAGAGAGGGTTTTATTTTCTGACACTTTGTGAGTTCCCTGACACACCGGGGACACATATTTATGTACAAAGGGCATGAAAAAGTGCAATTTGCATGATAGGAGACCTGTAAATTGTGTTTTTGTTGCAGCTGTTACTCGTACGTGGGGCGTCGGGGTTACTCCCAGACGGTGTCTCTGGACCGGCAGGGCTGCCTGTATCACAGCACGGTTCAACACGAGGTGCTGCACGCGCTCGGGTTCAACCACGAGCAGTGCCGCTCTGACAGAGACCAGCACATCCGCATCCTGTGGGAGAACATCCAGTCCGGTCTGTATCCTAAACTGTTCTTATTATACATCCATGCTCTAAAACACCCTCAAATAAGCCCTTAATAAAGTATTTTTTAAAACATCATCCGAGGCGTGTCCCATGTCTCACCTGCGCCACCTCTCTAGACCTCGGCCTGGGTTTTAAACACTTTTAGGGACACTTGGTTGACTTTATTTTAAGATATGTTCCCTCCCCGTGTGCCTACTAACCCGTGTGTATTTCATATTTTATATTTTACATATTTGTTTTATATTTTACATATTTTAACATTTGGGTTGATGTGATTTTTATTACCAGCACTTATTTTTAAAGCACTTTTATGTATTTATTTATCATGTTTTAACACTAATTTTACCTGCATGCCGATTTTAAACAAAGTCAACCTCGGTTCTTTTAGCCAGATGTTTTTAACCCACTTACCAGGTCTTTTACCAGATGTTGTGGTACGCAGCCTCGGACACCCCACCGGGGGAGACCCCTTCGGGGGGGCAGGAGTACAAGTTTTAACCCCGCCGCATACGCTCTGTGCTTTAGCCGCTGCTCTCTTTTATCCCTTTTATTGCATTTTCTTAAACATTTTTTAACACAGACCAAACAGGGCTTTTATAAACTTTTATTGGTTTTACTACAGGAGTTTTTAAACAGGTTAAAAATATTGAACCGAGAGCCCGAGAGCCCGTGCACCACGCTGCTCTCCTATGGAGCGCCGCGCGTTCCCCAAAACCCTAAACAAGTCTTCACCCTACAGTGTTTCCCCTAGGATGGAGTCATAGCAGCGGTGCTAAGGCACGTGGGCCCAGCATAATGTGAGCGTGGAGCGCGTGGAATTTTTTAGTGTGCGCCCTGCCAATTTGTTTCTATGTGTCTGCCAGCACAAGAAAGGCTCTTGAGGCCTAGTACCAGGGCCGGTTCTAGCCAATTTGCTGTCCTAGGCGAGATTTTATATATAAAGAATAAATGAAAAATCTCTACAAAAGACAAATACACTACAAAAACAGAAACTTATTGTAATATACGTCAAAATGGCTTCAAATGTATTCAGTATTGTATGAACATGTTTGAATTGGGGGTATGCCCCCCCAGGAAGATTTTTGAACATTTTAAAGTAAAATGCTTCAATCTGGTGCACATTGAGCACACAATTACTAGAGACCTGATCTAGGGGGTACAACTCTAAACACCCATATGAAAAAGATCGGTTTACATTTTAATAATCAAATAAGTGTGTGAACATAACCAATAACCTACCACAGCCAATAACAAATAAATGTAACTTATTTTATTTTTGTTGTTCATTCATATCTTATTTGACCAGTTAACATTTATTTATTTATGCATATTTTTGTATCTCTCCAACTTTAAATGATATTTTTGGTTTACTGTCCTATAGTATACATTGGAATGATTTCAAACCTGTTTTTATTTATCCTAATAATTATAAAGGAGTGCCTTGGAAATATGTGTTTACATAATTTGTGGTCAAAACGTTTGAGACCCACTGAGATAACTTAGACTAAAATGAACTATCTAAACCCTCAGAGAGTCCTTTACCTCACTGAGCCTCTCAGTCTGACAGGAGAGCTCTCCTCCACCCTGGTTGTAGAAACATCTACTTCTTATATCCGTTAGCGCAGCTAGCACCAGATGCTAACAACAACAGCGCCGTACCGGTGCGCCCTCTCTCTCTCGCTCCCCTGCTCGCACTTTGGCTGTGAGCTGCGGGCGCCTGATAAGCCAACATCCCCCACTTTCATCACTTACAGCGCCCATCGTACAGGGTAAATGAAAAGTGTAACCGGGGTGAAAAGGGTGTTACATTTACTTAATTCTGAATGTTGTTACATCAAGGCCGAAAATTAGGATGAGCGCCAACGGTCAAAAACATTTTTTCCCCTCCCAGAGCTACCAGCGCAGCGCCCCCCAGATCTGGCGCCCTAGGCGACCGCCTATGCCAAAAATCGGCCCTGCCTAGTACATACAGTGTAGAGATGGCAAATCCGGATCCTTTTACGGACTCAGGGTCTTCTGAGTCAGTCATTGAAGAGATCATACGAGTCATTTGAGTCATATGAGTCAGCATCACCAAGACCGTAGAAATCCTATCGGTGAAACCGAAAAGTTGTTGCATTTCACGAGCATATTAAACTGACGTTATATTAACCTCCGCTACACAGTGTATTTTGCTTTAATAAAAAATGTTGATCACAAAAAAAGGGTTATTTTGCGATTTGGCAAATCTGAGTCTGCTGTTGAATCGTGCATGAGGACGAGTCTGCTGGATCTCTGGATCTGCTGCTATATGGCTACGGCTCTGAGTCCGCACGAGTCTGCTGTGTTTTGCACAGTGAGTAAGGATTTGCGAGTCTGAGTCTGTGAAGTTCCGCTGACTCGTAGGCTACTGGTCTCTCTCGATCGTTGACCTGGATTCACGGATCCCGCGATTTTGATTAAGTCCATTATGTTTCCGGCTCTAAATGAAGTTTCAGTGTAGACTTCTAACAAAATTGTCATGTTGTGCAACAGTCTCCTGCGTGTAATAGCTGCATTTCCAACAAGGATCTTACTTGGCAAAACGTTTATTTTGAACATAGCACACAAAAAGAAACAAACAATGACAAATGATAGAAAATTGCAAAACAGTTAGAATATATAAAATGTCTTAATTATACAATTATTATTATTAAACATATAATTATATCTAATCATGTGCCCCCCATATTTTCTCATGGACTGCGTAATCATTGCAATACTGGTGTTTGTATGTGTTAAATGTGTGTAAAGTGGTGTCTTTTGCTTTAATAAAACATATTGATCACAAAAAAAAGGTCATTTTGCGATTTAGCGAATCTGAGTCTGCTGTTGAATCGTGCATGAGGACGAGTCTGCTGGATCTCTGGATCTGCTGCTATACGGTTACGGCTCTGAGTCCGCACGAGTCTGCTATGTTTTGCACAGTGAGTCAGGATTTGCGAATCTATGAGTCTGCTGTTGACTCGTGCATAATATAGCCGCGGGAGCCGGGTGCTGGAGGAGGGGCTATGCTCGTGCACATGACGAGTATGGGTCTCTGGATCTGCTATGCTATTAGGGTTACGAGCCGTCGGCTCCTCTGAGTCCCCACGAGTCTGCAGGAAGTTTCACTGATCCGTGTCCCCTCCCCTGAGCCAAACGATCACTTCTGGCAGCTATCCTACTTGCTAAAGGGTAGGCAGATGGACTGGGGTACGTTGTAATGTGATTTTACATGTTATAAAGAGAGTAGCGAGTGACGCAATTTATAGTTTTAATTTGTACGTCACACCAAGTGTGGGACTCAAGGACTCGGGTTAATGGAGAGGGAGACTCGTCATGACCAGCTCATTTCTAGGATCCGGGTTAATGATCCGGATGAATCAGGACTTGCCCATCTCTAGTATTTTCAAATTCTAGCGATCTCGAGCCGGTTTCTCAAACTTACCTACCCCACCTTTAAGTGCAATTGTTTGCTACGTTGTACTTTTACTCCACTACAATTGATTAATACCTTTAGTTACTTTCCAGATCTGGATGAATGATGTGAAATATAATCAAGTGTTAAATCAGACTTTAGTTCCACCTGGAGTAAATTCACAAGCTACCCTGCAGTATACAAAGTCATTCAAACTAGCTGCACCTTTACCAGCTTTGAGAACACTTTCATGATCAATCATTATAAAACATATCATATATATTATTCTGAAATGGACCAATCTGCACAATGACTACTTTTACTGTCGCTACTTTAAAGGTGGGGTAGGTAAGTTTGAGAAACCGGCTCGAGATACACTTTTTGTTATATTCCATGGAATGCTCTTAACATCCTGATAGCAATGAATATCTTAAGTGCTTTGACAAAAAATCCATAAAAAAATGTCATCTGTAGTACTGTAAAAAGCACGACCAATCATCTGAGCCGGCCGGCTAAAGTAACTGGATGGCCTACCTGCCTGTCAGCCTTCCATCTGTTCACAAACTTATCTCGTGCCCTCATTGGTCATGTGCGCTGTGTGTGTGTTGGAGGAGGGGCTCTGTAAGGAAGTGGCAGATTTTTTCCGGTTGTGTATTTTCAAATTCTAGCGCACTCGAGTTGGTTTCTCCAAAATTACCAACCCTACCTTTAACTATATTTTGATGATAATACTTTTCTACTTTTACTTGAGCAACATTTTGAATGCAGGACTTTCATTGAGTATTCCTACACTCTGGTACTTCTACTTTTACTCAAGTACAGATCTGAGTACTTCTCCCACCTCTGAGGAAAAGTCTAAGAACCTGAATGTGACCCTTGACCTCCATTGAACCACAGCTGCTTTGTTTCTTTCTCCTCAGCTTCTCGTGAGTGCTCCATCATCGAGCGCGGCCTGACTTCCTTCCACGATGTTTCCTGCATTCGCTTCGTCAGACGCACGAGCCAGAGAGACTTCCTGAACATCCAGTCAGACGGCGGGTAAAGCTCGTATTTGTAAACCTACTTTGCAAAAAAACAGATTATGATTCTTAAAGGTCTCCTATTATACTATTTTGAGGTATCTTTTTTTATTTCCTGCTTTTTTACACATTCTCTCTCCAGTAGAGGTTAGCTCTGAGTGTTAGCGATGCTTGCTAATGTAAACAAAGACCATATTACGTCCAAAACTGTCACGCATTGTTTCTGATAGCAACGTTTCTGATAGTGTCGTGGGTGTAAAGCCCTCCCACATTTCAGATATTACGTCATATCGGACGCAAATCTGGATCAGCTCCGTTGTTCCCCCGTTTTTAGAGATTTGGGTACGGAGGAAAAGAGAGAGGGTTTTATTTTCTGACACTTTGTGAGTTCCCTGACACACCGGGGACACATCTTTATGTACAAAGGGCATGAAAAAGTGCAATTTGCATGATAGGAGACCTGTAAATGTTGTGTTTGTTGCAGCTGTTACTCGTACGTGGGGCGTCGGGGCTACTCCCAGACGGTGTCTCTGGACCGGCAGGGCTGCCTGTATCACAGCACGGTTCAACACGAGCTGCTGCACGCGCTCGGGTTCAACCACGAGCAGTGCTGCTACGACAGAGACCAGCACATCCGCATCCTGTGGGAGAACATCCAGTCCGGTCTGTATCCTAAACTGTTCTTATTATACATCCATGCTCTAAAACACCCTCAAATAAGCCCTTAATAAAGTATTTTTTAAAACATCATCCGAGGCGTGTCCCATGTCTCACCTGCACCACCTCTCTAGACCTCGGCCTGGGTTTTAAACACTTTTAGGGACACTTGGTTGACTTTATTTTAAGATATTTTCCCTCCCCGTGTGCCTACTACCCCGTGTGTATTTTATATTTTACATTTTACATATGTTTTATATTTTACATATTTTAACATTTGGGTTGATGTGATTTTTATTACCGGCACTTATTTTTAAAAGCACTTATTTAAAAAAAGAAGCACTTTTATGTATTTATTTATCATTTTTTAACTAATTTTACCTGCATGCCGATTTTAAACAAAGTCAACCTCGGTTCCTTTAGCCAGATGTTTTTAACCCACTTACCAGGTCTTTTACCAGATGTTGTGGTACGCAGCCTCAGACACCCCACCGGGGGAGACCCCCTCGGGGGGGCAGGAGTACAAGTTTTAACCCCGCCGCATACACTCTGTGCTTCAGCCGCTGCTCTCTTTTATCCCTTTTATTGCATTTTATTAAAGATTTTTGAACACAGACCAAACAGGGCTTTTATAAACTTTTATTGGTTTTACTACAGGAGTTTTTAAACAGGTTTTTAAACAAAAAATATTGACCCGAGAGCCTGTGCACCACGCCGCGCTCCTAACCAACCTTTTTGGAAGTACTTTTGGTCCCCACAAGCATGGGCGTAATTTCCACTGGGGACAGGGGGGACATGTCCCCTCCACTTTTCAAATTCCATTTGTGTCCCCCCCTTTTACATTTTTTTTTTTTTTTTTTTTACGCAAGCGGTCATCGTCACGGAGGAGCGTCTGTGTGGCACGAGCGCATCTTGTGAGAGAGAGAAAGAGAGAGAGAGAGACATAGAGAGTTACGGGGGTTGTTGTTAGCATTTGGTGCTAGCTCGGAGCTAATGGAGATTAGTAGCTGTTTCAACAATAAGGAGAGGGAGAGCTCTTTCCTGTCGGACTTTGAGAGACTGAGAGAGAGAGAGAGAGAGAGAGAGAGAGACAGAGAGAGAGACAGAGAGAGAGAGACAGAGAGAGACAGAGAGAGAGAGAGAGAGAGAGAGACTGAGAGAGTTACGTGGGTTGTTGTTAGCATCTGGTGCTAGCTCGGAGCTAATGGAGATTAGAAGCTGTTTCAACAATAAGGAGAGGGAGAGTCCTCTCCTGTCGGACTGAGAGAGATAACGTCAGCTCAGGGAGGAAAAGGACTCTCTGAGTGATTAGGTTGTAAACTTTAGTCTAGTTATCTCAGTGGGTCTCAAACGGTTTGGTCATCTATGTAAACAAATATTTCCATCTATGTAATATATAGTTGTATATAAAATAAGTTAAGAAATCCTTCCAATGTGTACTATAGGTCAGTACAAAAATAAAAAACACAGTTTGAAAGGGGAGTGATTAGTCAAATATGCATAAATAAAAAGAAAAAATGCAGACTAGGTAAGATAAAGATAGGAGAGAGGAGTTTATCAATGATTTGTTATTGGTTGTGAGCATATTCTAATGGCTTTTTGATTATTGAAATATATACAGTTCTGTTTCATATGAGTGTTGAGAACTGTATCCATAAATCTCTTAATGTTGCCCTCAAAGTGCACCAGATTGATGCATTCAACTTCAATTTAAAGAAACAAATCTTCCCGGGTGCATGCCCCCGGACCCCCTAGAGGATGTCAGGTAATCACAAATAAAACAGGTTCACATGGATAGGATACTAGATAAGTGTGCACACTCATTAATACACTACACATTTTTCTTGGATTTGTTAACACTATAGTCCCTAATATATTTGTAGAAAGGCAGGAAATGGAATTAAATTGAGAAAATATTTCATTGTGGAGGACCCCCTGTTTTGTGTCCCCCCCACTTCTCAAACCAAAGTTACACCCTTGCCCACAAGGATAGTGATGCTAGGTCACACACACACACACACACACACACACACACACACACACACACACACACACACCACACACACACACACACACCACACACACACACACACACACACACCACACCACACACACCACAGTGTTTGTGGTGTTAGCATCATTGAATGTATCTCTTAGTCTTGTTGACGAGAACTCAAGGAGGACATTTCCGCTCTAATCGAGGAAATAAAAGGTATTTTCTTTATTAAAACCTCAATATGTGAAGATGATTTTCCACATCTTCTTCCGATACTCCAAAAAAGAAGAAAGGTGTTGAACGTTTAATGTTGATATTGATTAACAGCTTCATTCTGCAGATCGTTGCTCGGCTTTTAATGAATGAACAACGATGGCTTTGTACAGAAAGGACTCTGATAGAATGAATGACAGGGGTAATAACACAGTATACTTATTTGAAAGACAAATTAATACATAAAAACATATTCAAGATCAAAATAAAGTACCTCAGAATGTAACTACAGTAAAAATATTGACTGCATGTAAGTGTAGATGTTTGTCCACTAGGGGGCGACACATCCTCACAGTTCACATGGAGAGACCTGCTAACACACCTTTACAGAACTGCTTTAATGACACAGGTATTTAAGCATCACCACTAAAACTATTGTGTTTCCCTCAGAATGGAAATGGAAAATCAGCATTTACTTTAATGAGAAGTTTCAAATGTACGCCTCAATCCAGAAATGCCAATGAAAAACAAGTGAAATAACACATTTATGTTCACATACTATTTAAAACACAGCTTGCACAATCATCCTCAGTGAAAGTCAATCTCAACCGTCTCCATCCTGATCTCCCACATTCCTCCCGCTCCTCAGTGATGGACACGTCTCTGAAATCTTTGTCTCTCTCTCTGCCCTGAGGCGACACGTCGGGACTCTCTCTCTCAGAGGCAGTGCAGATATCTGAGGGAACAACGTCAACATGTCAGAACTGCTTTTACTTTCAGGCAGAAGAGAGGCCATGTTGTTCGTGTCCTTTAATTGTCTTCATATAAGGCCAGACAGAAGAGGTCAAAGCATAAGAGAGTATGCATCAGAATCAGAATCAAGTTTATTGCCAGGTACGTTTAAACATACAAGGAATCTGCTTTGGTATCTGGTGGTGCGAACATAAACAATCTAAAGAAATAAGTTGCAAAGTATATATGTTAGAGCCAGTATTTAGTTTTTATAAGAAAGGCCACCTAATCGTGACGTCTGTAGTCAACACACTATGAAAGACTACAATTCCCACGGCGCCTCCTTTAAGTGACAGTGATGGGCAGCAACCTGTCAGAAAGACGCCGTCGAGGAACAGTTTGTAACCGTTCAATTACCCTTTAAGTTATTAAGTTATATTTCAAGAAAGAAAGAACACCTAAGTTGTTTGTTTTTTATTTGAGTTTTGCCTATTTGTTTTGACTATTGTAAAGGCCTCTTTTCTTTGTTGCATGTGTACAAGTTAGTTTTTATTTTGAGCAAACACATCGCATCATATCATCAAAATCATCGGAGGCCAAGCAACTCTTCAACTGTAAGTAACACAAAGATAAAGGAAAGAAAACGATTTAAAAATGTATGTTTAAGGCGTCTGAAATCACGCCCTATTATGCACATTTTCAGGTGTATATCAGTATGTAGTGTCTCTACTTTAAAGAGTCCTCCCTGCTGATGTTCAGGTGTATATCAGTATGTAGTGTCTCTACTTTAAAGAGTCCTCTCCTGCTGATGTTCAGGTGTATATCAGTATGTCGTGTCTCTACTTTAAAGAGTCCTCTCCTGCTGATGTTCAGGTGTATATCAGTATGTAGTGTCTCTACTTTAAGAGTCCTCTCCTGCTGATGTTCAGGTGTATATCAGTATGTAGTGTCTCTACTTTAAAGAGTCCTCTCCTGCTGGTGTTCAGGTGTATATCAGTATGTAGTGTCTCTACTTTAAAGAGTCCTCTCCTGCTGATGTTCAGGTGTATATCAGTATGTAGTGTCTCTACTTTAAAGAGTCCTCTCCTGCTGATGTTCAGGTGTATATCAGTATGTAGTGTCTCTACTTTAAAGAGTCCTCTCCTGATGATGTTCAGGTGTATATCAGTATGTAGTGTCTCTACTTTAAAGAGTCCTCTCCTGATGATGTTCAGGTGTATATCAGTATGTTGTGTCTCTACTTTAAAGAGTCCTCTCCTGCTGATGTTCAGGTGTATATCAGTCTGTAGTGTCTCTAGTTTAAAGAGTCCTCTCCTGCTGATGTTCAGGTGTATATCAGTATGTAGTGTCTCTACTTTAAAGAGTCCTCTCCTGCTGATGTTCAGGTGTATATCAGTATGTAGCGTCTCTACTTTAAAGAGTCCTCTCCTGCTGATGTTCAGGTGTATATCAGTATGTAGTGTCTCTACTTTAAAGAGTCCTCTCCTGCTGATGTTCAGGTGTATATCAGTATGTAGTGTCTCTACTTTAAAGAGTCCTCTCCTGCTGATGTTCAGGTGTATATCAGTATGTAGTGTCTCTACTTTAAAGAGTCCTCTCCTGCTGATGTTCAGGTGTATATCAGTATGTAGTGTCTCTAATTTAAAGAGTCCTCTCCTGCTGATGTTCAGGTGTATATCAGTATGTAGTGTCTCTAATTTAAAGAGTCCTCTCCTGATGATGTTCAGGTGTATATCAGTATGTAGTGTCTCTAATTTAAAGAGTCCTCTCCTGCTGATGTTCAGGTGTATATCAGTATGTAGTGTCTCTACTTTAAAGAGTCCTCTCCTGCTGATGTTCAGGTGTATATCAGTATGTAGTGTCTCTACTTTAAAGAGTCCTCTCCTGCTGATGTTCAGGTGTATATCAGTATGTAGTGTCTCTAATTTAAAGAGTCCTCTCCTGCTGATGTTCAGGTGTATATCAGTATGTAGTGTCTCTAATTTAAAGAGTCCTCTCCTGCTGATGTTCAGGTGTATATCAGTATGTAGTGTCTCTACTTTAAAGAGTGCTCTCCTGCTGATGTTCAGGTGTATATCAGTATGTAGTGTCTCTACTTTAAAGAGTCCTCTCCTGCTGATGTTCAGGTGTATATCAGTATGTAGTGTCTCTACTTTAAAGAGTCCTCTCCTGCTGATGTTCAGGTGTATATCAGTATGTAGTGTCTTTACTTTTTACACTGCCTGTGCTGCAGCACCTCTTTTCACCCTCTGTCTGAAACCAGAGCCCAGTCTGCTCTGATTGGTTAGCTGGCCGGCTCTGTGTGATTGGTTAACCGCTTAGAGATGTCCTGCCCCTTAGCCTATCACGTACAATGTGTTGGAGCGCTAGCCAATAGAAGCCCGAGTGTCACAAATTGGGAACTGTGGGATTTCAGCCTTTGCAGACCATTTACATGCATCCAAATATATAACACAATACAGGAATCGAAACCCTTTAAATGTCTGAATGGAAGTGTTTGCACCGGTTGACCCCCGTATTTTCTGGATAACCTGGACCAAAATCCTTCGTGCACACAAGTATGAGGAAGAGGTTCATAGTTCCAGGTAGCATACTAAAAAGAGAAAAGTATGCGAGTTGGAACGCAGACAAAAAGTCAAGGTGAGTGAGAACTGGTTTCCTCAGCGTGCGTTCAGACCATTCTTCTTAAGTGAGAACACAACACACGCCTCAGTGGAGAGCAGATTCCTCAGCACACTGCGCTTTGTGCTGCGTACGTGCCACTCATTCTTCAAATCCCTCCGGACAAAGACGCTTGTTGTAGAGTGAAAGGTAAACAGTGAGACGTCAGGACAAACATTAGCAGAGAACAGTTTGAGCTCTTCTGTCACTCTGAGGAAGAGCACATGTCAACTTTTGAAGAGAGGCAAAGTCCCTCATGCAGGCAACAGTGAACACAATTTAAGAAAATAAAATACAAAGTGCAAAAACTCCAGATATGAAATAATGAGTCTCTCTGTGGTCATGTTGTGTCTCTTTGTAGTCTTTTTGTGTGTTGTTTTGATTATTTTGTGTAACTTTCAAGTCCTTATTAGTCTCCTTAGAGTCGTTTGAGTCTTTTGTAGGCCTTAAGTGTCTCTTTTGGTAATTGACTGTCTCTCTGCAGTCATTTAGTGTCTCTTTGTGGTGATTAAGTGTCTCTTTGTGCCACTTTGTGGACATGTCTTGTCTTATTGTGGTCATTATGTGTACCATTGTGGTCATTCTGAGTGCCTTAGTAGTCATTTTGAGTCTTTGAAAATATATCACATAGTCATTTTGACTCTCTTTGGAGTTTCTTTATGTATCTGTTGTTATTTTCACACTTTTCATAGTTTCTTCGTGTCGTTTTGCAGCTGTTTTTCATGTCTTTGTAGTTTCTTTGGTCTTCTCGCAGCTCTTTTGCATCTGATTGTAGTCTTTTTGTCCGCCCCTTGAGTCTCTCCAGGTGAGTCTCACAGTAGGACTCCAGACACACCAGGCAGGACTTCAGGGCCTTCAGTCTGGTTCCAGTGCAGGCGTCACAGGGAACTTCTCCTGGTTTGACCACTTGTTGCTCTGAGCTGCTGCTGCTGGCTTTCTCATGAAGGCGAGATGCAGGGTTGGCAGCATGTCCTTTACCCCGCCCCTCAACGACGCCCACCAAAATCACCGAAGCAGAGACGCGCACCATCTCCCCCGTCTTCATCACCGTGCCTACGTCAACCACCTCCCATCCCTTCAAGAAAGCATCTGCAGTCTCCGAAGCCTGATAAGGATGTGTGTGTACAAAACGCAACAAACTTTTACTGATATGTGCTGGGTCCAGGCTCAAGGGCATATGGCACTCTCAACTCTTTCCAGCACATGCCGGGGCCCTGCCTGCCAGTAGCTTTGCCGATATCTGTGTTGATAGGTAATAGATTAAGAGCGGTAAATCAGCTTAGAAACAGGAAGTGCTCAAACGTTTGTGTGAGGTTATCAAATTTAGCAGTGATTCCATGTCAGCCACAGCTTGTCACAACATTTTTTACTGATAGTGTATTTAACAAACTTAAACTAGCTTTATTAAATGTCAGGTCTTTGGCAGGAAAAACATTTTTAATCAATGATTTTATCACTGAGCACAATCTCGATTTTATGTTTTTAACGGAAACTTGGATTGAACAAAATAACAGTGCAGCTGTTCTTATCGAATCAACCTCCCAACTTTAGTTTTATGAGTCAGGAAAGAATGCATAAGAAAGGGGGTGGAGTTGCTATTTTGTTCAATGATTCCATTCAATGCAGGAAGACATCTTATGGGGACTTTGCTTCTTTTGAATATGTGGCCCTTCAGCTGAAATGCTCCTCTCGAGCTCTGTTCCTAAATATCTATAGACCACCCAAATACTGTGCAAGCTTTTTTGATGATTTTACTGAACTGCTGTCTATAGTGTGTATTGACTTTGACCGTTTAGTCATTGTTGGTGATTTTAACATCCATGTTGACAACCCCCAGGACAGAGGGGCTAAAGAACTGTTTTGTGTTCTTGATAACTATGGACTGACTCAGCATGTGGCGGAGCCCACGCACAATAAGGGGCACACTCTGGACTTAATTATCTCAAAGGGTCTGAATATCTCAAAGGTTGTGGTGACTGATGTTGCACTCTCTGATCATTCCTGTGTTTTCTTTGAGAGCTCTATTTCTGTTCACAAAAATGTTCAGAAAGAGGTAACCACAAAGCGATATTTAACAGAAAATACTAGGGAAATGTTTACTCATAATTTTTCATCCACACTTGCCCCTGCTAACATCTCAGTAAATGAGCTAGTAGATCATTTTAATTCAAAAATTAAAAATGTTATAGATACCATTGCTCCAACTAAGGTAAAGGAAGTGATTAGCAAGAAAATATCTCCATGGAGAAAGGCCATGACCGTGAGAACAGAAAAAAGAGAGTGTCGAAAAGCTGAACGTAGGTGGCGAAAAACAAATCTCCAGGTTCACTTTGAAATCTATAAAGAGAGACTTGGCCTTTATAATTTGGAATTGAAAAACGCACGACAGTCTTTCTTCTCTGACATCATTACCAAAAACAAAAACAACGCACGTGCCTTGTTTGCTACCGTCGACAGACTAACTAACCCCCCAGTGTCAGTAGCCTCTGAATTTCTATCCACCAGGGCGTGCAATGATTTTGCCTCCTTCTTCACTGACAAAATTCAGAAAATTAGACAAGCAGTCAGTGCCTCTGCATCAGGTACAGCAAATGTTTTGTCCCTATGTCCACCTAATATCAATTCAAACACCATGACACAATTCCATCAGATTAATGGTAAAAACTTAGAGGACATTATTCAACTTCTGAAATCCTCCTCCTGCTGCCTTGATATTATTCCAACAGGATTTTTCAAAGATGTTTTTCCTTGCATGGCCTCAGATCTACTTCATATAGTAAACACATCTCTTCACTCAGGTATTTTTCCAGAGGCCCTGAAAACTGCAGTCATTAAACCGCTCTTAAAAAAGAATAATCTAGATGCCTCAGTAATGAACAATTACAGGCCAATATCAAACCTGCCATTTCTAGGTAAAATCATTGAAAAAGTTGTATTTCAACAGTTGAGTAACTTCTTGCATTTAAATAACTGTTTGGATGTGTTCCAGTCAGGATTTCGTCCAAACCACAGCACTGAGACTGCTCTTGTAAAGGTCTTCAATGACATCCACTTAAACACAGACAGTGGCAGAACTTCAGTGTTAGTATTATTAGATCTCAGTGCTGCGTTTGACACTGTTGACCACAACATATTACTAGACCGACTAGAAAACTGGGTGGGACTTTCGGCAACAGTTCTAAATTGGTTTGAGTCCTACTTAAAGGACAGAAAAAACTTTGTTTCTATAGGTAAATACACATCTGAGTTGACAAATATGACATGTGGGGTACCTCAAGGCTCCATCTTGGGGCCTCTTCTCTTTAACATCTACATGCTACCACTGGCTCAGATAATGAAAAACAACAAAATAAGTTACCATAGCTATGCGGATGACACACAAATTTACGTAACAATTTCACCAGGAGATTATGCTCCAATTCAAACACTGAGTAAGTGCATTGAACAAATCAATGACTGGATGTGTCAGAACTTTCTCCAATTAAACAAAGATAAAACTGAGGTAATGGTTTTTGGAGCCAAGGCAGAACGTATAAAAGTTAGCGCTGAGCTTCAGTCTGCAATGTTCAAAACAACAGATAAAGCCAGAAATCTAGGTGTAGTCATGGACTCTGACCTGAGTTTCAACAGTCACATTAAAACAGTTACTAAATCAGCCTACTATCACCTAAAGAACATATCTAGGATTAAAGGACTAATGTCACAGCAGGATTTGGAAAAACTTGTCCATGCTTTTATCTTCAGTAGACTCGACTACTGCAATGGTGTCTTTACAGGCCTCACTAAAAAATCTATTAGAAAGCTGCAGCTAATTCAGAACGCCGCTGCTCGAGTCCTCACTAACACTAAGAAAGTGGATCACATCACTCCTGTTCTGAAGTCCTTACACTGGCTTCCTGTGTGTCAAAGAATAGATTTCAAAATATTGTTGCTGGTTTATAAAGCTTTGAATGGTTTAGGCCCAAAATACATGTCTGACCTACTGCTAAATTATGAACCATCCAGAACTCTCAGGTCTTCAGGGACTGGTCAGCTTTCTGTCCCCAGAGTCAGAACTAAACATGGAGAAGCAGCATTCAGTTATTATGCTCCAAATATCTGGAACAAACTCCCAGAAACCTGCAGGTCCGCTGCAACTCTTACTACTTTTAAATCCAGGCTGAAGACTTTTCTTTTTGCCGCTGCTTTTAATTGAACTATTCACATCTTAAACTGCACTGTAACTTTTAACTTTTATCCATGTATTTTTTCTTTTAATGTTTATTTTATTATCTTTTCTTTTTAATGACTGATTTTAAATGCCATTTTTAAAATGTCTTCCATTTTTGTAAAGCACTTTGAATTACCTTGTGTTGAAAGGTGCTATATAAATAAACTTGCCTTGCCTGCCTAAATATGTAGTTAGTGATGTGTCTGTAGTGTACTCACCAGTGTTTGCAGAGTCCTGCTGTGTTGTTGAGAAAAGCTGCTGGATTCAGTTCAGTGTTTCTTCAGAGAAACAGAGACTTGTCTCGGCTGCTGCTCTGCTGTCGCTCAGACAAACTTCAGCTTTCTTTTCCGGGAAATGGAAACTCTTCTCTTACAGTGTGGTCCCACCTCTCAGTGGCAGTTTGCCAAGAGGGAGTGGAGGAAGAACTATTGAGGCTTGTTATTTAACTTTGTGACGATGCATTTTACAGCTGATCCAAGAGGCTTTTCAAATAGTGTATTGAGCATAAGTAGGAATGTTTTCTCATGTTATGGTCCCTCTTTAAGAGCCGCTGGTGAAACTTTTCCTCCTCCGTGAACAGACTGTTTGAAAATGGGTCACGTGATTGTTGCGTCACTTCCTGTTTCACGTAATCTATGTTTTCAGCCGTTAGAAGGTATCAAATAGAATGTAATGAATGAGAATATGAGGAGTAAAGGCTTGTGGAGTTATACAATAAACACACAACGTCTAAATCCTCTTATTAGATGCGATATTAATCACAGAGGAACGAACCCGGGAGGAAGACCCGCCCCCCATCGAGACCGGCCAATAGGAGAGGACTATCGACTATAACATATGATGGACAGGAAAAAACGCTCTCTCTACCCGGCCACGCGATAAACAACAGCTGGGAGGAGGCAGCGGCACCCCACGCGAACGGGAGAGCCGCACCACTCTTATACAAAATGGGTCTGTACCATAGACTGTACTTAAATGCCATTTTTTGCTACTTTGTACTTTTACTCCACTACATGTATTTAATCCCTTTAGTTACTTCACAGATCTGGATGAATGATGTGAAATATGATCAAGTGTTAAATCAGACTTTAGTTCCACCTGGAGTAAATTCACAAGCTACCCTGCAGTATACAAAGTCATTCAAACTAGCTGCACCTTTACCAGCTTTGAGAACACTTTCATGATCAATCATTATAAAACATATCATATATATTATTCTGAAATGGACCAATCTGCACAATGACTACTTTTACTTTTCGTATTTTAACTATAGTTTGATGATAATACTTTTCTACGTTTACTTGAGTCACATTTTGAATGCAGGACTTTTATTGAGTATTCCTACACTCTGGTACTTCTACTTTTACTCAAGTACAGATCTGAGTACTTCTCCCACCTCCGAGGAAAAGTCTAAGAACCTGAATGTGACCCTTGACCTCCATTGAACCACAGCTGCTTTGTTTCTTTCTCCTCAGCTTCTCGTGAGCGCTCCATCATCGAGCACGGCCTGACTTCCTTCCACGATGTTTCCTGCATTCGCTTCGTCAGACGCACGAGCCAGAGAGACTTCCTGAACATCCAGTCAGACGGCGGGTAAACCTCATATTTGTAAACCTACTTCGCAAAAAAACAGATTATGATTCTTGAAGGTCTCCTATTATACTATTTTGAGGCATCCTTTTTTTTTTATTTCCTGCCTTTTTACACATACTCTCTCCAGTACAGGTTAGCTCTGTGTGTTAGCGATGCTTGCTAATGTAAACAAAGACCATATTACGTCCAAAACACGTAGCAACATTTCTGATAGCAACGTTTCTGATAGCAACGTTTCTGATAGTGTCGTGGGTGTAAAGCCCTCCCACATTTCCGATATTACGTCATATCGGACGCAAATCTGGATCAGCTCCGTTGTTCCCCCGTTTTTAGAGATTTGGGTACGGAGAAAAAGAGAGAGGGTTTTATTTTCTGACACTTTGTGAGTTCCCTGACACACCGGGGACACATCTTTATGTACAAAGGGCATGAAAAAGTGCAATTTGCATGATAGGAGACCTGTAAATGTTTGTTTGTTGCAGCTGTTACTCGTACGTGGGGCGTCGGGGCTACTCCCAGACGGTGTCTCTGGACCGGCAGGGCTGCCTGTATCACAGCACGGTTCAACACGAGTTGCTGCACAGGCTCGGGTTCAACCACGAGCAGTGCCGCTCCGACAGAGACCAGCACATCCGCATCCTGTGGGAGAACATCCAGTCCGGTCTGTCTCCTAAACTGTTCTTATTATACATCCATGCTCTAAAACACCCTCAAATAAGCCCTTAATAAAGTATTTTTTAAAACATCATCCGAGGCGTGTCCCATGTCTCACCTGCACCACCTCTCTAGACCTCGGCCTGGGTTTTAAACACTTTTAGGGACACTTGGTTGACTTTATTTTAAGATATGTTCCCTCCCCGTGTGCCTACTAACCCGTGTGTATTTTATATTTTACATTTTACATATTTGTTTTATATTTTACATATTTGGGTTGATTTGATTTTTATTACCGGCACTTATTTTTAAAAGCACTTATTTAAAAAAAAAAAGCACTTTTATGTATTTATTTATCATGTTTTAACACTAATGCCGATTTTAAACAAAGTCAACCTCGGTTCTTTTAGCCAGATGTTTTTAACCCACTTACCAGGTCTTTTGTTGTGGTACGCAGCCTCGGACACCCCACCGGGAGACCCTTCGGGGGGCAGGAGTTCAGGTTTTAACCCCCGCATACGCTCTGTGCTTCAGCCGCTGCTCTCTTTTATCGCTTTTTATTGCATTTTCTTAAAAAAATTTAACACAGACCAAACAGGGCTTTTATAAACTTTTATTGGTTTTACTACAGGAGTTTTTAAACAGGTTTTAAACAAAAAATATTGACCCGAGAGCCCGTGCACCACGCCGCTCGTTCCACAAAACCCTAACTAAGTATTCACCCTAAAATGAATGATTCCCCTCAAGGGGACCTCCATAAGGGAGGCGAGTCCCCACACGTGATTGTGTAAACAACTTTTGGTCCCCACAAGGATAGTGATGCTAGGTCACACACACCACACCACGCACGCACGCACGCACGACACACACACACACACACACAAACACACACACACAGTGTTTGTGGTGTTAGCATCATTTCATGTATCTCTTAGTCTTGTTGACTAGAACTCAAGGAGGACATTTCCGCTCTAATCGAGGAAATAAAAGGTATTTTCTTTATTAAAACCTCAATAATGTGAAGATGAATTTCCACATCTTTCTTCCGATACTCCAAAAAAGAAGAAGGTGTTTGAACGTTTAATGTTGATATTGATGAACAGCTTCATTCTGCAGATCGTTGCTCGGCTTTTAATGAATGAACAACGATGGCTTTGTACAGAAGGACTCTGATAGAATGAATGTCAGGGGTAATAACACAGTATACTTTATTTGAAAGACAAATTAATACATAAAAACATATTAAGATAAAAATAAAGTACCTCAGAATGTAACTACAGTAAAAATCTTGACTGCATGTAGTGTAGATGTTTGTCCACTAGGGGGCGACACATCCTCACAGTTCACATGGAGAGACCTGCTAACACACCTTTACAGAACTGCTTTAATGACACAGGTATTTAAGCATCACCACTAAAACTATTGTGTTTTCCTCAGAATGGAAATGGAAGATCAGCATTTACTTTAATCAGAAGTTTCAAATGTACGCCTCAATCCAGAAATGCCACTGAAAAACAAGTGAAATAACACATTTAGGTTCACATACTATTTAAAACACAGCTTGCACAATCGTCCTCAGTGTCATCTACACAGTGATCCTTCTTTAAAGATCGTTATGCAGTGTAAATAAACACAACTGAAGCACAAACAAAAGAACATTTTCTATTTTGAAGGAAGACAATACAGCAGGGAGGACACAAAAGCATTTTCAAGCTAATGTAACTTTCCTTTTCAAGTCATGTGTGGCTCTTTCCTCGTCTGTCGATCAGTGAAAGTCAATCTCAACCGTCTCCATCCTGATCTCCCACATTCCTCCCGTCCTCAGTGATGGACACGTCTCTGAAATCTTTGTCTCTCTCTCTGCCCTGAGGCGACACGTCGGGACTCTCTCTCTCAGAGGCACTGCAGATATCTGAGGGAACAACGTCAACATGTCAGAACTGCTTTTACTTTCAGGCAGAAGAGAGGCCATGTTGTTCGTGTCCTTTAATTGTCTTCATATAAGGCCAGACAGAAGAGGTCAAAGCATAAGAGAGTATTCATCAGAATCAGAATCAAGTTTATTGCCAGGTACGTTTAAACATACAAGGAATCTGCTTTGGTATCTGGTGGTGCGAACATAAACAATCTAAAGAAATAAGTTGCAAAGTATATATGTTAGAGCCAGTATTTAGTTTTTATAAGAAAGGCCACCTAATCGTGACGTCTGTAGTCAACACACTATGAAAGACTACAATTCCCACGGCGCCTCCTTTAAGTGACAGTGATGGGCAGCAACCTGTCAGAAAGACGCCGTCGAGGAACAGTTTGTAACCGTTCAATTACCCTTTAAGTTATTAAGTTATATTTCAAGAAAGAAAGAACACCTAAGTTGTTTGTTATTTTATTTGAGTTTTGCCTATTTGTTTTGACTATTGTAAAGGCCTCTTTTCTTTGTTGCATGTGTAAGTTAGTTATTTTATTTTGAGCAAACACATCGCATCATATCATCAAAATTATCTGAGGCCAAGCAACTCTTCAACTGTAAGTAACACAAAGATAAAGGAAAGAAAACGAGTTTAAAAATGTCTGTTTAAGGCGTCTAGTGGCTTGATAGAAAAATAAGGAAGGAAGCACGACAAATATATATATAAGGAAAATAAAGAATAAGTATTTTTAAGAAACAATTTAGCATTAAAAATCTACAGTATTTACAACACATTCAAATGTAACTATATACAAATAACCTTAAAGCTAAAGAACATGGGTAGTATTGTGTGTGCATGCTGTGTGTGAAATGAACAGAAACAATAGCTCTAATAACTCTAGAAGAAGCAGTACTAAAATCCTTAAGTGCCAAAATACCAGGATGTACTTCTGCATGGGGTCACATTTTCCATTTAAGCGTGCTTTCCTTACGGTGGCCTACAGGTGCAAATGCGTTACAATCAGTGGCGAGCCGTCAGGGCCCTCTAGGCCCTCTGTGAGGGCCTAAAATATTCCAAAAATAATATTTAAAAACATTAAAAAAAATATATTTTTTTTAAATATATATTTTTTTAATATTATTTTTGTTATATTTTTCATTAGTTTTACCGAAAAAAACTTGATTTATAAAATAACATTTCCAAATAAATAAATCCTTCGAATCTGCCTGTTCAGTCTCATGTTTGAATGTGGGTTACATGAAAGAAGCTCATCTGGTCCTCTCTGCGATTCACAGAGGGCTCGCTATAGTAACTGAACGAGAGAGTAATGTCAAATGACAGGACAATTGACCAATCATATCTTCCCTCTAAATGGGTGGGTTTTATTATCGCGGACTAGATGACAAGTTCCGCCCGCTGTGAAACTTTTCTTGTTTCCATAGCAACAACAACTTCCTGTCAACAGCGTGAACTCACCTTCAAAATAAAAGCATGCCAAATTACACTTAAGACATACAACTGCAACGAAAGTAACAAACACAATGCAATATCATTTTCAATGTCAAAGAACACAAATTGGGTTCACAGGTGTTGTTTTGTGTGGCAGAGGGTCGCTGTCATTGATGCGTGTTGCACCCTGGGCCGTTGTTTTGATATTCCGCTGAAGTATACGCTGTGACGTAATAACTCTTTTTTTTTTTTTTTCGAGGGAAGGAGTGGGGGTCAGAGGGCCTAGGTATAAAGCTCAGGTGCAAATGCGTTACAATGGACCACAAGAAGAAACATCTTCACCAACTTGAGGAAACATGTGTAGCGTTTACTAAAAGTGAACAAAACGCTGCAAATAAAGAAACTAAATAAACAACACGGACCCTAAAAAGTGACGCACACAGTTGGGACCGGAGCACTTAGTGATGTTCAGGGATTATAAAGTTGCCAACTGTCTCTGTTGTTGGAAACTTACCTAAAATAAAAATGTTTACTGACTTATTTTAACAATGCGATCGCATGATTCCTTCAGATATTATTGCAGATCTGCTGCAAGTTAGCTAGCTAACCTAGCATGTGTTGTAACGGGGGTAAGATTTGTGTTTGTATATATGCATCGGGTCTGAAACCGCGCCCTATTATGCACATTTTCAGGTGTATCACTACGGTACGAGACTAAATCAAGTTTTATCTGCAAAGGAGAAGCAGACGTGGGAAGTAACTAAGTAGATTTACTCAAGTACTGTACTTAAGCACAATTTTGAGGAACCTGTACTTTAGTATTTCCATTTGTTGCTACTTTGTACTTCTCCACTTCAGTTCAGAGGTAAATGGTGTACTTTTACTCCACTACATGTATTTAATACCTTTAGTTACTTACAGATCTGATATGAGATACTTCTCTACTTTTACTTGAGGAACATTTTGAACGCAGGACTTTTACTGTAACAGAGTATTCCTACACTCTGGTACTTCTACTTTTACTCAAGTACAAGATCTAAGTATTTTTGATGTAATATTTATTATTTTGCAGACCATTCACATGCACACAAACCTCCAGAACACACTACAGGAAAGGGGAAACCCCAAAAGCATAACAGTGCCTCTTTAATACTTCTTCCACTACTTGCACTCAGTCAGTCAGACAGTTCAATGTCAGTGAGGTTTTTTGTGCTCTCGTTTTTTAAAGGTCAAAGTCAGTAAGGCATCTATCACAGACTTTAAGATCCCTCACAAGTGCAAATACTCAGTTGTTAAGTCAATTAGTTTGTCATTCAGCACAGAAACAACCTGATACACTACTTCCAGTATAATTCAATGAACACACATTGAAATATAACCTTTGACCTCATTCACACAGTACAACTGAAGTATTCTTAGACATATTGTGTGTGTTGGGACGTACTATGAGATTGCACATTTGTTCACTGTCTCATAGCATATTTTAGTTTACTCAGTGCAGACAGGTTGTATTGAATCTTGCAGACACTGCCCTTATTTTAACCTCTTACTCCTTGAGCCAACTCCCTGTTAGAGAACGTGCTATTCAAGCATTGTGTCGCTAACAGGTGAAGGTATGTCACCATTGGTTGACAGTTTTGAAAGGTTGGGCTATTTTGATTCCTTACTATGTTATCATTAAATAATGCCAGATTAAATTAGAATCTAATACAAAAAGTGGTCATATGAATTAGTTACTATTTTTTAACTTAATTACCTGTGTACTGCAAAATGTAAATTCACAATACAAGGCCTTTTTTATTTTCTCCAAATGAGTTTCACTCCCATCTGTACTCTGAGTGGTTTGTTCATATATCATCAATAGCCAGATTTATAGACTGATTATTGATGATTGCGTTAAGGATTATAACATCTGTTTCCCTAAAAAACATGTGGAGAATAGATTTTTCTTAAAGGCTGCTGACAGTTTTTCTGGATTTATGTCGTGGTACAAACCCATATCAAAACTCCCCTCTGTAAAAACCTTTGACTCTAATAAGTCGACAATAAAACAAGAATGTGATCCTGGTTTTAACCAGTGTACACATTTCTGTGCTGTTTCTGTATGCGTTAGTATATTTAAAGATAACATTTCAGAAAACGTGTACTGTAATAAAAAACAAAGTCATGATGTGAGTGAAACATTTTTAATTGTAATATTATTCACCATCCACCTCTTTAAAAATAATGACATTTCAAATGATAAGCTCCATCTTATAAACAGGGCATTAATAAAATAGACTTTACAAGCATATTTCATGCAATTTTGATATTTAAAAAACCCTTTATTTATCTCCCAGTCAGACGGGACGTTTGCAGTGAGTTAGTCTCACCTGTACAGGCAGTGCTGGAGTGTGTTCAAGGTGAAGAATGAGATCATAATCATTAGAAGCAGTCCAACCAGTCAGACCGCTCTCACTGACACAGGCTGCAGCCATCAGACACTTAGATTAGCTTAGTTTAGCATATATACTAGGAAAAGGGGGAAATAGTGAGTGACAAAATACACATTTAAGTGTACTTAATATATCTCTGTACGAAAACTGAAATGTAAAAACAATTTGGCAACTTGTTTTGGTCCCAGTCAAGAAATAGCCCGACCCATAATCCCCTGTTAAACGTCTTATTGATGTTTTTACTCCTCTGATTTGGTATGGATTAAACAAACTGGATTCAGAGCTGCTGATAGGTGGATTTTGTTACCTTTGGACAGGCTGGCTTTGTCTTCCCCTGTTTCCAGTCTTTATGCTAAGCTAAGCTAACCAGTTGATGGCCTTATTTCTAACAAACATATACAGCAATCTTAATATCTATGATCAGCTGATCCAAGAGGGTTTTAAATAGTTTATAAAGCTTCAGAAGAACCAAATCTATCAGACAAATGTAGTTAAGTAGAAATGGAAATAGTTAAGTACATTTTTTTAAGATACTTTCCCTAAGTTGAGAACTAGTGAAAACTGTACTTCAGTAAGTACATTTAAAAAAACACAAAATAACATTCTTTGTTCCTTTTTTTTAATCCATTGAGGCTTTGTTCAAACTTTACAAGCAGTGTGCAGAGAGGTGGACGAAATACAATTAACATAACACAACAGACAGCTGAGATGTAACATTTACATTTCCCTGGTTTGTTAAACCACTGCAGCATAATGTTTAATGATCAGATATTGTTGATTCTCCAAGTAACTGTAAATACATTTTGTACCAATATACTATAATTCAATAATCAATCCTGAACTTCCCCTTTAAAACACACCAGAGCCCATCATTTTCCCCTCAATTGAAAATTATATATATATACAGTATTTTACTAATGAAAAGGAGTGCATTACTTCCACTAGTAATGTCTGCAAGTATGAAACACTTTTTGAACACATAATTCTGAGACAATAGGTGCGTTCACACCGGAGTACTTTGGTGTACTTTTCACAATAGTTCATCAGAACTACGATATATTTGCGTTCACACCAAAAGCCCCAGGAACTAATGAGCTCAACTTAGTTCGCGAGGCTCGCTTTTTCAGTCCCTGCTACAGAGCAGGGTCTTTCGTGGGAGAAAGTAGTTCGTACGTCTGATTGGCTGTGCGGAATGCAAACCACGCCCGTTGACTCAGAATTTTTAGTTGTAAGCGGCCATTGTATTTCCTCGCTTCGCAGCACACACGAAGAGATTCTTTTGTGAAAGCAGTTATTATAGCAACACTAAATAAATCAATTGGAGCGGTGGAGTGATGAGGATGAGGATGTGTCTGCGCTTCTGGCGATTGACTCGGAGGACGCGAAGCGCCGCATTCAGAAGCTTCTACTGCATGCAGTTTCAGTGGATCAGCAAAGTTAGCAGACCTGGCAAAGTCATGTCGGGACGACTACGAAGGTAAAATAAAATACATGCACTGCACTGTTTTTAATCTGCACAATACTGGTCTTAGATGTACTTTTATTTGCTCAGTAGATCGAGCTAGCCATGGTAGAACTTGCTAACGTTAGGTCCAAGCTGGCTAATAACATCTAGCTAGCTAGCTATTCTCATCCATGCCCGCTATGAACACGTTTTGACTTGTGAATAAGTGTGCAATGTTCTGTAATTTGCTTCACTAACTCATGGCACTAATCGTGTGTTTCAGGCGAGGTGTTTCTCTCAGGATTAGAAACTAGTTTTCCCCTAAAAAAAACGATAATATAACGTTAGCAATTAGCATGCTAGCTGGACATAATGCTACCTCTGTGGCTAATGCATAGAGGTAAACAATAGATTGTCGATGCTATAATTTCAAGTAATTTGCAACATTCATTCTACATGTTAATGGTAAAAGCTTAAACAGTTGATTACCTGCATGCCACAAAGATTGATGTTCTAATATTTTTGCACATTGAAGTAGAAATGTAATTGAAATTCTATTTACTGCCTAAAACATTGTTCCTTGTATTATCCTAAATAGTTTGACCTTGTTTCCTCAGAAGGCTTCTCAGACTACATGGAGGATCCCTCAGAGAAACACAGTTTCCACGTTCAGTTCCACCCCCCCGCTGAGAGGAGGCAGCTCTACACCCTGTGCCCGGTCAGCGGACACCATCAGGTCTACTATCTGATCACAGAGGATCCATCCTGACCGCTGCTGCCATACTGCAGCAAACAGGAGGGAACGGAGATGGCCCGCCGTGCCATGGTCAGCAAGGAGAATGAGGACCTGCGTGCCAAGGAGATGCACGACGAACGGCTGCTGCATTCACACAAGGCCCAGGAATCCATGCTGTTCAGATGCCTCAAGGGCTGTGCGCGTGTCTTGCCCCGTGGCGATTTGTTTAGGTTGCATCTCCCCAATGGTTGCTTCCAGGCGAATACAGAGGAGTTGAAAAGATCCACTTTGATCCACTGCACATTGGTGTGCACCAGGCCGAGGTTCTATTGTTCACCCAGAGAGAGCGCGGGACACGACTGTTCCGTAGTATTCGCATATCTGGAACACATACAAAGACACCAATTAGCCCTACATAACTCCATAAATCCTACATTAGATAGTATTAATGTGATTTAATGAACGTACCATTGCTGTTCTTTGGGCGTGATAACGGTCATCATCCTCAGCTATCGAAACATGTCCATAGCGTGTGCTTTTCGTGGTCCAATCCTTTGTTAAGGCTTCTTAACCGCCTTCGCCTCCGACTCAGCATTTCTATTGCATTTGAATGGTCGATCTGTATTTTTTTTGTGGCTGAGTTATTGGCTTAAATACTCCGTTACGAAGCTGTATTACACGAGCACCAAAACGTCAACAGAAGCATACAGCGGAAGCGGAAGCTTTTCTTCTCTTCTCTCGGTTTTTTGGCGGATTGCAACTTTAAGGTGCATACCGCCACCTACTGTACTCGCCGTGAAGTTGTTTGCAGCCTGCCAGGAAAATCTAAGCAGAAGAAGAAGAAGTGACGTCAGCGGCTCATTTGCCTAATCCACCCCCAGGAACTCATTTTGGTGTGAACGCGATCTGCTTTAGTTCGTCAGAACTAAAGAACTCTCATGAACTAAAGTTCTCAGGAACTACTGTGGGAAAAGTACTTGTGTGAAGCGCCTAATAAATACTTTTCTTGTCCCCCTGACATATAAAGAAGTGGTAAAAGTTTATTTCTGAGTAAATAGTTTTCTGATCACTTCAAGTCATGACGGCAGGAGTGCAATCCGTAGAATAAACTAGAGTACATTAGAACATACTCATCAGTATTTTATGTGTTTTTATGCGTCTCATCAAGGTGAACCATATGTGATCAGATTCTGAAAATTAACAATGTGTACAATGTACTTCCCCAGTTGAATACATTTATTACATTTAGTGAGAGTGAATCTTTCTGTAGAAAATCAAATGGTTGTTCTACTCAGTGTGATTGACAGGAGAGATGATCAGAGGGGCAGAGTTTTTACCACCATTTTGACAGGGACCAAAGTATGGGTAGAGTTTCTCTTTGAAGCAGCAGCCAGTGAAGGAGTAGATCAGAGCTGCAGCATCAACATCATAAAAGGAGACCAGACCCTCCTCATAATCCACAAACACCCCCACCTTCTCAGGCTGAGACTTCAGAGAGAGACGGACTGGAGGACAGCACAGAGCTTGTACTCATTTTCATTCCTCAACACTATCGTCCAGTAACCATCTGAGGAGACAGTGTGATCTGTCCCTTCCTGTTGATCGACTCTCTGACCACTCCTAAATCCATCAGTCTTCCCTTTAACCTGAACCTCGTAATAAAATCTTCCTGAAGAGAAACTCTGCTTTGCTAAGACACAAGGACAATTCAAATCTCTCTGGATTGTTGGGAGATTCTTCTCACATCACCATGTTTAACTTGTTTTCCATCATCAGACAGGATGAGTTCAGGATGTGCTGTATCAGGATCAAGAGTCACCTCCACCTCATACTGCTGGACCCTCTTCAGCTCCACCTCAAGCAGCTTCTTCATCTGTTTACTGAGCGTCTCCTCCAGCTGAGTCACAGCTCTCCTCACAGTCCCCTCATATGAAGGTGGACGGACCCTGACTTCTGTCCAGTTCTTGGTGGGTGGAGCAGCGTTCAGGGACGTGAAGCTTTGGAGGAGGTGGAGCTGGTCTTCAGAGCGTGACAGCTGCTCCACCTCAGAGCTTCTCTTCTTCAGCTCAGAGATTTCCTGTTCCAGCTCTTTGATGAAGCCTTCAGCCTGTTCCTCTGTCTCTCTCTGCTTCTCTTTGATGGTGTCGATGAGCTCGGCCTGGCTTCTCTCAACAGACTCCTTCAGAGCGGTGAAGACCTGAACACCATCTGCTATCTCTCTGTCTGCTCCTTCCTTACTGAGCTCCACTGAGCGATTCATCTCCTGAATCTTCAGTCGTCTCTTCTGGATCATCTGCTGAATTTCAGCCTCTGTCTTCCCCAGCTCAGCCTTCTTTCCTTCATATTCTTCTTTCAGAGGAACAACATCATGTTCTTGTGGTCTAAAACAGTGCAGAGCATGCAGACACACACCTGGTCGGTCTTACAGAACAGCTCCAGCAGTTTATCGTGCTTCATACACATCCTGCTTTCCAGGTTCTCCACAGGGTCGATCAGCTGATGTTTCTTCAGGCCTGCCCTTGTCAGATGAGGCTCCAGGTGAGTCTCACAGTAGGAGGCCAGACACACCAGGCAGGACTTCAGGGCCTTCAGTCTGGTTCCAGTGCAGACGTCACAGGGAACTTCTCCTGGTTTGACAACTTGTTGCTCTGAGCTGCTGCTGCTGGCTTCTGTTGAGCTGACTGTCTGAACTGAGCAGCCATCTCAGAGATGAACGTGTTGACCAGCAGCTCAGGCTTTATGTTGAACACCTCTTTACAGTTGGGACACTGATAGGGGACTTTAGTATCCCAGTGTTCAGAGATGCAGGCTTTACAGAAGCTGTGTCCACATGGTGTGGTGACTTGATCAGTGAACACATCCAGACAGATGGAGCACAGAAACTGATCTTCAGTCAGCAGACAGCTGGCAGCAGACATGTCTCTCTGAGGACAAAAAGTGTGAAAAAAAACAAAAACTGTAATGTATATATGATTTAATCTCTTGTATCTGTTTGCTATAAGTCAAATAGATGGTGATACTGAACTCTGCTGATGTATCATGATTATGCGGGGGTGAAAGATTGCTCAAATTTGCAGTTCACTGTTATTGTTAAATGTCAAACAAATCTCTCTGTTTGTTAATATTATAAATACATCTGGAAAATCATAGCAGCATTCAGTTTAAACTCTATACTCTATAATTGTGTATATAACTGACTGTTTTGCACTCTGGTTAGACCCTCCTTTATTTCGTTACACTGTGCTTGCATTTTGTAATGACAATAAAGTAATCTGATCTAATCTAATCTAAATGTCACTACCCGATCTGCAGCCCTGCCCTATCTGCAGTGCGCATGTGCGAGATGGTCCGTCATATTGCACAACTCTGTACGGCAACCCAACTAGGACACTTGACACAGTGGCATTTGGCAAAGCACACAAAGAAAACTCAGAAAACCGAGAGAGATGAGTTATTGTTATTACAACGTGACCATCTCGCACATGCGCACTGCAGATAGGGCAGGGCTGCAGATCGGGTAGTGACAGTGACACTAAAAACAGTAAACGTTATCAGCTTCAAAAGGCAGACAGCAGTTACTACAGAAACAGGTTCAAAGCTCAAGGCTACTTACCACAGTGTGTACAAATGATATAAAATGAAATATCTAATTGTCATGCCTTTTTATAAGCAACACTTTTAACATAACACCAGATCCCTTGCTTTGGACAGTCCAGAACAAATCTAATATTTAGATTCTACTTTGTTTAATAGAGTCATTTATAAAGATGTTTTCAAATACAGGAAATATGAAAATAAGTATAATGCTAGCTTTAACTGTATGCTCTCTAACCTAACTTAACAGAGTTTACATTGTAGTTGTGGCTTGCTAATATCTTAACTGACATATATCTATAGTATATATTCTTTACATGGTAAAATGGATGTAATACAGTCAGATTCTGATTTTAATCCAGCTTTGACTAAATATTTAGTTAGTGATGTGTCTGTAGTGTACTCACCAGTGTTTGCAGAGTCCTGCTGTGTTGTTGATAAAAAGCTTCTGGATTCAGTTGAGTGTTTCTTCAGAGAAACAGAGACTTGTCTCGGCTGCTGCTCTGCTGTCGCTCAGACAAACATCAGCTTTGATTTCTGGGAAATGGAAACTCTTCTCTTACAGTCTGGTCCCACCTCTCAGTGGCTGTTTGCCAAGAGGGAGTGGAAGAAATGTTGAGGCTTGTTATTTCACTTTGTGACGATGCATTTTACAGCTGATCCAAGAGGCTTTTCAAATAGTGTATTGAGCATAAGTAGGAATATTTCTCAATACATAAAGGACATCTCTTTACACATCTGGAGATTTATAGCTATATTTCACAACGCTGTGTTATGGTCCCTGTTTAAGAGCAGCTGGTGAAACACTTCCTCCTCCCTGAACAGACTGTTTGAAAATGAGTCTTGTAAGAAATATGAGGAGTAAAGGCTTGTGGAGTTATACAATAAACACACAACGTCTAAATCCTATTATTAGATGCGATATTAATCACAGAGGAACGAACCCGGGAGGAAGACCCGCCCCCCGTCGAGACCGGCCAATAGGAGAGGACTATAGACTATAACATATGATGGACAGGAAAAAACGCTCTCTCTCTACCCCGGCCACGCGATAAAAACAGCTGGGAGGAGGCAGCGGCACCCCACGCGAACGGGAGAGCCGCTGTCAGTACCATGGCCGTTTCTCAATCCCGAGGATGCTGGCTTGGTAGCACAGCCGAGCCGAGCATCTTGCTTCAGAAGCAAGGCAAGAATACTTCCTGCTATTCGGAAAACGAAGAGTGGAACAGGCTAGCAAGTGTGCAGGTGTGCGTCATATGAGAGGCCCCGCCTTACATCTTCCGCCACAGATTTGGGGAAATTGGTCCATGCGCAAAGCATTGTGGGGATTTTAAGGACGCGAAGTCTACCCATGTGCAGCCTCGAAATTTCCCCCAAACCAAGGACGCGGCCTCGGTGGAATTCCAAGTATGCTGGAGATTGGAACAGTCCTTCGGCGGCACTCGATGACGTAGCATCCTTGAAATATTGGCTTGGAAGCCAATATCCTCGCGATTGAGAAACGGCCCGTTTGTGTTCGCCTACCATATGTGTTCGGGCTCCGTCGCTTACCAATGACGTCACGCATTGTGATTGGCTGTACGGTAATCGCACGCTGATTGGTGTAACTAGGGGCGCTGACTAGGGTATACCGGGGGTCTGATCAAAGGATGAAGCTGTTAACGTGCTGCTACCATAAACTGGCTGTAGCCCACAAACCAGCGACGTACAGTCAGGGGAGGCAGGGGAGGCAGAGCCTCTCCTGTCATACTCCAATGTAACGGAAAAACAATTAAAGGGCCCATGTCATGCTTTTCCGGTTATTACCCGTCCCCTTGTGTGTTATGAAGGTTTTTATGCATGTAAGCGGTGTGCAGAGTCACAAACCCTCAAAGTACACCCTGTAGCGAGTAAAACTCTAACACAGAAAATACCTCCCCAAAACGCCTCGTTGGAGATACGTCACTGCCCATTTGATTCTTCCATTTCGTTCCGGGTACGGCATGACGTCAAGCCGTACCCGGAACGAAATGGACCAATCCATGGAGCCGTTACATTACGTCCGCGGAGCGTTATGTTAAGCCCCCGCTGATTGTTCCAAATTGACCAATCCACGGACTTCCTCACACACACATCTGTGTGCAGGGAGCAGGCAGCTCACAGCTGATTTCTCCTCCCTGGCTGCAGGCTGATAACAGACAGTTGGGATTGCGGCGAAATTCTCTCTGCAGACCCATTCTCACAGCGTTTATCAACCTTTTGCTTACTCAATATCAAGCCACACTTATTGTTTTTACTTCGGCTGTGACTTTGTGTGTGCTCAGGATGAGTTTGGCTGTGTTTGGCTATGTATCCTAAACAAGGAAACAACACCTCCACGGAGCTCAGCGCGATTCACAACGTCCCGACCAATCAGAGCACACTGTGCTCACAGGGAGGGTGGGGGCTGGAGCTATTGGAGCTACAACGAGCCGTTAAAGGCAGAGAGTGAAATGCAGTGAATACACGTAGTTTACAGAGATGCTGTATGAGAAACCAATGTGAGTTTGGAAAATTGCACAATATAAATCTATTCTAGTAGATCTCAACAATGGAATTATGATCAGTGGAAATGGCCATGACATGGGCCCTTTAAAGAAAAACTAAATAATAATAATAATAAAATGTCTCCACTGATCTGTGTTGTAAGTGTGATTTCTGTATGATTCCAATCGCTTTTTATAGTCAAAATCAGAAAATTTGCCGAGCTCCTCTACAACTAGGCTACATGGGAGCGATGAGGATTGAGGCAGGGACGTGCTCTACCTCTCGTAAGCCCACAGTAACTTGCTGGAGCACGGGCACTAATTTAGCGCGGCCACTTATTTTGTGAGCGCGCTCAAGCCAGTTACCGTGGGGTAAGGTGAGGCACAGATGAGCTCTGCCTCACCTCAGATGCGTCACCCCACAGAAACGGTCTGGAAAGCGGGCCCTAAGCGCATGCCTGTTACCCTCTCACTGTAGGTCACCAATGTAATGTTTGTAGATCCCTTTATTACATTTATCCTCGCCATCCATAGTCTCTAAATAACTTATTTCACGTATATATGATATTTAGGCTCGCTGGTCTCATCATACGACGGCACTGAGAAAGCTCCAGGAGAGGCAGCCATAACCTCTGCCGCACTGAAGGGGGCGCACGTGAGCCCACAGGTTCTTGTTGCTACTGTTATTCTACGCAGAGACAGTAGACGCAAACAACAAACTAGACTTTTAAAACTAGAGAGATAAGGAGGACTTTTACAAAAAAGTAATAGAGATTGTTGTCCAGAACGATAGCATGGACTTCATCTTCAAGTCAAGGTAAGACCACAATTGTAATGAAAATGGGATCTTACTAAGAAAGAACAATCCAATATTTAGATTTTGGGTATCCTTTGTTGAACAGTCTGTTTAAAATGAATCGAAGCATCAGACTAAAAAAGCTTTTGAAAATAACAGAATATTTCGATTAAAGGTGGGGTAGGTAAGTTTGAGAAACCGGCTCGAGATCCACTTTTTGTTATATTCCATGGAATGCTCTTAACATCCCGATAGCAATGAATATCTTAAGTGCTTTGACAAAAAATCCATTAAAAAATGTCATCTGTGGAAGCCGTAGTACTGTAAAAAGCACGACCAATCATTTTAGCCGGCCCGGCTAAAATAACTGGATGGCCTACCTGCCATGGATGTATAATAAGAACTGGATACAGCGTGGGAGGCGGGGCCTCATTCATTCCTATGAGAGTTGCTCATTGGCGCATGATGATAAAATGGCCCAACTTTGAGAGAGCGAAACATCACAGATTACCCGTCATGCCTGAGAAGTACCCGTATGTGCGCTCATAGCGCATGCGCAACTTTAACCACGCTCCCCAAAATGCTCGTTCACATCAAGCCATCAAGCACGTCAATTTCAAGAGAAGAAGAAGAAGAAGAAGAAGAAGAAGAAGAAGAAGAAGAAGAAAAGAAGAAGAAGAAGCACGTAACAGCACGTAACAGCACCGCACGTTCATGACAGCATGGTAATGGATTGTTATTATGATGGATTTGATATTAACGAGGCGGCCGTGGCAGTTAGCAGCTAGCGGCGAGCTAGTAATTATGCTAATTTACACATCAGTCGTTATGTAGGCTACTTTTATATTACGCTGATGTAACAGGATCTAGTGACATCCAAGCAACAGAGCTTAATTTAGCATGATACTTGTGTGGGTTGTAGCCATAGACTGTATATATAAAGGTTGTAGCCTACATGAAACCACTTGGTAATATATACAGATGAAGCGTCTTATTTTGGACAGTTTAAAATGCGAGGGTCGTGATCGGTTCGTGCACGTTCCGTGATGGCCGGCCGGCCCCCAGTCTGACTTGATACCGCCCCCGTGATAAATAATTTAATTATTGTGAAGCCAGCTGCAATGGATCATTGATCCACCAGGGGGTGCAGTGGGGTTCCACACTGGAGTCATGTGTGGAGTCTTGTACAGTATGTCTGGTACTAATGTATAGCGGATCTTTGTTAAGATCCATATGTCACGGATAGGATCATAGTCTGTGCTAAATAAGACATGTAATCATTTACAAAACATCACCATGTTGTTATTTAACAAAATAATGTTGTTTAGTCGAAAAAAACGAACAGCAGCCGGCTCTCGATTTTTAATCCTAATTTAATCGTTTATGTTCGCCGAATTGACATGAAATCACTGACAAATATGAATATACTGTATTCAACTTCATTAAAATGTTATTAACGTGCCTAAACTCAGTAATTCACTAAAAATTACTGATCCCTCCGCGTCGCGTCGCGGAGGGATCTTGATCCCTGGGTGTTATTTTTCCCCATAATGACCAAGTCGCTGCAAATTATCCCGCTTATTACATGGCCACATTCTCAACAAAGTAACGACATGACTCCCAATATTAATTTAAATGCTTTATGGATTTAGAAAATATTTTTATTGATTTAAAAAATAGTTGTATGTATTGATTTAAATTTACATGCATCCGCTTAGAAAAATAGTCCGTTGTTACCGTTTTTTAAACAGTCAGAATGAAACGGCAGCTCTCAGCTGTGTGTGTACACTCCTAATGGCCCATCACAGCTCTCTCCCCCCTGATCTTTCTTTTCCAACAGTTAAGTTAACTGTAGGTTACTCTGAGTGACAAGCTTACAGTTAGTGAAGTAACACTTTTTTTTTGAGTCACGACCTCGCTGTTTCATTCTAACATAACGCTCCAAATATGACTGTTTCCACTCGGACTTCAATACAGCAACACCATTGTTTGGTTTCCATGGTAGCGTGTCTCTTTAGTAGCGTGCACTCCTTTCCTGTAAATTACAGGTCCAGCCAGGCAAAACAGTAATATGAATATGAACGTTAGTTTTTAACTGAAATGATCAAATAAAGTCAAATGTCACAGTGTTTACAAACATTGACCATACCGTTCACCAGCCCCCACCCCACTATGTTGAGTATAGCCTACTCTTTGTTTAAAACGAATTGGCCATCGGAATGTGTGTGTCCCAACCCCCCCCCCTGTGATATCTCTTCTCTCAGCAGTCTGTAGTTTGTGTTCGCAGATCATCACCCTTAGCTATTTCAATTACCTCTCAAACAACCTAAACTAGTTATAAATGTTTATTTTAAATAAAGTATGTTTCTTCACATGTTAGGTCTATATTGAAGGTTCATTGAAAGTAAAGCTTACTTTGGTTCTTGTGCTCTAGTTCTTCAAGGAATCTTACTGAGAACATTATGTTTCCTCTGACTGCTTATGCCAAAAGCAACGACAAATTATCTGTTTTAAATACCTTTTTAGACCGTAAACTTTAGAATGAAATGTAATACCGGTTAGTTTTTTGTGTTCATACTGACAGAAGAAGAAATAAATTAAGTATGAATGAGAATAAGACTTATGTAATGTATTGACATTTGATCAGTATAAATGTATTACTAACTTTATCCACTGTGGTACCGAAGCTTGGATCACCGCCAAAGACATGGCCGAGGGCAGCTGGCAGCTTTCAATATTTTTCATGTGCGATTCTAACGCTTTCAGAAAGTGAAACATACAGCATCATTTGAGAAAAATAAATCAAAATAAGCGTTATAAATGAACCCTGACTACTTGTGTTTAGGACTCACTGTATTTTGCTACTCTCTAGGTCTGTGGGCCAAATCCGGCCCCCGACTTCATTTGATTTGGCCCGCAAGAGCTTCAAAACATATATTATGTTTATTATACGGTTTCATGCCACTTTACAGAAGCACAATGTCCATAAACTACATGTACCACAATGCATCTTGTGACATGCGCACTGAAGAGACTTGCAATTATTTGAAATTATTTGCCCTAAACTTCTGCTCTCAGACATAGTTAATTATGAAGCTTTTGCTGTGCTGTCCCTCCTAACCAAACTCGGGGTGTGTGTGTGTGTGTTTGTGTTTGTGTTGTGTGTGTGTGTGTGTGTGTGTGTGTGTGTGGTGTGTCTTTATGACTCAGAATATGATAAATATTGGGATTTGATATGGGGGGGGGTTCTGTTAGAAGGTGCGACGGGGGAGGGGGAGAGAGTTAGACGCTCGTGAATTGTCAACGGGGGGGGGCCTCTCTGCACGGAGGAGCCGCGGAGAAGTGAATCACAGTGATCTGCTATTTTAAAGTAAATTCAACACATATCGACCCTAAATATAGCATATATTAAGAACGAGAAAGTGTTAACATCGTTTTTTGTAAACATATGACCAATGTGCGAGGGTGATGACATCAGAGCATCGTCCTATGGGCTTAGCCCCGGACAGGTACAACAGGTATTCACTCAGAGGGCGGTAGTTACCCATTTACATGTCAAAAAGCAACATACAGTGGGCGGGTGGGGGATGGTGAACGTTTACATTTCTCTATTTAATTTATTTCTATACATTTAATTTAAGGGGAGCAGTTACTGAGAAGTATATAATGAGAACTGCTACCAATGGTGGCCTATTTAGTTTATTAAGAAATACATATTTGTAGCTTTTTTTTTATCTGCAGTAGGAAATGCAGAGAGTAGCGACAGGGCTGGTCCAACCTGATCTGTAAAGTGATCTAACTAAGTGCTATTCATTTTCTTGACGGGGAAGTGCAGTGTAAATGGGGGGCTTATATGCATTTGAAAAGCAATATAAATCACACAGTTCGTATACAATAGGCATTAAAAGCACCATCGATAACCATTGCCCTTCTCCTATTCAAACCAAAAGAGAAAATGCAGATATTACACTCTGAAAAGAAAGGGTAGACATATCTGTACTCTTAGTGCCAAGTAGCTAAGCTATTCATTCGCAGAAATGTAAAGTGATCTATACATTATTTTGTATTTTTATTAAATTCGACAATGTCAATTTCACTTTCCACTATGTCCACCGTTGTTTTTCACAACCAATGGCAGAACTTTATTGAGGCCTGTAATTAGTCAACTACAGGTCTCTTGGATCAGTCTTTTTCTTCCAAAAAGCTTGTGACAAGATGTTATTGCTCTTGGGGCATTAAAAACAAGATTTTAACTTTAGTTTTTTATATAATATCTGCATTTTCTATTGTGAAAAACTAAGTCTTAGTTATTTAATATATAGCGCCATCTCCTGGTTAAACCCTGAAATTGGAGAATAGTGGGAGGGCCTAACATTCCTGGATACTGGTCTTTGGCAGGTCTTAGGCAGGTAACTGGCTGGCAGTAGGCAGGAAGCTGTATGCTGGCGTCCAAAATAAGAGGCTCCATCTGTACAAATATATGTATTTGGAGTTATGATCAATTGTGATTTAAATCTTTATCTAAAAAGTAAAGCTGATGCTGGATTACTGTGGTGGAGTTAAAATAACAATAGCCTATTTCTCTTTGAAATGTGATGGAGTAAAAGAATAGTAACTGTGATTATTCATGTTAAGTACCCAACAAGTAACTAAAACGTATAATACTTGAAGGAAAGGTGAAAAATGTTTCCATAAATACCAATATCACACACTACAACACAGACTATAACACCCCTTGTTGTTAAATACCAACCATGTGTGTATATATATATATATATATATATATATATATACATATATGCCGCTAAAACTGTGTAATATACCAGGCTGCTAAATCCTCCAAACTGTTACAGGATGTGTATTTTGTAAAATGTGTAACTTTTTTTATTATAATTTCTGGTTTTTAATCTTTAATACTTTTTTTATGCATACTTTAAGTAACATTAGGCTGTCTTTGGCTCTTTTCTGCTGTAATAATGTAAATGTATTCTGATTCTGATCTAATTGATATGTTTTTGTCACAGTTTGTTTCCCTATATTGCGACACTTGTTTTGTTTAAGATTATTTCTTCTTTTTTTACAGACATCCCCATCCATAGTGGAATGCTGTTGTAAAGGATTGCATTGATCCGTGCATCAATACCTTCACCCAGCTTTGAGGCCTCCAATGAATGAAATCATCTTGTGGCTGGGAAAAATGTGAAAATATAAATCTCACAAAGAGTGACTTTCTGGTGTAATCATTATAATATCAAAGACAAGCACTTTTAGTAACAATATATAAAATCATTCAGCAGCAGAGGTTGGGGTGAAAACAGCATTTCTCATCACATCTCCTCTTCGTCCCATCTCCTTTCATCACATCCAGTGCCAGGAGAGCTAATCCAAAGACCTCATCACACCTCCTCTTCATCCCATCTCCTCATCAAATCCAGATCTTCAGCATCATCACCAATGTCTAGACCCCGGGGGTTCCCTATATGCTCACGGCTGCATTTCCACCTTTAGATATACGATTTCAGGATCGGGTTCTAATCGCCAAAGACTTAACATTTATCATATGGCATGTGTCAATAAATGTTCTTTAAACAAAATGAAGTCTCTCCTGATTTAACTGTCTGGACCCCATCCTCAACTTTTTTTCAAACCATAACATGCCTTCAGAGGGCTTTCCTGTTGATCATGTTTGGTGGATGTTTTAATAGAATCATTGTAATCAATATTATTTACCTTTTAATCTATATAAATTGTATTACAAATTGTTGTCACTATTTTTTCACCTAGTTCTACTATGCCAGCCATCAGAGGTATACATTTTGTAACATCTCTTTTAGGTTTCATTTCTTATTTTTATGAATTTCTATATAAAATGCTGATTTCTACCTGAAATGCTTATGTATTTTTAATTACATTTTCGTAGAGCTTTGACTTTTTCAGCTGAATAAATATTATAACTCTAGATGGTTTTGTTCAGCATTGCCAGCTTCACTGTTGAGCTTTATGTTGTGCCCAGCATTCTCCTGTGCTCTGAAATCAAAATGTGGATAAGCATAAAACAACACTAAAATAAACACTACAATACAACTTGTTATTTGACACACACAAGGTTGTTCATTTGTGTGTATAAATATACAACACAGGCTATATACATATATATATACATATACAAGTATAATTAATACAACTGTTAATTTGATTAGAGCTTTGACACATATATCTTTATTTATATATGTATAAGTATGACGACTTCCTCGGGCGATATCATGGTATAGCTAATTAATCTGGGTCAAAACGTGTTGTGCCCACATGCAAAGGTTGTAAACTCTGGCTTATCCCTGCGTGGTATTATAGTAATAGCAAACAGCAACGTTCAACTCCTTTAATGGTATATTGCAAGTGCAATAAGAAGCTACAGGGACGTTAATCTACGTCGGTAATATTAACGTTATTTAATACAAGATTTACATCATACAGCCCATGTAGTATAATATTTTACAAATGATGAATTACAGCAAACATGTGCAATATATCCATTATTACAGCTCCGTGGGCTGGCAGTAAGGCGATATGGGTCCTTCTTATTGTGCATCCATGGGTAAAGCCCACCATTCCATTTGTATCCGTATCATTTGTTTAATTAAATGCTGTTAACTTTTAAATAAGCTTCCTTGACTCTTTTCAGCTAATCCTGCTCTCAGGTTTAAATCACCTTTAACAGTCTGTGGGTAGGTAATGTTGGAGAAACCAGCTCGAGTGCGCTAGAATTGAAAATACACAGCCGGAAAAAATCTGCCCCTTCCTTCAGACTTCCTTACAGAGCCCCTCCTCCAACACACGAACGCGCACATGACCAATGAGGGCACGAGATAAGTTTGTGCACAGATGGAAGGCTGACAGGCAGGTAGGTCATCCAGTTAAAATGAGTCGTGCTTTTTACAGTACTACGGCTTCCACAGATGACGTTTTTTTATGGATTTTTTGTCAAAGCACTTAAGATATTCATTGCTATCGGGATGTTAAGAGCATTCCATGGAATATAACAAAACGTGTATCTCGAGCCGGTTTCTCAAACTTACCTACCCCACCTTTAAGTGCCATTTTTTGCTACTTTGTACTTTTACTCCACTACATGTATTTAATACCTTTAGTTACTTTACAGATCTGGATGAATGATGTGAAATATAATCAAGTGTTAAATCAGACTTTAGTTCCACCTGGAGTAAATTCACAAGCTACCCTGCAGTATACAAAGTCATTCAAACTAGCTGCACCTTTACCAGCTTTGATAACACTTTAATGATCAATCATTATAAAACATATCATATATATTATTCTGAAATGGACCAATCTGCATAACGACTACTTTTATTCCTAGCATTCGGTGCCATTTAGGTCCCCAACACATTATATCATCATTTTGTATTTAAAAGGTCTAATGCTTATTTTTTTAAAGCTTGGTTTTAAATGTTTATCCCCCTCTACCATAAAACAACAATGTTATTTACCCAGGATATTCAAAATTCTAAATAATTACTCTGATTTTAGCACAAGTAGGCCAAATTGCTGTGTCCCCAATCATGTTTGCTCAACTTCTGTAACAGATATAAAAAAAGAAATCAAAGAAATCCAAACAAATTCTACATTTTTGTCACTGTTGTATAACCCTTTTGCTAATATTCCTCACCAAATTTAATTAGTTTGTATTAATTCATTTTTATTGTTTAAAGTTTTTTTTAAAGTGTGTGTCCCCTGTTTGAATGTCCCCCCTGTTACTCTGATTTGAATCCCTCCGGACACGCCCCTTTACTATTCTACTATTTGTATAACCAGAAGAAGAGGATACATTTTGAGAGGGAAAATCATCTTCAAGAAGCAGAGTGTATGCATTCTTCCTTCAACGTTTTTTTAACATTTTTAAAGAACTTAACTGTTGCGGTAAAGCATAAATGTCCACCCTGTTATGCTCATTTTTGTGGAAACTGATCATTTGTTTTACATTTAGAAAATATGGTAAATATATCTATCAAATATGTGTTTCTGTTGTCACCAAGTGCTAGCTTGATTATCATCACACATTTAGCAATAGCCAAGTTTAGCATACAATGTCCACCCTGTTACTATTTTTCACATTAACAGGGTGGACTCACAGTAACTGGGGATGTTAAAAAGATTTTTTTAAACATAATATCCTGAGCTTGACCAAAATATTTTTCTTATACTTTAACAAGCCATCATTCAGATTAAATAAAAAAAACATGGAAAATTATGTTTTTATTTTTGATTAACCTAGCTGAAATGGCACCGAATGCTAGGAATGACCTGCTACTTTAACTATATTTTGATGCTAATGCTTTTCTACTTTTACTTGAGTCACATTTTGAATGAAGGACTTTTATAGAGTATTCCTACACTCTGGTACTTCTACTTTTACTCAAGTACAGATCTGAGTACTTCTCCCACCTCTGAGGAAAAGTCTAAGAACCTGAATGTGACCCTTGACCTCCATTGAACCACAGCTGCTTTGTTTCTTTCTCCTCAGCTTCTCGTGAGCGCTCCATCATCGAGCGCGGCCTGACTTCCTTCCACGATGTTTCCTGCATTCGCTTCGTCAGACGCACGAGCCAGAGAGACTTCCTGAACATCCAGTCAGACGGCGGGTAAACCTCGTATTTGTAAACCTACTTTGCAAAAAAACAGATTATGATTCTTAAAGGTCTCCTATTATACTATTTTGAGGCATCCTTTTTTTTTATTTCCTGCTTTTTTACACATACTCTCTCCAGTACAGGTTAGCTCTGAGTGTTAGCGATGCTTGCTAATGTAAACAAAGACCATATTACGTCCAAAACTGTCACGCATTGTTTCTGATAGCAACGTTTCTGATAGGGCCATGGGTGTAAAGCCCGCCCACATTTCCGATATTACGTCATATCGGACGCAAATCTGGATCAGCTCCGTTGTAGCCCCGTTTTTAGAGATTTGGTACGGAGAAAAGAGAGAGGGTTTTATTTTCTGACACTTTGTGAGTTCCCTGACACACCGGGGACACATTTATGTACAAAGGGCATGAAAAAGTGCAATTTGCATGATAGGAGACCTGTAAATGTTGTGTTTGTTGCAGCTGTTACTCGTACGTGGGGCGTCAGGGTTACTCCCAGACGGTGTCTCTGGACCGGCAGGGCTGCCTGTATCACAGCACGGTTCAACACGAGCTGCTGCACACGCTCGGGTTCAACAAGTTGTCAACCCGCTCCGACAGAGACCAGCACATCCGCATCCTGTGGGAGGACATCCAGTCCGGTCTGTATCCTAAACTGTTCTTATTATACATCCATGCTCTAATAATGTGAAGATGATTTTCCACATCTTTCTTCCGATACTCCAAAAAAAGAAGAAGGTGTTTGAACGTTTAATGTTGATATTGATTAACAGCTTCATTCTGCAGATCGTTGCTCGCTTTTAATGAATGAACAACGATGGCTTTGTACAGAAAGGACTCTGATAGAATGAATGACAGGGGCAATAACACAGTATACTTTATTTGAAAGACAAAGTAATACATAAAAACATATTCAAGATAAAAATAAAGTACCTCAGAATGTAACTACAGTAAAAATCTTGACTGCATGTAGTGTAGATGTTTGTCCACTAGGGGGCGACACATCCTCACAGTTCACATGGAGAGACCTGCTAACACACCTTTACAGAACTGCTTTAATGACACAGGTATTTAAGCATCAACACTAAAACTATTGTGTTTTCCTCAGAATGGAAATGGAAAATCAGCATTTACTTTAATGAGAAGTTTCAAATGTACGCCTCAATCCAGAAATGCCACTGAAAAACAAGTGAAATAACACATTTATGTTCACATACTATTTAAAACACAGCTTGCTCAATCATCCTCAGTGTCATCTACACAGTGATCCTTCTTTAAAGATCGTTATGCAGTGTAAATAAACACAACTGAAGCACAAACAAAAGAACATTTTCTATTTTGAAGGAAGACAATACAGCAGGGAGGACACAAAAGCATTTTCAAGCTAATGTAACTTTCCTTTTCAAGTCATGTGTGGCTCTTTCCTCGTCTGTCGATCAGTGAAAGTCAATCTCAACCGTCTCCATCCTGATCTCCCACATTCCTCCCGCTCCTCAGTGATGGACACGTCTCTGAAATCTTTGTCTCTCTCTCTGCCCTGAGGCGACACGTCGGGACTCTCTCTCTCAGAGGCAGATATCTGAGGGAACAACGTCAACATGTCAGAACTGCTTTTACTTTCAGGCAGAAGAGAGGCCATGTTGTTCGTGTCCTTTAATTGTCTTCATATAAGGCCAGACAGAAGAGGTCAAAGCATAAGAGAGTATGCATCAGAATCAGAATCAAGTTTATTGCCAGGTACGTTTAAACATACAAGGAATCTGCTTTGGTATCTGGTGGTGCGAACATAAACAATCTAAAGAAATAAGTTGCAAAGTATATATGTTAGAGCCAGTATTTTGTTTTTATAAGAAAGGCCACCTAATCGTGACGTCTGTAGTCAACACACTATGAAAGACTACAATTCCCACGGCGCCTCCTTTAAGTGACAGTGATGGGCAGCAACCTGTCAGAAAGACGCCGTCGAGGAACAGTTTGTAACCGTTCAATTACCCTTTAAGTTATTAAGTTATATTTCAAGAAGAAAGAACACCTAAGTTGTTTGTTATTTTATTTGAGTTTTGCCTATTTGTTTTGACTATTGTAAAGGCCTCTTTTCTTTGTTGCATGTGTACAAGTTAGTTATTTTATTTTGAGCAAACACATCGCATCATATCATCAAAATCATCGGAGGCCAAGCAACTCTTCAACTGTAAGTAACACAAAGATAACGGAAAGAAAACGAGTTAAAAATGTCTGTTTAAGGCGTCTCGTGGCTTGATAGAAAAATAAGGAAGGAAGCCACGACAATATATATATAAGGAAAATAAAAATAAGTATTTTTAAGAAACAATTTAGCGTTAAAAATGTACAGTATTTCAACCCATTCAAATGTAACTATATACAAATAACCTTAAAGCTAAAGAACATGGTAGTATTGTGTGTGCATGCTGTGTGTGAAATGAACAGAAACAATAGCTCTAATAACTCTAGAACAGGGGTAGCCACACGGTGCCCGCGGGCACTTGGTCGCCCGCAGGGGCAACGTGAGTCGCCCGCGGGGCATGTTCTAAAAATAGCTCGCCAAGCAAATCCAAAATGTATAAAATACACAAAACAAAAAAGGAAATGTAATTAAAAGAATCTACCCTATGCATAAACAAAACCTAAATCATAGCGAACTCTATCTACTTACTACAACTCTATATCTATCTAACACCCCTCCTCCCCCCACCCGCAAAATTAATATCTACCAATCACGTTCTTGCTTGATTTGCGGGACCAGCGTTGCAGTCGGGAAGAAAAGCAATGTGGCACCTCCCCGCTGATTTCCCTTCTGGCAGAATCTACACAACATCAGCCCCATTGAACAGCCTATCATGCCAGCCTATACAACACATGGGGGGCAGAGCTTTACTCTGTGTGCTGCAACTTGCATATATATTTATTGCACTTGACGCACACACGCATGGCGTAATTTCCACCTGGGACAGGGGGGAAATGTCCCCGCTCTTTTCGAAATCCCGTTTGTGCCCCCCCACTTTAAAAATATGTTTATTATTATTTTTCAACGCAAGCCGTCGATCGCCACGGAGGAGCTCACAGCCTCTGAGAGAGAGAGCGAGCGAGAGAGCTAGGGAGGGAGGGAGGGAGGGAGAGAGAGAGAGCTAGGGAGAGCATACCTTCATCTATTTAATATAGATAAAGTAAGAAATCATTCCAATGTGTACTATAGGACAGTAAAAAAAATCAAAAAACTGTTTGAAAGGGGAGTGATTAGTAAAATAAGCATACATAAAAAGAAAGAATGCTAACTAGGTAACATAAGATAAGAATAAACCAGTTTAAATGATTTGTTATTGGTTGTGATCATATTCTAAAGATGTTTGGATTATTGAAAAGTATACAGCTCTCTTTCATCTGAGTGTTGAGAGCTGTATCCATCAATTCATGTTGTGCTCAAAGTGCTCCAGATTGATGCATTTCACTTCAACATTAAAAAATAATCTTCCTGGGGGTGCATGCCCCCGGAAACCCCTAGAGGAGGTGAGGACCCCCCTGGAGGAGGTGAGGCCCGTCCACCCCCAAATAAAGCAGGTTCAAATAATTAGATTGCATACATGTTCTTTTAGTAAACACTGCAAACGGGTCCCACAGACCCAAACAGCAAACAAAGGTTAAAGGTCAGCATATCATAATGTTAAAATGTGCTAAATATATACACTGCAAAAAAAGAAAAGAAAAGAGGAGTAAAAGTAGCCCCCGACTTGTTTTATTTTTTAAAAGTAGCCCTCACCCTAAAAAAGGTTGGTGACCCCTGCTCTAGAAGAAGCAGTACTAACATCCCTTAAGTGCCAAAATACCAGGATGTACTTCTGCATGGGGTCACATTTTCCATTTAAGCGTGCTTTCCTTACGGTGGCCTACATTTTCAAATGCGTTACAATGGACCACGAGAAGAAACATCTTCACCAACTTGAGGAAACATGTGTAGCGTTTACTAAAAGTGAACAAAACGCTGCAAATAAAGAAACTAAATAAACAACACGGACCCTAAAAAGTGACGCACACAGTTGGGACCGGAGCACTTAGTGATGTTCAGGTGTATATCAGTATGTAGTGTCTCTACTTTAAAGAGTCCTCTCCTGCTGATGTTCAGGTGTATATCAGTATGTAGTGTCTCTACTTTAAAGAGTCCTCTCCTGCTGATGTTCAGGTGTATATCAGTATGTAGTGTCTCTACTTTAAAGAGTCCTCTCCTGCTGATGTTCAGGTGTATATCAGTATGTAGTGTCTCTACTTTAAAGAGTCCTCTCCTGCTGATGTTCAGGTGTATATCAGTATGTAGTGTCTCTACTTTAAAGAGTCCTCTCCTGCTAATGTTCAGGTGTATATCAGTATGTAGTGTCTCTACTTTAAAGAGTCCTCTCCTGCTGATGTTCAGGTGTATATCAGTATGTAGTGTCTCTACTTTAAAGAGTCCTCTCCTGCTAATGTTCAGGTGTATATCAGTATGTAGTGTCTCTACTTTAAAGAGTCCTCTCCTGCTGATGTTCAGGTGTATATCAGTATGTAGTGTCTCTACTTTAAAGAGTCCTCTCCTGCTGATGTTCAGGTGTATATCAGTATGTAGTGTCTCTACTTTAAAGAGTCCTCTCCTGCTAATGTTCAGGTGTATATCAGTATGTAGTGTCTCTACTTTAAAGAGTCCTCTCCTGCTGATGTTCAGGTGTATATCAGTATGTAGTGTCTCTACTTTAAAGAGTCCTCTCCTGCTGATGTTCAGGTGTATATCAGTATGTAGTGTCTCTACTTTAAAGAGTCCTCTCCTGCTGATGTTCAGGTGTATATCAGTATGTAGTGTCTCTACTTTAAAGAGTCCTCTCCTGCTGATGTTCAGGTGTATATCAGTATGTAGTGTCTCTACTTTAAAGAGTCCTCTCCTGCTGATGTTCAGGTGTATATCAGTATGTAGTGTCTCTACTTTAAAGAGTTCTCTCCTGCTGATGTTCAGGTGTATATCAGTATGTAGTGTCTCTACTTTAAAGAGTCCTCTCCTGCTGATGTTCAGGTGTATATCAGTATGTAGTGTCTCTACTTTAAAGAGTCCTCTCCTGCTGATGTCCAGGTGTATATCAGTATGTAGTGTCTCTACTTTAAAGAGTCCTCTCCTGCTGATGTTCAGGTGTATATCAGTATGTAGTGTCTCTACTTTAAAGAGTCCTCTCCTGCTGATGTTCAGGTGTATATCAGTATGTAGTGTCTCTACTTTAAAGAGTCCTCTCCTGCTGATGTCCAGGTGTATATCAGTATGTAGTGTCTCTACTTTAAAGAGTCCTCTCCTGCTGATGTTCAGGTGTATATCAGTATGTAGTGTCTCTACTTTAAAGAGTCCTCTCCTGCTGATGTCCAGGTGTATATCAGTATGTAGTGTCTCTACTTTAAAGAGTCCTCTCCTGCTGATGTTCAGGTGTATATTAGTATGTAGTGTCTCTACTGGGACATGTCTCCATGCTTTAATGTTCAAAAAGCTCTTTATTTTTCTCATACTGTCTGTGCTGCAGCACCTCTTTTCACCCTCTGTCTGAAACCAGAGCCCAGTCTGCTCTGATTGGTTAGCTGGCCGGCTCTATTGTGATTGGTCAACCGCTCAGAGATGTCCCGCCCTTAGCCTATCACGTACAATGTGTTGGAGCGCTAGCCAATAGAAGCGCCAGTGTTATGGAGTGGAAACTGTGGGATTTCAGCCTTTGCAGACCATTTACATGCACCCAAATATATAACACAATACAGGAAATCGAAACCCTTTAAATGTCTGAATGGAAGTGTTTGCACCGGTTGACCCCCGTATTTTCTGGATAACCTGGACCAAAATCCTTCGTGCACACAAGTATGAGGAAGAGGTTCAAAGTTCCAGGTAGCATACTAAAAAGAGAAAAGTATGCGAGTTGGAACGCAGACAAAAAGTCAAGGTGAGTGAGAACTGGTTTCCTCAGCGTGCGTTCAGACCATTCTTCTTAAGTGAGAACACAACACACGCCTCAGTGGAGAGCAGATTCCTCAGCACACTGCGCTTTGTGCTGCGTACGTGCCACTCATTCTTCAAATCCCTCCGGACAAAGACGCTTGTTGTAGAGTGAAAGGTAAACAGTGAGACGTCAGGACAAACATTAGCAGAGAACAGTTTGAGCTCTTCTGTCACTCTGAGGAAGAGCACATGTCAACTTTTGAAGAGACGCAAAGTCCCTCATGCAGGCAACAGTGAACACAATTTAAGAAATATAAAATACAAAGTGCAAAAAACTCCAGATATGAAATAATGAGTCTCTCTGTGGTCATGTTGTGTCTCTTTGTAGTCTTTTTGTGTGTTGTTTTGATTATTTGTGTAACTTTCAAGTCCTTATTAGTCTCCTCAGAGTCGTTTTGAGTCTTTTGTAGGCCTTAAGTGTCTCTTTTGGTAATTGCCTGTCTCTCTGCAGTCATTTAGTGTCTCTTTGTGGTGATTAAGTGTCTCTTTGTGCCACTTTGTGGACATGTCTTGTCTTATTGTGGTCATTATGTGCACCATTGTGGTCATTCTGAGTGCCTTTGTAGTCATTCTGAGTGCCTTTGTAGTCATTTTGAGTCTTTGAAAACATATCACATAGTCATTTTGACTCTCTTTGGAGTTTCTTTATGTATCTGTTGTTATTTCCACACTTTTCATAGTTTCTTCGTGTCGTTTTGCAGCTGTTTTTCATGTCTTTGTAGTTTCTTTGGTCTTCTCGCAGCTCTTTTGCATCTGATTGTAGTCTTTTTGTCCGCCCCTTGAGTCTCTCCTTGGTTTATACTTGTGTCTTTGGGTGACATTTTGTAGATCTAGGCACTGGTGTTAAGGTCAGCTTTTTGGTGAGCTAAGAGATTCTGTTTCCCATTCAGCAAAACAGAAAGTGAAAACTCTGCATTTATATCATTCTGCTCAGAACAAATCCAATCTAATTTGAACACTGATGAAAAGTAGATCATGCTAAATTGACTTACTGTTAGTTGCATTCATAATGGATGCAACTCCATGGGAATACATTGAAATCACAGCCAAATAATGTCACTTTAAATCCTGTATTGATCAACCCTTTCATGTTTTACACTCATCTAATACACAACTAACTTCACAATGATCTGAGGAATGGGGTGAAGTTCATTTTCTGTGTTTTCTGACCCTCGCTGTGATTCTCGTCCTCTCAGGTTGGGCGTACGCCTTCGACAAGATAAACACGCTGAACCTGAACACACCATACGACTACAACTCCGTCATGCAGTACCACAGGTTACCAAGCATTCATCTTCATTTATATACGCATATATTGGATATAAGTCAAAGGAACAGTTCACCCAAAACAATGAATTGTAGACAGAACTGAGGCTTGAATTGCAGTAAGGAGAGCCCAAGAAATAAAAGTGCAAATGTATTTCTACGGACCCAAAAACAGCTAAATATGTTTCAAAAAGGTTTGATTTTATTTGAAAAAAAAATACTTTGGACTACAGGTAGCCTGGACAGGTGAGTACCATTAAGAATTTATTAATTTTGGGTAAGTTTGAATTCTGAGAAAAAATCCAAATCTTAGAAAAATCTAAATACGAAAAAAAATATCTAATCCTGAAAAAAAGTCTAGTTCTGTGAAAAAGTGACATTTTGAGAAAAAAATCAAAAACTGCAAAAAAAATTGAAATCTGAGAAAAAAGTTAAAATATGAGAAAATAATCGAATTAGGAGGAAAAGTGAAAATTATGAAAAAAACTCAAATTTGAAAAAAGTTAGAATTCCGAGAACATTTTGAAACTGTTCTAATTCTGAGAAAAATATATAATTCTGAAAAAAAAGCTGAAAACATTTTGAATAGTCCAACCCATCTCTTCTTTTATTCTTTTTCTTAATAAAGCAGCTAAATGAAGTTATTACAGCGACAGAATGAATAAACAGTTGGCAAATAATAATGATAGATAATATTTAAATGCATAACATTGATAAGAGTGAAACCAGGATTAAAATAGGTCCCAAGCTCTCAAAGAAATGCTAAATATACAATTTACCTACACTGCCTGATGGGCCTTTTTCTCATTTACACAATAAATATGTCGTCATAATAATGAGATAGATCAGATTTGTTTTGGTGACAGAACCGACTCGTTTAGGAGCATTTGAGTCTCAATGGTTTCTAAATGTTTAATATATATACAAGCTAATAATAATGAAGCCTCTGTGCTCTAAATGTTTCCAGGTATGCCTTCAGCGGGAACAATATGCCCACCATGGTGCCGATCCCCAACGCCAACGTAGAGTTCGGCACGGCCAATCAGATGAGAGGAACGACATCAGCAGACTGAACACGCTGTACACATGTTGAAAGGTAAGAAAACACACGCTGGGTTCCCTTCATTCATCTGTTTTCAGGGCAAAGGAAAGTGTGTTTGTCGCCTTTAACGTGTTTCTTCTGTTCCAACAGGTGGTGAAGAAACCCTGAGGACATGGGGCCAATTTACACATCAAACCTGCTCTTTATAACACAGTCTGAGAAAGTGTGTTGATAATGAATCTTCAAACATGTTCGATGAAGTGTAGTTTGTAGTTTGTGCACTTGTAAACACTTTTGTACTTCAGAAAATTTTCCTGATTTTTTTATTCTTCTACCTCAGTTTGAAGAAAGGTGTGAAGAAGAGGTGAAAGATGTGTGAAAGCTGCAGAATCTCTAATGTATAAACTCAAACTCGTATTACTTTTAGTGTCTGTTTCAAATGTCAGCATCAAAACAAACGTAACTTACCAAAAGCACAAAATGGTGCATAAAGGTATATATTATGTAATCGGAAAAGCATCATCAATCATTTGTTGATCTTGTATTTAAGTTTTTTTTAAGTAACTGAAGCTGCCAAAATAATCGTTTTTTCGAATCAAAAGTATATATAATATTTGGAGTTGTACAGAAGATGATTAGTGCCACAACTGAAAAGAAAAAGTGAGATCTGACCAAAAGTGATTTCTTTTTTTGTTAGTTAGAATTCTGACTTTTAAGAAATACACTTTTGGTCAAATCTCAATTATTATTTTTTTTAAACATGTGGCCCTAATCTACGGATCTAGAGGATTAGTGCTAAAAGAGGATTAGAGACACATGATTAGGGGCCACATGTAAAATAGTTTGTGAGATCTGACAATAAGTGACATTTCTTCTCAGGGGGGTTCTATCCATGCCTTTACATGACATGTCACTTGTTAGACGCTTTTATCCAAAGTGACTTACATACTCAATACTGTGGGCAATCCCCACAGGAGCAATTTGGGGTGAAGGGTCTTGCTCTTTTATCCTGCCTCAACAAAACATCAATAAACCGGTTACAACAGGTCCAAAACGCTGCAGCCAGATTGCTCACTCGGTCCAAAATAACATGCCACATCACTCCGATCCTTTCTGCCCTGCACTGGCTCCCTGTCCATCTCAGAACCCAATTCAAGGTATTGGTCTTCACATATAGAGCTGTCCATGGCCAAGCCCCAGCCTACGTTAATGACCTTATCCACACTCACAGCACAACCAGGGCCCTGAGGTCCTCTGAGCAAGGCCTCCTAAGGGTGCCCCGAACCAGGCTAAAGACTAAGGGGGACCGTGCCTTTGAGGCGGTGGCCCCAAGGCTTTGGAATGACCTCCCTCAGAAAACTGAGAGCCTCTGTCTCAGTAGAGATTTTTAAGGGGCAGCTAAAGACTCACCTTTCCGACAGGCCTTTGGGGCGTCGGAGGAGGTGAGTTAGTAGCTGTTTCTCATTGGAGTTTATCCTATGTTTTACCTGCTGTGTTTTATGCCTTTTATTCTACATTTTATAGTTGTACTTTGAATTGAGTACTGCATACTGTAAAGCAATTTGTGCATTCGTGTTGAGAAGGGTGCTATATAAATAAAGGTTTACTTACTTACTTTACTTCTTTAGACAGGAAGTAAACACAGAATTCAGACTTTTTTTCCAGAATTCTAAATGTTATCACTTCTGTTCAGATCTCAACAAGTATTTCACATGTGGCCCTGATCTTCCTCCGTGAAGTAGAAGTATACATTTGCATCAAATAGAAATTCTCTAACTGTGAGATTCAGACTTTTACAAACACGAACTCAATGGGATCCGATTGCTCTTTTTCCACTTACAAAATATATTTGATGTAAGTAAAAGTATCATGACTAAACTATAAAACACTGAGTTGCAAGAACACAGAACAATATCACAGAACATCTGTATTGGAAAATATATCATTTATATTCCACTTTGCTAACAGTTCCTTTGCTAAGAAATATTGTTTAATATAAACTCAATGAATTTATAAAAGAGTATATTTCCCCCTGTGGCACGCTCCACTCACAGCTGCACACACACACACACACACACACACACACACACACACACACACACACACACACACACACACACACACACACACACACACACACACACACACACACACACACACACACACACACACACACACACCGTCTGACTTCATACTGAGTGTTTGTGGCTTCAGCATCATTTCATTTATCTCTTAGTCTTGTCTCTGGAGCTCAAGGAGGACATTAACTCTAATCGAGGAAATAAAAGGTATTTTCTTAAAACCTCAATAATGTGAAGATGATTTTCCACATCTTTCTCGCTTTCACTGTTAGTGGATATGAGGCTGCATAATCCAAAGAAATGAACACAGTGTTTGAATGTTGATATTGATCTTGATAAACTGCTTTGAGATGAAGCGTTCACTCTGCAGGTCGTTGCTTAAAAAAAAGCTAACCAGTTGGCCTTATTTCTAACAAACATATACAGCAATCTTAATATCTATGATCAGCTGATCCAAGAGGGTTTTAAATAGTTTATAAAGCTTCAGAAGAACCAAATCTATCAGACAAATGTAGTTAAGTAGAAATGGAAATAGTTAAGTACATTTTTTTAAGATACTTTCCCTAAGTTGAGAACTAGTGAAAACTGTACTTCAGTAAGTACATTTAAAAAAACACAAAAAATAACATTCTTTGTTCCTTTTTTTTAATCCATTGAGGCTTTGTTCAAACTTTACAAGCAGTGTGCAGAGAGGTGGACGAAATACAATTAACATAACACAACAGACAGCTGAGATGTAACATTTAATTTCCCTGGTTTGTTAAACCACTGCAGCCTAATGTTTAATGATCAGATATTGTTGATTTCCAAGTAACTGTAAATACATTTTGTACCAATATACTATAATTCAATAATCAATCCTGAACTTCCCCTTTAAAACACACCAGAGACCCATCATTTTCCCCTCAATTGAAAATTATAAAAATATATATATACAGTATTTTACTAATGAAAAAGGAGTGCATTACTTCCACTAGTAATGTCTGCAAGTATGAAACACTTTTTGAACACACAATTCTGAGACAATAAATACTTTTCTTGTCCCCCTGACATATAAAGAAGTGGTAAAAGTTTATTTCTGAGTAAATAGTTTTCTGATCACTTCAAGTCATGACGGCAGGTAGTGCAATCCGTAGAATAAACTAGAGTACATTAGAACATACTCATCAGTATTTTATGTGTTTTTATGCGTCTCATCAAGGTGAACCATATGTGATCAGATTCTGAAACATTAACAATGTGTACAATGTACTTCCCCAGTTGAATACATTTATTACATTTAGTGAGAGTGAATCTTTCTGTAGAAAATCAAATGGTTGTTCTACTCAGTGTGATTGACAGGAGAGATGATCAGAGGGCAGAGTTTTTACCACCATCATTAAGAGGGACTAAAGTATGGGTAGAGTTTCTCTTTGAAGCAGCAGCCAGTGAAGGAGTAGATCAGAGCTGCAGCATCAACATCATAAAAGGAGACCAGACCCTCCTCATAATCCACAAACACCCCCACCTTCTCAGGCTGAGACTTCAGAGAGAGACGGACTGAGGCAGCACAGCTTGTACTCATTTTCATTCCTCAACCTATCGTCCAGTAACCTTCTGAGGAGACACTGTGATCTGTCCCTTCCTGTTGATCGACTCTCTGACCACTCCTAAATCCCACAGTCTTCCCTTTAACCTGAACCTCGTAATAAAATCTTCCTGAAGAGAAACTCTGCTTTGCTAAACACAGACACAATATCAAATCTCTCTGGATTGTCTGGGAGATTTTTCACATCACCATGTTTAACTTGTTTTCCATCATCAGACAGGATGAGTCAGGATGTGCTGTATCAGGATCAAGAGTCACCTCCACCTCATACTGCTGGACCCTCTTCAGCTCCACCTCAAGCAGCTTCTTCATCTGTTTACTGAGCGTCTCCTCCAGCTGAGTCACAGCTCTCCTCACAGTCCCCTCATATGAAGGTGGACGGACCCTGACTTCTGTCCAGTTCTTGGTGGGTGGAGCAGCGTTCAGGGACGTGAAGCTTTGGAGGAGGTGGAGCTGGTCTTCAGAGCGTGACAGCTGCTCCACCTCAGAGCTTCTCTTCTTCAGCTCAGAGATTTCCTGTTCCAGCTCTTTGATGAAGCCTTCAGCCTGTTCCTCTGTCTCTCTCTGCTTCTCTTTGATGGTGTCGATGAGCTCGGCCTGGCTTCTCTCAACAGACTCCTTCAGAGCGGTGAAGACCTGAACACCATCTGCTATCTCTCTGTCTGCTCCTTCCTTACTGAGCTCCACTGAGCGATTCATCTCCTGAATCTTCAGTCGTCTCTTCTGGATCATCTGCTGAATTTCAGCCTCTGTCTTCCCCAGCTCAGCCTTCTTTCCTTCATATCCTTCTTTCAGAGGAACAACATCATGTGTCTTGTGGTCTAAAGAGTGCAGAGCATGCAGACACACACCTGGTCGGTCTGACAGAACAGCTCCAGCAGTTTATCGTGCTTCACACACATCCTTCCTTCCAGGTTCTCCACAGGGTCGATCAGCTGATGTTTCTTCAGGCCTGCCCTTGTCAGATGAGGCTCCAGGTGAGTCTCACAGTAGGACTCCAGACACACCAGGCAGGACTTCAGGGCCTTCAGTCTGGTTCCAGTGCAGACGTCACAGGGAACTTCTCCTGGTTTGACCACTTGTTGCTCTGAGCTGCTGCTGCTGGCTTTCTGTTGAGCTGACTGTCTGAACTGAGCAGCCATCTCAGAGATGAAAGTGTTGACCAGCAGCTCAGGTCTTGTGTGGAATAACTTTTTACAGTTGGGACACTGACTCAGGACATTTCTATCCCAGTGTTCAGAGATGCAGGCTTTACAGAAGTTGTGTCCACATGGTGTGCTGACTGGATCAGTGAACACATCCAGACAGATGGAGCACAGAAACTGATCTTCAGTCAGCAGACAGCTGGCAGCAGACATGTCTCTCTGAGGACAAAACGTGTGAAAAAAACAAAAACTGTAATGTATATATGATTTAATCTCTTGTATCTGTTTGCTATAAGTCAAATAGATGGTGATACTGAACTCTGCTGATGTATCATGATTATGCGGAGGGTGAAAGATTGCTCAAATTTGCAGTTCACTGTTATTGTTAAATGTTTAAAGAATCTCTCCGTTTGTTAATATTATAAATAAATCTGGAAAGTCATAGCAGCATTCAGTTTAAACTCTAAGAAACACAATGTGTAAGCTCTAATACTGTTGGGGGATTTTGCCGTTGTTGAACAGAGGAGTGAAACCTCCTGCTGAGCATCACTGAAGTTAATACTAGTTGTTGTTGTCGTGTGCTGTGCTGAAGCGCAATCATCCTTGTACATTACTGTTTTATATACAGTACTGTATTCACTGTATTTATTATTATCTGTGTATTTATTCTTATTTATACATTTCCCATCTATTTACCTTTATTTTTGTATCATTTATTTTGTACATACTTCTGATAATTGTGTAAATAACTGACTGTTTTGCACTCAGGTTAGACCCTCCTTAATTTCGTTACACTGTGCTTGCATTTTGTAATGACAATAAAGTAATCTGATCTAATCTAATCTAAAAGGAAATATGAAAATTAGCATTAGCTAATGCTAGCTTTGACTGTATGCTCTCTAACCTAACTTAACCAGAGTTTACAATGTAGTTATATTGTTGGCTGTTGCTAATGTAAATGTTGAGGTTTTTATCTTAACTGACACATTTATATAGTATAATATTCTTTATATGGTAAACTGATGTAATACAGTCAGATTCTGATTTTAATCCAACTTTGACTAAATATTTAGTAGTGATGTGTCTGTAGTGTACTCACCAGTGTTTGCAGAGTCCTGCTGTGTTGTTGATAAAAAGCTTCTGGATTCAGTGAGTGTTTCTTCAGAGAAACAGAGACTTGTCTCGGCTGCTGCTCTGCTGTCGCTCAGACAAACTTCAGCTTTGATTTCTGGGAAATGGAAACTCTTCTCTTACAGTGTGGTCCCACCTCTCAGTGGCAGTTTGCCAAGAGGGAGTGGAGGAAGAACTGTTGAGGCTTGTTATTTATCTTTGTGACGATGCATTTTACAGCTGATCCAAGAGGCTTTTCAAATAGTGTATTGAGCATAAGTAGGAATATGTTCTCAATACATAAAGGACATCTCTTTACACATCTGGAGATTATAGCTATATTTCACAATGATGTGTTATGGTCCCTGTTTAAGAGCAGCTGGTGAAACATTTCCTGTTTGAAAATAGGTCTGTACTTAAGTGCCATGTTTTGCTACTTTTACTACTACATTTAATTAATACCTTTAGTTACTTCACAGATCTGGATTAATGATGTGAAATATAATCAAGTGTTAAATCAGACTTTAGTTCCACCTGGAGTAAATTCTCAAGCTACCCTGCAGTATACAAAGTCATTCAAACTAGCTGCACCTTTACCAGCTTTGAGAACACTTTAATGATCAATCATTATAAAACATATCATATATATTATTCTGAAATGGACCAATCTGCACAATGACTACTTTTACTGTCGCTACTTTAACTATATTTTGATGATAATACTTTTCTACTTTTACCTGAGTCACATTTTGAATGCAAGACTTTTACTGTAACAGAGTATTCCTACAGTGTGGTACTTCTACTTTTACTCAAGTACAATATCTGAGTACTTCTACATTTACTCAAGTACAAGATCTGAGTACTTCTACTTTTACTCGAGTACAATATCTGAGTACTTCTACTTTTACTCAAGTACAATATCTGAGTACTTCTACATTTACTCAATTACAAGATCTGAGTATTTCTCCCACCTCTGAGGAAAAGTCTAAGAACCTGAATGTGGCCTTTGACCTCCTTTGACCTCCTTTGACCTCCTTTGACCTCCTTTGACCTCCTTTGACCTCCTTTGACCTCCATTGAACCACAGCTGCTTTGTTTCTTTCTCCTCAGCTTCTCGTGAGCGCATTATCGAGCGCGGCCTGACTTCCTTCCACGATGTTTCCTGCATCCTGCATGCAGGTTAGCTCTGAGTGTTAGCGATGCTTGCTAATGTAAACAAAGACCATATTACGTCCAAAACTGTCACGCATTGTTTCTGATAGCAACGTTTCTGATAGGGCCGTGGGTGTAAAGCCAGCCCACATTTCAGATATTACGTCATATCGGACGCAAATCTGGATCAGCTCCGTTGTAGCCCCATTTTTAGAGATTTGGGTACGGAGGAAAAGAGAGAGGGTTTTATTTTCTGACACTTTGTGAGTTCCCTGACACACTCAAGGGGCGGGAGTGGTTCAGTCTGTAGGGGATTGGACTTTGGCCCGAAGTGTTGCCGGTTCACGTCCAGATCGGACCAAAGAATACGGAGTATGGACTGGTACTGGAGAGGGGCCAGTTCACCTCCTGGGCCACTGCCGAAGTGCCCTTGAGCAAGGCACCTAACTTTTCACCCTCTGTCTGAAACCAGACCATTTACATGCACCCAAATATTATATAATAGTCTTTTTGTCTGTTGTTTTGATTATTTTGTGTAACTTTCAAGTCCTTATTAGTCTCCTTAGAGTCGTTTTGAGTCTTTTGTAGGCCTTAAGTGTCTCTTTTGGTAATTGACTGTCTCTCTGCAGTCATTTAGTGTCTCTTTGTGGTGATTAAGTGTCTCTTTGTGCCACTTTGTGGACATGTCTTGTCTTATTGTGGTCATTATGTGTACCATTGTGGTCATTCTGAGTGCCTTAGTAGTCATTTTGAGTCTTTGAAAACATATCACATAGTCATTTTGACTCTCTTTGGAGTTTCTTTATGTATCTGTTGTTATTTTCATAGTTTCTTCGTGTCGTTTTGCAGCTGTTTTTCATGTCTTTGTAGTTTCTTTGGTCTTCTCGCAGCTCTTTTGCATCTGATTGTAGTCTTTTTGTCCGCCCCTTGAGTCTCTCCTTGGTTTATACTTGTGTCTTTGGGTGACATTTTGTAGATCTAGGCACTGGTGTTAAGGTCAGCTTTTTGGTGAGCTAAGAGATTCTGTTTCCCATTCAGCAAAACAGAAAGTGAAAACTCTGCATTTATATCATTCTGCTCAGAACAAATCCAATCTAATTTGAACACTGATGAAAAGTAAATCATGCTAAATTGACTTACTGTTAGTTGCATTCATAATGGATGCAACTCCATGGGAATACATTGAAATCACAGCCAAATAATGTCACTTTAAATCCTGTATTGATCAACCCTTTCATGTTTTACACTCATCTAATACACAACTAACTTCACAATGATCTGAGGAATGGGGTGAAGTTCATTTTCTGTGTTTTCTGACCCTCGCTGTGATTCTCGTCCTCTCAGGTTGGGCGTACGCCTTCGACAAGATAAACACGCTGAACCTGAACACACCATACGACTACAACTCCGTCATGCAGTACCACAGGTTACCAAGCATTCATCTTCATTTATATATGCATATATTGGATATAAGTCAAAGGAACAGTTCACCCAAAACAATGAATTGTAGACAGAACTGAGGCTTGAATTGCAGTAAGGAGAGCCCAAGAAATAAAAGTGCAAATGTATTTCTACAGACCCAAAAACAGCAAAATATGTTTCAAAAAGGTCCGTTTTTATTTGAAAAAAAAATACCTTTGGACTACAGGTAGCCTGGACAGGTGAGTAACATTAAGAATTTATGTATTTTTGGGTAAGTTTGAATTTTGAGAAAAAATCTAAATCTCAGAAAAATCTAAATATGAAAAAAAAATCTAATCCTGAAAAAAGTCTAGTTCTGTGAAAAAGTGACATTTTGAGAAAAAGTTAAAATATGAGAAAATAATCAAATTAGGAGGGAAAGTGAAAATTATGAAAAAAACTCAAATTCTTTGAAAAAGTTAGAATTCCGAGAAGATTTTGAAATTGTTCTAATTCTGAGAAAAAAATATAATTCTGAAAAAAAGCTGAAAACATTTTGAATAGTCCAACCCATCTCTTCTTTTATTATTTTTCTTAATAAAGCAGCTAAATGAAGTTATTACAGCGACAGAATGAATAAACAGTTGGCAAATAATAATGATAGATAATATTTAAATGCATAACATTGATAAGAGTGAAACCAGGATTAAAATAGGTCCCAAGCTCTCAAAGAAAATGCAAAATATACAATTTACCTACACTGCCTTATGGGCATTTTTCTTATTTACACAATAAATATGTCTTCATAATATTGAGATAGATCAGATTTGTTTTGGTGACTGAACCGACTCGTTTAGGAACATTTGAGTCTCAATGGTTTCTAAATGTTTAATATATATACAAGCTAATAATAATGAAGCCTCTGTGCTCTTAATGTTACCAGGTATGCCTTCAGTGGGAACAATATGCCCACCATGGTGCCGATCCCCAACGCCAACGTAGAGTTCGGCACGGCCAATCAGATGAGCAGGAACGACATCAGCAGACTGAACACGCTGTACACATGTTGAAAGGTAAGAAAGCACACGCTGGGTTCCCTTCATTCATCTGTTTTCAGGGCAAAGGAAAGTGTGTTTGTCGCCTTTAACGTGTTTCTTCTGTTCCAACAGGTGGTGAAGAGACCCTGAGGACATGGGGCCAATTTACACATCAAACCTGCTCTTTATAGCACAGTCTGAGAAAGTGTGTTGATAATGAATCTTCAAACATGTTCGATGAAGTGTAGTTTGTAGTTTGTGCACTTGTTAACACTTTTGTACTTCAGAAAATGTTCCTGATTTTTAAATTCTACTACCTAAGTTTGACGAAAGGTGTGAAGAAGAGGTGAAAGATGTGTAAAAGCTGCAGAATCTCTTATGTATAAACTCAAACTCGTATTACTTTAAGTGTCTGTGTTTCAAATGTCAGCATCAACATAAACGTAACTTACCAAAAGCACAAATTGGTGCATAAAGGTATATATTATGTAATCGGAAAAGCATCATCAATCATTTGTTGATTTTGTTTTAAAGTGCTGATTCTCTGTCTGTTACTTTAGATGAAAATAAGGAGCCCCTCCCCACGCCCCTCTGATACCCCTTTCACACCAACGGTGTTTCAGGGCCGGTTCGGTGCTGGTGCTTGAAAAGCACCGGGTTTTCCTGTTCACACCGCAGCGGAGCCGCCTCTAAACTCCGGAATCCGGTTCGTTTCGAGCACCAAAAAGTTGTCCGTCTAGAAGCAAGAACCGCATACGTCACGCTTACGTCGGAGGGGGGCGAGATTAACCTGAGCTAACAGTTAAGGCGAGTACGGCAAATAAAAGTTGTAACCAGCAGTAGTGCTGAGCAAAGTGTCTAGAACACGACCACACACTTGTAAAAAAAAACACACTTTATAAAGTCAGGCAACACTAACCAGGCTTCGTGTGATTCTGTTTTTTGTACCTTACTTTGACCATCCGTTCGCTGTTATTGATCATTGTGGAGAGCAGGCAGACGTTTTGTTTGTTATTATAGCAGCTATCGGATGGAATCAATACATGGGCTGCACAGGTTGTCATGTCCGACTATCACAAGTAGAATCATAATGAAAAATACGCCGGTAAAAGTGCCTGTAGAAAACGGCTTAGCAAGTAGTCAGTTTAGCTTCGGTTGCTATGCTAACATCACCCATGTTATACCAGAGAAACTTTCATAACAGCGTTGTGATGCCAAACAGCGTCAATTCAGACTGACACACATTCACTTAAGGGGAACTGGGGATATGTATCAGCTGCTTGTGTGACAGTCAGACAGTGAATACTTTAGAGCCGTGTGAGCTAACCCGGAGCTAACGGGAGAATACACTCGTGGAAGAGCAGCCAGCACTGCAGCGGTCGGTAAATGCCGCTGAAACACATTAATAAACAATGAACCACGGCACTCTGGAGAAAAGTATAAGGTTGGAGAAGTCGTTATTTAATTTAATCTGGCTTCGTATGATTAAAAGCAACACGATCATCGACCCGACGCAGTCCCCCATTGTTGTTGTTGTAGTGAGCGCCGTAAGCGCCGTAAACTGTGACGTCATGACGCAGCAGCGGCAGCACCAGTCGGGCTCTGAGCGGTGTGAACAGAGCGGGAGCTGAACCGAAGAACCGGTTCTGAACCTGAAAAGCTCTAGCACGGAGCTTGAACGGGAAAAGCCTTGGTGTGAAAGGGGTATGAGAGATATTTGGTTAAAAGAACACAATGGTGCTCTCGGAGGAGATTCAGGTGATAAGGTGGGGGGGGTTACCCTGGTTGGTGATTGGCTAATGGTTACACAAGCCAAAACATCGTTATGACATCACAAAGTGGCCAAAATCTGATCAGCTCATTTTCAGACAGGTTTTTATATAAATGGATCAGGACAAAAAGAGAGAGAATATTTGTTCCTGAAACTTTCAGAGTCTCTTTCCACAGAGGGGACACATGTTGATGAAGAAGAGACATGAAGAAGAGGGGACACATGTTGATGTAGAGGAGACATGAAGAAGAGGGGACACATGTTGATGTAGAAGAGACATGAAGAAGAGGGGACACATGTTGATGTAGAAGAGACATGAAGAAGAGGGGACACATGTTGATGTAGAAGAGACATGAAGAAGAGGGGACACATGTTGATGTAGAAGAGACATGAAGAAGAGGGGACACATGTTGATGTAGAAGAGACATGAAGAAGAGGGGACACATGTTGATGTAGAAGAGACATGAAGAAGAGGGGACACATGTTGATGTAGAAGAGACATGAAGAAGAGGGGACACATGTTGATATAGAAGAGACATGAAGAAGAGGGGACACATGTTGATGTAGAAGAGACATGAAGAAGAGGGGACACATGTTGATGTAGAAGAGACATGAAGAAGAGGGGACACATGTTGATGTAGAAGAGACATGAAGAAGAGGGGACACATGTTGATGTAGAAGAGACATGAAGAAGAGGGGACACATGTTGATGTAGAAGAGACATGAAGAAGAGGGGACACATGTTGATGTAGAAGAGACATGAGAAGAGGGGACACATGTTGATGTAGAAGAGACATGAAGAAGAGGGGACACATGTTGATGTAGAAGAGACATGAAGAAGAGGGGACACATGTTGATGTAGAAGAGACATGAAGAAGTGGATTTTGCATAATAGGTGACTTTTAAGTAATTGTTAAGTAACTGAAGCTGCCAAAATAATTGTGGTCGAGTCAAAAGTATATATAATATTTGGAGTTGTACAGAAGATGATTAGTGCCACGACTGAAATATTTTGTTGAGATCTGACCAAAAGTGATTTTTTTTTTCAAATTCTGACCTTGTTTTTTTAAAGAATTACACTTTTGGTCAGATTTCAATTTCCCCCAAATAAATTCAGACATATTGATTTCACATGAGGCCCTGATCTTCCTCCGTGAAGTAGAAGTATACATTTGCATCAAATTGAAATTCTCTAGTTATGTATATTAACTCAGATTCTGCAACTATTGGACTTTTACAAACACGAACTCAATGGGATACAATTGCTCTTTTTCCACTTAAAGGTGGGGTAGATCATTTTGGAGAAACCAGCTCGAGTGTGCTAGAATTTGAAAATACACAACCGGAAAAAATCTGCCACTTCCTTACAGAGCCCCTCCTCCAACACACACGAACGCGCACATGACCAATGAGGGCACGAGATAAGTTTGTGCACAGATGGAAGGCTGACAGGCAGGTAGGCCATCCAGTTATTTTAGCTGGGCCGGCTAAAATGATTGGTCGTGCTTTTACAGTACTACGGCTTCCACAGATGACATTTTTTTATGGATTTTTTGTCAAAGCACTTAGATATTCATTGCTATCTGGATGTTAAGAGCATTCCATGGAATATAACAAAAAGTGTATCTCGAGCCGGTTTCTCAAACTTACCTACCCCACCTTTAACAAAATATATTTTATGTAAGTAAACTATAGAAACACTCAGTTTCAAGTTCACAGAAAAATATCACAGAACATCTGTATTGGAAAATCTATCATCAATTATATTCCCATGTGCTAACAGTTCCTTTGGTAAGAAATAGTGTTTAATATAAAATCAATGACTTGAAAGAGTTCTGAGTACTTCTACTTTTACTCAAGTACAAATCTAAGTATTACACACCAGACACTGCCTTACACTGTAATGCTGCCATACATACATGCATATTGAGAAGGAAAGATTGTTACACCCACTCTCATACATATTGTATTCACCTGTACATTTAAAGAAGTGCCCTTGTGAGAGTGTGTACAAGTGTTTTAAGTTCAAAGAGAAGGGGCACAAGTTAAGAGGTTGATGGTTAATGTCGGGAGCCATTTTTCTTTGTCGGGGTGTGTGACCCACACAAAGTGTGTGATCACAATTTTATGTTTATATTTAATATCATTTTAGAAACCTGTTTAACAATGGACAGCAGGGGGCAGTAGATGGCAGGGTAGCACTGCCGTAAAGGTTTTTTTTATGATTTGCGTCTGCCGTAAACGGACTGATGTGGAGACGGAGCTGCCGTTGGCTTGCCATTGATTCTGGCAAGACCCGCCAAACGAGCAGCAAAGAATTTGGTTGTTCATCATTTCTCCTGTTTTGCAGGTCAGTTGTGTGTACATATTGTCACAAGTGTTATTAATATCCACGGTAGTGTTGTGTCACGATGTCCTAGTGTTTGAATTGGTGTTGGACATTGTTTATTGTCTTCAATGCCGCGTAGAAGACTGCCTCATTGCTGTGTGCGTGTGTAATGGCGGTCGCTATTTTAATGTAGCATAACTGAGCTCTCTGATCAAAGTGAATGCAAGTAAATGTAATTGTTTACAGCTCCTGTACATTTTGTGCTTATATTTTCCGGGTTTATATCCTAAGTATTTTGTGTGTGTTTGTATTATCTGTATGTGTTCTATGGTCAGAGTTAATACATAAATGCTTGTTGGATGCTAATGCTAGCACAGATTACCTTTAAAGACCTGGGAAGGTATTTAAAAGGGTTTGATTACAAAATCGATATCTGAATAGAGAAATTCTTATTTTAAGTCATGGTGTTTATTTCAAATATATTGAAGACATGAATATATATATACGTGTTTATATTGAAGACAGAAAATGGCATTAACAATTGTGTGTGTTTGTCAAATGGTTAAGGGCATTAACAATTGTGTGTGTGCCAAATGAATAATAACTTCTGGCAAGACCCGCCAAACGAGCAGCAAATAATTTGGTTGTTCATAATTTCTCCTGTTTTGCAGGAATATTATCTGTTATCGCGCCCTGCATAGCGGGGCCTGTTACACACAGATAAGGAGCCCTACTAATGGTATTTATTATAATAATATACATAATTTGCTTTTTACTTCTCATTTAAATTGTATTGTGTGTATTTATATGCATCGACTTCGTTCCTCACTGCTAGATCCTGTGATTATATTATTTATACTTATATTATATTGTATTCCTTGTCCTCCTGCAGTTCGCACAGATAAGGAACCCCTCGTTATGGATGACATTGCGTACGACAGTGAGAGCGAGAGGAACGCTGACCCCTGCACCTCCGCCAGCTGCATGTGGGCGAAATCTGCAGATGGGAAGATCTACGTGCCGTATGTCATCGCCTCGCACTACGGTACGAGACTAAATCAAGTTTTATCTGCAAAGGATAAGCAGACGGTGGGAAGTAACTAAGTAGATTTACTCAAGTACTGTATTTAAGCACAATTTTGAGGTACTTGTACTTTAGTATTTCCATTTGTTGCTACTTTGTCCTTCTACTCCACTACAGTTCAGAGGTAAATGGTGTACTTTTACTCCTCTACATGTATTTAAAGGTGGGGTAGGTAATTTTGGAGAAACCAGCTCGAGTGCGCTAGAATAAAAAAAAAATACACAACCGGAAGAAATCTGCCACTTCCTTACAGAGCCCCTCCTCCAACACACACGAACGCGCACATGACCAATGAGGGCACGAGATAAGTTTGTGCACAGATGGAAGGCTGACAGGCAGGTAGGCCATCCAGTTATTTTCATTGCTATCGGGATGCTAAGAGCATTCCATGGAATATAACAAAAATGTATCTCGAGCCGGTTTCTCAAACTTACCTACCCCACCTTTAACCTGTTAAGCCCTGAGCCTGTTTTTCAGGTCTCAGGCTCGAAAATGACATTCCCAGAACAAATGACCATATCTTCCCTTCTAAAAGGGTTAAATTAATAATCTTTATTCTCAAGTAATGATAAACCTGTGAGTTGGATGTAGAAAAGTCAGAATCAATATAGATGTTTTTTATTTTAAAGAAAATTCAGATTTTACATAGTAAAAAACTGTAAATTATAGTGTCCGTCCAAAATAATTTTTTACTAAAAGTGAAAACTACCCTTGGATGATGGGTTAGTAGACTAAAAGCTTTAGGAATCAAAGTACAACATATAATAAGTACCCTGTATCAAGATTGATGCAAAACAAGTGAAATTTGACCTTTTTTAGAGATTTAGCCAAAAACCCCACTTCTGGGGTCATTTGGGTGGATTTGACCTATCTCTGGCCCCCCTTGCTCGATTTTGATGAATGAAATCTCTTTATAACCGCTAGAGCCAATGGAATCGAGGGAAAGTTATATACACACCAAAACGTTAACAAATAAGGAGTGAGAGTGACGCGTTACCAAAAACCGGAAGCTGCATACACTCTGGTGGCTACCATTAGCAGCTAACTTTTCCGCTCCGATTTTTACATAAAAAATGGAATTATGGATTATAAATAATTTTTTAAAGGTACAGGTACATTACCAACCTTTGGATCAACAGTTGTAGACATTTTTTTTTTCCGTTTTAATGCCATTGAACACGTCTTTTGACTAATTGACAGCTACGGTGAGATGATCTGCCGTAAAAGCTCCGTAAAGGTACGTGTTGTGATGTCTGTGTTTGCTTCCCCTGTCGCAAGTTCGATCGCTCAGTGATGATACTATACCTAATAATCAGTGGAGTCTCAGCTTTAATAGGCTATATTGTATGTGCAGCTACGATAAGTAATAAGGTATCTTTATCTTGAATTGTGTGCCGCAGTGCGTTCGAAATTTTTCGCTCAGGGTCATTTAGACGCTTCGTATGAGACTGTGTTTTGTTTTGGTAAAAATGGTTCATATCTTCAGTTAGCTGAGATTCTTCCCGTTAATCTGGTGCTACACATTAATAGTTTCATAAATGTTAAGAAGCCTGAGACATTATCTCGAAAACAAAAAGGTGGGAGGGGTCCAATGGGGGGACCGCCGTGCTTAAGAGGTTAATACCTTTAGTTACTTGTTCCACCTGGAGTAAATTCTCAAGCTACCCTGCAGTATACAAAGTCATTCAAACTAGCTGCACCTTTACCAGCTTTGAGAACACTTTAATGATCAATCATTATAAAACATATCGATATATTATTCTGAAATGGACCAATCTGCACAATGACTACTTTTACTGTCGCTACTTTAACTATATTTTGATGATAATACTTTTCTACTTTTACTTGAGGAACATTTTGAATGCAGGACTTTTACTGTAACAGAGTATTCCTACACTCTGGTACTTCTACTTTTACTCAAGTACAAGACTGAGTACTTCTACTTTTATTCAAGTACAAGTTCTGAGTACTTCTCCTTTTACTCAAGTACAAGTTCTGAGTACTTCTACTTTTACTCAAGTGCAAGATCTAAGTATTTTTAATGTAATATTATTATTTTACTTACCATTCACATGCACACAAACCTCCAGAACACACTACAGGAAAGGGGAAACCCCAAAAGCATAACAGTGCCTCTTTAATACTTCTTCCACTACTTGCACTCAGTCAGTCAGACAGTTCAATGTCAGTGAGGTTTTTTGTGCTCTCGTTTTTTAAAGGTCAAAGTCAGTAAGGCATCTATCAGCAGACTTTAACCTGTTAGACCCCAAGCCTGTTTTTCAGGTCTCAGGCTCGAAAATGACATTCCCAGAACAAATGACCATATCTTCCCTTCTAAAAGGTTAAATTAATAATCTTTTTTCTCAAAGTAATGATAAACCTGTGAGTTGGATGTAGAAAAGTCAGAATCAATATAGATGTTTTTTATTTTAAAGAAAATTCAGATTGAACATAGAAAAAAACTGTAAATTATAGTGTCCGTCCAAACATTATTTTTTACTTATAGTGAAAACTACCCTTGGATGATGGTAAGGTAGACTAAAAGCAGTGTTTCCCACAGATCTGAAATATACTTGGGGGGGTGGTGGTAGCAGGGGGTGGGGGGGTTGAGGTGACGTGCAACAACATTAACCTTTCTGTTGGTCGCTTGTTAGCAGACCCTTCACGCGATGGCAGAGTGAACAGGTACAGGCAGGGCCCATAGTGAAAGCCCTATAGTTTAAATCTACTACCCACAAATAAACATATGGACATGGGTTACTATTTAAAAAAAATTGTAAATGTATTTAGGAAACTATCCATGTGATTTTAAGTGGGGGTAGACCTCAAATCCTCTGGGGGGTCCGGGCATGCTCCCCCGGTAAGATTTTAATTTTGGAGTTAAATGCATCTGGTGCATTTTGAGAGGAAAATAAAGAGACTAGATTTATGGGAACACCCATATGAAACAGAACTGTATACATTTCAATAATCATGAAATCATGGCCATAACCAATAACATACCATTTCCAATATGAAAAACACTGAAACTTGTTTATTTATTTATTTTTGTTCATTTCTAGTTGTGAGTGTGTCTGTGCTCCTGAACCAGCCTCTCCTGTCTCCCTCCTCTCCTCCCTTCTCCTCTTTGAGGCAGCAGCAAAGACTAGTTTTAGCTCTCAACAAGTTTTAAAAGTGTATCTTACCTTTTTTCCCCTAGTTAACTTTAAAAAAAATGTTTTTAATTCATGCATATGTTACTAATCACTCCCCCCTCAAATGGAAATATGTGTTTACATAAATGGTGACCAAACCGTTTGAGACCCACTGAGAACTTAGACTAAGTTATTATCTACTCAGAGAGTCCTTTACCTCACCTGAGCTGAGGTTATCCCGAGCTTGAATGACACACAGAGACCAATCAAGGGCTCTGATTTATGATCTGTATGACAGTGGCCATGTCGGCAGGCCACATCATGTAGACAGCCAGTCACCCTGTGTGAGGCAGGCCACTTAACAGGCCAGGCCATCGGGAAGCCTCCTGAATCTTCAGTCGTCTCTTCTGGATCATCTGCTGAATTTCAGCCTCTGTCTTCCCCAGCTCAGCCTTCTTTCCTTCATATCCTTCTTTCAGAGGAACAACATCATGTGTCTTGTGGTCTGAATAGGTGCAGAGCATGCAGACACACACCTGGTCGGTCTTACAGAACAGCTCCAGCAGTTTATCGTGGTTCACACACATCCTGCTTTCCAGGTTCTCCAGGGTCGATCAGCTGATGTTTCTTCAGGCCTGACCTTGTCAGGTGACGCTCCAGGTGAGTCTCACAGTAGGACTCCAGACACACCAGGCAGGACTTCAGGGCCTTCAGTCTGGTTCCAGTGCAGACGTCTTATACCCCTTTCACACCAAGGCTTTTCCTGTTCTAGCTCCGTGCTAGAGCTTTTCTGGTTCAGCTCCCGCTCTGTTCACACTGCCCAGCTGCCGCTGCTGCGTCATGACGTCACAGTTTACGTCGCTGATTTTCTCCCCAACGGCACTAACAACAACAACGGGGGGGGGACTGCGTCGGGTCGATGATCGTGTTGCTTTTAATCATACGAAGCAAACGACTTCTCCAACCTTATACTTTTCTCCAGAGTGCCGTGGTTCATGTTTATTAATGTGTTTCAGCGGCATTTACCGACCGCTGCAGTGCTGGCTGCTCTTCCACGGGAGTTTATTCTCCCGTTAGCTCTGGGTTAGCTCACACGGCTCTAAAGTATTCACTGTCTGACTGTCACACAAGCAGCTGATACATATCCCCAGTTCCCCTTAAGTGAATGTGTGTCAGTCTGAATTGACGCTGTTTGGCATCACAACGCTGTTATGAAAGTTTCTCTGGTATAACATGGGTGATGTTAGCATAGCAACCGAAGCTAAACTGACTACTTGCTAAGCCGTTTTCTACAGGCACTTTTTACCGGCGTATTTTCATTATGATTCTACTTGTGATAGTCGGACATGACAACCTGTGCAGCCCATGTATTGATTCCATCCGATAGCTGCTATAATAACAAACAAAACGTCTGCCTGCTCTCCACAATGATCAATAACAGCGAACGGATGGTCAAAGTAAGGTACAAATAAACAGAATCACACGAAGCCTGGTTAGTGTTGCCTGACTTTATAAAGCGTGTTTTTTTTTTTACAAGTGTGTGGTTGCCTTCTAGTCACTTTGCTCAGCACTACTGCTGGTTACAACTTTTATTCGCCTTAACTGTTATCTCAGGTTAATCTCGCCCCCCTCCGACGTAAGCGTGACGTAAGCGGTTCTTGCTTCTAGACGGACAACTTTTTGGTACTCGAAACGAACCGGATTCCGGAGCTTAGAGGCTGCTCCGCTGCGGTGTGAACAGGGAAACCCGGTGCTTTTCAAGCTCCAGCTCCGAACCGGCCCTGAAACACCGTTGGTGTGAAAGGGGTAACAGGGAACTTCTCCTGGTTTGACAACGTGTTGCTCTGAGCTGCTGCTGCTGGCTTTCTGCTGAGCAGCCATCTCAGAGATGAAAGTGTTGACCCGCAGCTCAGTGAATTGTCCGACCGGCCCACTTCGGTACCGGCCCACCGGGAAAACTCCCGGTATTCCCAATGGCCAGTCCGCCCCTGCTAGGACTACAGGTAGCCTGGACAGGTGAGGAACATTAAGAATTTACGTATTTTCGGGTAAGTTCGAATTATCAAAATATGAAAAAAAGTCTAATTCTGAGAAAAAGTGAAATTCTTAGAAAAAAGTTATAAAATATGAAAATAATCCAATTAGGAGGAAAAGTGAAAATTATGAAAAAAAGTCAAATTCTGTGAAAAAGTTAATAAACTAGAGTACATTAGAACATACTCATCAGTATTTCATGTGTTTTTATGCGTCTCATCAAGGTGAACCATATGTGATCAGATTCTGAAACATTAACAATGTGTACAATGTACTTCCCCAGTTGAATACATTTATTACATTTAGTGAGAGTGAATCTTTCTGAAGAAAATCAAATGTTTGTTCTACTCAGTGTGATTGACAGGAGAGATGATCAGAGGGGCAGAGTTTTTACCACCATCATTAAGATGGACCAAATATGGGTAGAGTTTCTCTTTGAAGCAGCAGCCAGTGAAGGAGTAGATCAGAGCTGCAGCATCAACATCATAAAAGGAGACCAGACCCTCCTCATAATCCACAAACACCCCCACCTTCTCAGGCTGAGACTTCAGAGAGAGACGGACTCGAGGGTCAGCACAAGCTTTGTACTCATTTTCATTCCTCAACCATATCACCCAGTAACCATCTGAGGAGTCAGTGTGAGTTTCCCTTCCTGTTGATCGACTCTCTGGCCACTCCTAAATCCCATCAGTCTTCCCTTTAACCTGAACCTCGTAATAAAATCTTCCTGAAGAGAAACTCTGCTTTGCTAAAACATCAGCACAAGGATCAAATCTCTCTGGATTGTCTGGGAGTTTCTTCTTCACATCACCATGTTTAACTTGTTTTCCATCATCAGACAGGATGAGTTCGGGAGGTGCTGTATCAGGATCAAGAGTCATCCAACTGGAGTCACCTCCACCTCATACTGCTGGACCCTCTTCAGCTCCACCTCAAGCAGCTTCTTCATCTGTTTACTGAGCGTCTCCTCCAGCTGAGTCACAGCTCTCACCACAGTCCCCTCATATGAAGGTGGACGGACCCTGACTTCTGTCCAGTTCTTGGTGGGTGGAGCAGCGTTCAGGGACGTGAAGCTTTGGAGGAGGTGGAGCTGGTCTTCAGAGCGTGACAGCTGCTCCACCTCAGAGCTTCTCTTCTTCAGCTCAGAGATGTCCTCAGACAGCTGAGATGTAACATTTACATTTCCCTGGTTTGTTAAACCACTGCAGCCTAATGTTTAATGATCAGATATTGTTGATTTTCTGTACATACATTTTGTACCAATATACTATAATTCAATAATGAATCCTGAACTCCCCTTTAAAACACACCAGAGACCCATCATTTTCCCCTCAATTGAAAATTACAAAAAAAGGATATATGTATATATACAGTATTTTACTAATGAAAAAGGAGTGCATTACTTCCACTAGTAATGTGTGCAAGTATGAAACACTTTTTGAACACACAATTCTGAGACAATAATACTTTTCTTGTCCCTCTGACATATAAAGAAGTGGTAAAAGTTTATTTTTGAGTAAATAGTTTTCTGATCACTTCAAGTCATGACAGCAGGAAGTGCAATCGTAGAATAAACTAGAGTACATTAGAACATACTCATCAGTATTTTATGTGTTTTTATGCGTCTCATCAAGGTGAACCATAAGTGATCAGATTCTGAAAATGGACAAATTCCAAAGCCAGCAGAAGCAGTGGTTGTCATCCATGACTAAAAACAGAATCAAGTCCCACGTTCTTGATGACGCCGCCCTTCTGGTATGTAGTTTACAGAATTATCTCATTCACCAAAGTGTTAAAAGTAGTGTTATTACTTTGACAGAGGATTATAAATTAACTGGTATTGCTTCACATCCACAGTATTAATTGTATCATTAATGAGAATATAATTCATAATTAATGATTTTCAAACAGAATTAACTATTATGTGTAGGAAGTTTAGGAAGTGTCTCATAAGTTAAAAATCCCAAATGTATCCAACAAAACATTATGAACAAATCATTGTTTCTATTATGATGCCAGGATATTAGGATACATTCAAATGTAAACAACAGTTTTGTGTATTTATTTAATTGATCTCTCTACCTCTCAACAATTATTTTCCCAGCTGGAGAAGTTGCATGCCCTTGGCTTGAAGCCCCTGCTGCTGCTGGCGTATCCCCCTACCAAGAGGGTGCCACGGACACCTAAAATGAAGGTTTTGATGCCCATGCATGCCCAGCTTAGCACATCAGCCAAGACATGCCTCGACAATGTGGAGGCCATTTTCAAGCTGATGGTTGCAGGTGAGATTGCATTTATTTAATAACCATCTGCACGAGTCACTCATGCATATATTGACTATCTGTTATACAATGTGTGGTGTTGATTTGTCCTGTTTATTTCAAAGCAACAAAGAGAGTCATTTTAAAGAGCTGGGGTCTCATTTATAACTGTTATGTATGCACAAAACAGGGCTTGAAAGAGGTGTATGCCACTTCCATGCAAAAGTTGTAATCTATATATTTTTTTTAATTGACAGAAGATTATGATGACAGGGGAAATTGTCTATGCAGATGGTGAGGTGGTGAATTGAAGCCAGATTGTAGAAATACATGTTATAAGCATCATTATACATATAATAAAGCCTCTCACATATTTAATTTCAGTTAATATCACACGTTTCTTAAAGATCCTACATTCAAACCATCAGTGTTATTTGTGCATATGCTTGTGAGCCATAACTAATTCATAAGCATCTTTCAATTGTAAAAGAAGTAAGCCAACTCAAATCTCAAATCAAATTAGTATTTCATCAGCACTGTCTCGCCATCACATTCCCCACCATCGGAGCGCAGAGGAGATGGTCGAAACAGTATAGTACTGACACTCGTGGTCAGTTGTGGAGCGCACCACAGCTGATGAAAAAAATCCAAGATAACATGAAATAGCAGTAAACAATAGCAAACAGATGCAAGTACCAGACTGTGTCTCCAATGCGTTCTGTGGTGCACAAAGAGCGCACTGAAGACACTGCGGCCCCCACACACGTCTTCTCAAGTGACCTCACCCAGCACATCTTTCCCACCTACACATATGGATAGCAAAGTCTAGAAATAAAGCCAGTGACAGCTCTCGCACAATCTCACATATGAGTCCTAATTATATTGCAGGCCAAAACTTAAATAAATACATTTTGTTCACTTATCAAACTTCCATTTTCCAATGATAACCCAGTGTGGGGGATACCATTGAGTTTTGCAAATATTGAAGCGATCAGTTTGATTGCTGTAAACATTTAATTACTGTATGATACTCGTAATGCTGCATGGTGGACCACTGGCACTGCTAGGACCCCCTGCATGTAAGAATTAAGAGGGGACAAGTGTTCTGGGACATCCTCCATCACAATCAGAGTCACAGTCAGAAAAAGAAATTGTTTTCTTCTTCAAATAAATTGCGCTGAGCAGTGTGGACAACCCTCAGCTTCTCTGGCTCCTCTGCCCTGATGCCAAGCAGATACCTGTGGGTGACATCATACTCAATCAATCTTTTTTTTACAGTTTAGGTTGATTAGGGTTGCCTTTTTTTTTGCATGTTTTGCACATTGGCCTAATTTCATATTTTATAATGTATGTGTGTGTATTCCATGTTCCTGTTTTCAAACATTCAATATTCAAAGGTGTTGTCATATGCACAGCTACAGCGTAGTTGTTGGCAATGACAATCTTAACTCCCAGGCTCCTCCAACAATGCAGCATACAAATAGTACAAGAAGAAATAAAATAGTGCAAGAAGAAACTAGTCCAACAACGTAGGTGCAAAACTAACATGCAGGAATAAGTCAAATATATACTTATAAAATAGAATAAGATAAGACAGAAAGTCAAATGAAATACTAATATGGGGAGGCATGAATGAAAAGGTTGTATAAACAGATGTGGATATGTATAAATATATTATATATGAACAGATAACTAACCAATGCAACATTATGGTATTATACATAATAAATAAATAAATATGTGGGCTTTTAAACAGATTTGTACTACAAATCCTTTGTAGGTTGGACAAGACTCAACCCAGACCAAGAGGAGAACCCTGACACACCAACACCACCCCAAGACCCACCCAACCAACTGCCCGATGGAAGCTACATCTTAAATGTGGTGCCATGTGATCCATCACCCATCACCCATAACCAGCAACCACAGGAAACAGCAGATCCACCACCACACCAGGCTCCAAGCACCCACCCACCCACACAGGCTCCAAGCACCCACCACCACCACACCAGGCTCCAAGCACCACACACCACCACACCAGGCTCCAAGCACCCACCCACCACCACACCAGGCTCCAAGCACCCACCCACCACCACACCAGGCTCCAAGCACCACCCACCACCACACCAGGCTCCAAGCACCCACCCACCACCACACCAGGCTCCAAGCACCCACCCACCACCACACCAGGCTCCAAGCACCCACCCACCACCACACCAGGCTCCAAGCACCCACCCACCACCAAACCAGGCTCCAAGCACCCACCCACCACCAAACCAGGCTCCAAGGACCCACCCACCACCAACCAGGCTCCAAGCACCCACCCACCAAACCAGGCTCCAAGCACCCACCCACCAAACCAGGCTCCAAGCACCCACACCACCACACCAGGCTCCAAGCACCCACCCACCACCAAACCAGGCTCCAAGCACCCACCCACCACCAAACCAGGCTCCAAGCACCCACCCACCACCACACCAGGCTCCAAGCACCCACCCACCACCAAACCAGGCTCCAAGCACCCACCCACCACCACACCAGGCTCCAAGCACCCACCCACCACCAAACCAGGCTCCAAGCACCCACACCACCACACCAGGCTCCAAGCACCCACCCACCACCAAACCAGGCTCCAAGCACCCACCCACCACCACACCAGGCTCCAAGCACCCACCCACCACCAAACCAGGCTCCAAGCACCCACCCACCACCAAAACCAGGCTCCAAGCACCCACCCACCACCAAACCAGGCTCCAGCACCCACCCACCACCACACCAGGCTCCCAGCACCCACCCACCACCAAACCAGGTCCAGCACCCACCCACCACCACACCAGGCTCCAAGCACCCACCCACCACCAAACCAGGCTCCAAGCACCCACCCACCACCAAACCAGGCTCCAAGCACCCACCCACCACCAAACCAGGCTCCAAGCACCCACCCACCACCACACCAGGCTCCAAGCACCCACCCACCACCAAACCAGGCTCCAAGCACCCACCCACCACCAAACCAGGCTCCAAGCACCCACCCACCACCACACCAGGCTCCAAGCACCCACCCACCACCACACCAGGCTCCAAGCACCCACCACACCAAACCAGGCTCCAAGCACCCACCCACCACCACACCAGGCTCCAAGCACCCACCCACCACCACACCAGGCTTCCAGCGCCCACCCACCACCAAACCAGGTTCAAATTATGCTGGAACCATCACGCCAAATCCCACCAATGCGGCAGCCACGTAAAAGAGCCAAAACAATGAAAGGTATGTTTAGCTTGTATTCTACTCACATTTAGATGCCACATAAGCATCAGTAAGTTAATGTTGCGATTTTTGTAGACCAAACATGATTTATTAAAGGCCGGACTCATATTTGCCTTCAAATGTTATGCATGGATGCTATATTAATGTTTCGCACACATGCACATTTTGGAGTTAAAACAAAGACACAACAGAGTAACCTGTATGTATGTTGTCTGATAAGCTGAAGTCACATTCATTAAAACCTTTCTATACTTTATAATTTAATAGAAAGCTTGCACATCCTTGCTTAATGTAATATAGTGCTACAGAGCCCAAGTCCCAGTGTAATGAATATAAGACTAAAACATATCCACTCAGTAGCAAGCAATGTAAGATGTAATCAGTCCATTAGCAGACACAGCAACATCCCGAAGGAATGGCAGAGAAGCTAAGATTTTGAATAAAACCATGTGTAGACTCGTAAACTTCTGTGATTTCTCAGTAGCAAACACTAAATGTGCTTATGTCACACAGTGGAAATGTTTGTGCATTCTGAGTTGAGCCCTATACAAAACGTACTTTACCTGTTCTGCACATTTGTGCAAATAATGTATTCCATATAATTACAGATTGCTCTCACAACCATCTCGAGGTGTTCCCTGTCCGCAAAATAATAAAGACAAGGAACCGAAAGGTAGGATAATGATTACCTGGATCACAGTGTTTGCTGTTGGATAACTTTTCTGAATTTGTATAGCTATTACTTTATCTTACCTTGAAGGAATGCTGTTGTCCAAGTCACAATATTAAGCTATTTGTGTAAACATCCTGTAAATCCCTCTAGTCGGTCAGATGTCTTTTTTCATGACTATTTTTTTTAATATATGCAAACTATTTGAACAATACATATATTATAAGTACTTGTGAAAGTACAAAGTTCAAATAACATACAGATGTACAATGTCTTTGTCTGCCTGCCACAGGGGGGGACGGAGCACCTTTATGACTGGGAGCCCTGCACCATTTGGTATGTTAATTTGCTTTTGTACAATTACATCTATGTGTGCTGTTAACATTTGTGGTAATTGTTGGCACGCCATTATCTTAGGTGGCATTTGTTAAAGAAAAATGCAAAAAGTTCTGCTGTCTGTAGCACCAGCTATACACAAGTTATTTTAAATGTGCGAAGTCCACACTAAACGATAAATTGAAACTAGGTAGTTTATTTAATTAAAGCTGTGTCAATATTTGATTACACCACAGAGACACCAGGTTCACGTTAGCTACTCTGGCGTCAAGTCCACACTTACTAAAGTATTAGTAAATAATCACCAAACAACAGAAATGTAAAGGAACTAGGACAAAGAATTATGATTAGACATTAATCTACAGATAGTGCAAATTAACAACAGTGACAATCAAGTGGTGAAACCGTAAACTACAACAAAGGGTAATATATCAGTACCCTATTATTGGGCAGATAAAATTGTAACGTAACAAACGCATCATGATATAATTTCCCCAAGGGGATCTATAGACTGTTTCTTATCTATCAAATGCTATTTTATCCCTTATCTTGGAATACAATGTGCCTGTTGGAGTAGTTATTATTCACTTGAAATGTTCTGCTGTCAGGCTCTAGGGATGCAATGATTTTACATTTTGATGCCATGATAATAGTCTGAGGAAACATCACCTTTGTCAGGGCTTTACAACTATTACACTAAGGATGGATGAATGTGTACTTATAATTAGAGGTTTTATAGGATTTTTCCACAACATTTTGGCATTTTCAGCTGCTGTGCCTATTTACCTTTATTAACACGATTAACCAGTTTTCCATATTTTCCAATGAGCAACAGTTGCAGTAAGGAACCTTAACGTACCATAATGTAGTTGTTTAGAGAGTGAGAACAAAAACACTCAGTGTAGCTGAACTGTTAAAAGTGACATTGGTTAATCGCTGCATCCATACACTGGAATACCAAATACTTCATACAACACTGCACTTGTCTTCAAACGTTTCTAAAACAGTATCACAATTTAAAGTAGCCTAATGAAAATCAATTGAATGTGTATTACTGCTCACTAATTCTTCTTCACCCTCCCTTTATTTTATTTTTTTCTCAGTGGTATGTCCTAGCCTCCATCCTGGCAAGCAGCCTGATTCCCACCCCATGCAAATCCCATTGCCAAACAAAACAATAAATGTTTTGGTGTTTGTATGGATTAATAAAGTGCAACAGTTTAACAACTGCAACAGACTTAACATTTGTTTTACTTGAAGGATTGTTGCATTGTTTTATGGCCACTGGCAATTAATTTCACAGGTGAATTGCATATTGATGTAAAATGAAGCTCAGCGCAAGTTCTTTCAGGAAGACTGGGTATATATATATACATTCACTCCGCAGCTGCATATAATCAGCTCATCACAGGCGTTCTCTTTAACATATTACATTTCACCTCATTCTCCAGCAGCCAATCACCGTGCTGCAGCCAAACTTTAAAATGGCAGTCAGCTGTTATTTCAGGTTGTCATGCTGCCGCCCGCCTCCACCCCAATCCACCTCCTTTCATCACATCCAGTGCCAGGAGAGCTGATCCAAAGACCTCATCACACCTCCTCTTCATCCCATCTCCTCATCAAATCCAGATCTTCAGCATCATCACCAGTGTCTAGACCCCGGGGGGTTCCTATATGCTCACGGCTGCATTTCCCCCTTTAGATATACCATTTCAGGATCGGGGTCTAATCGCCAAAGACTTAACATTTATCGTATGGCATGTGTCAATAAATTCTTTAAACAAAATGAAGTCTCTCCTGATTGAAATACACAGAAGCAGTCCACAAGGGGTCCTTGAGATGATAGTACATTATTGAAAACATTAATAACAGAATGCTTAATGCACAAAACATCAAGAAATAAGTAGCCAATCCTTTGAGAATACACTAGGCTATTTTAATTAATAATACATTACATTTATAAAGCGCTTTACCTGGTGCTCAAAGCGCTTACAAGCAAGTAAAACAAAAATAACAACAAAAGTAGAAAGTGCTAAGCTAGGTGGAATAAGGGCAAGGGGTTAGTTGATTAGGAGTTGAAGGCAAGAGTGAAAAGGTGAGTTTTGAGGGATTGTTTGAATGATGTGAGAGTGTTGACGTGGCTGGAGAGGGAGTTCCAGAGTGTGGGGGAGGCTGCTGCGAAGGCCCTGTCACCCCAGGTCCGGAGCTTTGTCCTGATGGGCTGCAGTAGGTTAGCTTCAGCAGACCTGAGGCGACGGGTGGGGGCAAGGTTGTTGAGGGCTTTGAAAGTGAAAAGTAATATTTTAAAGTCAATGCGGTGTTTGATGGGAGGAATTTAGTGTTATTATTCTTTCCCCAGTTAACTAAGCTATGCTGAAGTGCCAGTAGATAACTCTAAAGACCAGTACAGGGGCTTCAAAGGTTTTTACTCGTTCTTTTGTGGTCTTTTTGGACAGCGGAAGGATAGATTACCCATGATCCTCAGCCACCGTTGCCGTGGAAACGGAGCCGGTCCACTCTCCGCTACCTGCATAATATACACCTAACCCTAATTTATTTCAGATACCAAACACACTTTTTCCGACGATTGGTGTTAAAAATATCAAAACAATATATGTGTGGATAACAAAATACATCCATCATAAACTAAACTGGAAACAGCAGTATCATTTCTCTTGTTAACACTTGCAAGTTGACCGTTTTTTTAACCCTAGTGGTTAAAGTACGTTATTGATTTTTTGTTGTTGAATTATCTTATATTTGATGAAAACATACAAATATTAAGAGTACATACATAGGGGGAAAGTAGAAGGTCAATCATAGAAATAAAGATGAAAATATCAAGAAGATACTGTAGTGATCTCTACAATAACACAGTGGAGTGCAGGACATCCAAAGATATTAATAGGAGGATGTGCAAAACAGACAAACTAATTAGGCTTTATTTAAACATTAAAGAATACTTTAGGTTAAGGTCTTCTTTTAAATAAGATAAAAGATTTATTTACAGATACATATTAAGTCTGACAAAGTACTTAACGTTTAATATATTGCATAGTTTGTTTTGGGACTTGACAATCAACTTTCCTGCAATGTTAACTATGTTGAAGCACTTATTTTAACTGATATTATACATATGTATTTAATCTTATAAGATGTATGTAGATAGAATAAGAAATGTGCAGAATATGGTGGAGGTACACACATATCGATAGATGGCTTGTAATGCACTGTTGAGGAACCTGTGACCCAAGTTTTTAATCTCTGACTTTTTCATCTCCAACCTTTTTCATCTCTGACCTTGTCAGGTATTGAACATTCAATAAATGAGGAACAGAGAATTATTCAATATAAAACACAGAATATGTGTGATTATACTAAATGATTTACAAATAAACACCACTGCATATTTACAACTGTTACACATGCTGCTGTAACGAAAAAATGGCCCCGCGTGGGATCAATAAAGTATATCTTATCTTATCTTAAGATGATCGATGGTTACTGCCATATTTGCAAAATGTGCCTCTGAACCTTGACAAGTGCATGTTTCAGGCTTATCAATTAACAACAGGAGGGGTCACAGACATAAGACCAGCTGTTAAATAAAGCTCTTCTGACCTTAGCTGTCATGTGGGTATACTGCTGCCCATTATGGACACAAGCAATTTTCACCCATTTATTAATTATATGTTTTAAATGTGATAACACCACTGTATTTCGTATCCCCTAAACCTCTAGGGGTGTACACAGTTTAATACTGGCAACTTCTAATTATGGGAAATACGAAAACGTCTTTTAAAACTACAATTCCCGTAGAGACGTGCCATAGAACATGTTGCGAAACACACAATAGCCAGCATGTGTAGTTCTGGGGACGGGGTGGGGGAGGGGGGGGTGTACCCGTCCGACTCCAGTTTTGGATAGTGTGCCGTGGTTCCATTCCATTTCAATGTGCTGTTTGACGCTCGGCGTAACCCTCGGCGCACTGCCACTCCAACATCCAATCACAGAGCTTGAGGACTAATCACGGGGTTTGAGCAAAGAAGAGAGAATACTTACTTCCGGGTGTAAATTCTCTAAAGCAACTACTATGAGCTGCTCCGACCCTCGGCCCTGACGGACTCCAAAAGTCCGACATTATACAATCAAACAAATAAACACAAGGATAATTGTGTGTTATTGTTGAGTAAATAACACTGTGTGGTTTAGAAAATAATACAAAATTAGAAGTACGAGTTGGGAATGAGAATGTGTTGGTATTTCCCTGCATTATGCACATGTTACTAATAAAGGATTATGTTATTGTATGAACTCCATTTACAATGTATTCACATTAATAGTTCATAATCAACTAATGACAAAATGCAGTGACAAGAAAACAACCATTGTATAGCACTTGTTTGAGTAATAAGAGGCAGTTTAATATAAAGGCAAGGCAATTTATTTTCATACACATCAGCAAGTCAAAGCGCTTTAAATAAACGGAAGTACAAAATATAAACACATTTTCACATTACTATGAACTCAGTCGGGCGAAACAAGTGCATAGTTTCATATTGTTCTCATACATAGTGTTTTATAATGTCTTTATTTTGTATGGCTTTAAGTGTGTTTTAAATGTGTTTTGTCATTATTATGGCGTGCGCCAGCGTGTGGACGTGACACGTCGCTTGTGAAAGAGCTCTCCAGTGCCTCTGCTTGGCAGAAACCTTTACAGGTCTTCTTCCTCAGACTCAGGGCTAGTGTAGTCATTGTCATCCGACTCCTCAATGTCCGGCTGTAATGAAGATCATGGCATTCCATAGCGGCTACACCGCTGTACGCATGTACAGCCTGTTTGTGTTGGCTTTTGAGGAAGTGCCACCTCCGACTGAGGACACTCTTGAGCCCATGTGCAGCATCCTCTGTCAGGTCACCGAAATCTGTAGAGGAATAATCACACAGCAAAAGGGCTCAATGTAAACAAACCATGACAATTGCAAATCTCTTTGCATTGTACAATGCTGCATATGTAAAAACACTACAAAATAGGTAAATCCATCTTAAACTGAAGGATGTTACTATATATTGGGTGCCAAATGGGACATGTTGATTAATGTTTGATATAGTGATTAACAATTAGTCAATAGACAGAAAATAATCGATTATGATCTTGATAATGAATAGTTTCAGTCATTTACTATTTCACTTCGGCTTGACACAGTGACAGATGTGTTCTACTTATGTAAGACATGCAATGTGTTGAGTGGATGAAAATATTCAAATGTTAAGATCTCAGACATACTGCTGGTTTTGATGCCCTCCAAAGTCTGTCCTCTGAGTGCTTCCACTTCTTGCACTTCCTTCAGAAGGAACATGATGTGCTGCGACATCTCTCACCAGGATGCTCTGCTCCTCCTCCAAACGTTTGACCAGCATTACCTGGTCAAAGACAGACCTCTTCAACCTGAAGGTGTTGCCTTTAGGTTGAGGAAAGGAATGGAGTAGTGGACAAGGAATATTTATTCATATATTAGATTATTACAGAATGATTTTCATTTCTGAGACACAAATCTTTGTAGCGATAGCATTGGTTCTCTATAATGTAAACAAATAACAAATATTATATATTTGCAGGTATCACCATTGCTTTTTCTGCCCCACGATAAACTGTCATATTTTGGTATAGACTAAAAAAACAACAAGCCAAACTAGCAATTATCCTGCCATGTTCATGCCTCTCCCATGGTAGGATGTAGCCCTCTGTCAGACTGCAACTCCTCATCAATCTGTTCTTCCTGCACTCCGGTGTTGTATTGCACAACTTTTTCGCGAAGCTTCTTCTTCAGCTCTCTCATTCTCTTCCTCTTTCTTTGCCTTGCCTGGTTGCTGTCTGCAAAGTGAAACGGAAACAAAACTGTGTCATGGTGCCAGAATGTTTTTGTTGTTTTTGAAAGGTAATTTCAATACGTTTGACAACAAACCTTGCTGACGATACAGATCTTGCTTCTTGCGCAAAGACTGACGGTGATGTTCTCAATATCCACCCTCAGTCCTTCAGTACACCCTGGGGCGTAGACTCTCTCTAAATAGTGCAACAAAACAATTGGAGAAGAGATACAATCAGTGACAGTCTCAGTTTCAACATATAGCCAACTTATATTGTGTGTCTAAACTTACAGTGATTAACAGATGTATATATGGAAAACCTGTGGTATGTCTTACCTGTGACCGCCCATTGCCTGACATCATACACCCACTGCTGTATGGTCTCCTGATCAAGGTTGTGCTCCTTTTTGAAGTCGCTGAAGCTGGCAGCTTCCACCTTTGCCCTCTCTGTGATCTTTACAAAAAAAAGAAAATGTCAGAGCAAAAGCGCCATGCAACACCATAATGCAAAGAACACCAGTTTTCAGTACAAGACCTTCAGAAGAACAGTTGAAACATTACATGACACCATCTGACTTGCAAGAGGAAGTGTGGATAAGGGAGAACATAATGTATATAGCTGTGAGGTTACATTGCAGACACCCTAAATATGTAATGTCAGATGAGAAGACAATTGTAATTTGCCCTTACTTTGACATATCTGTGGGCTAAAACTTGATGAAGGTTGTCCCTCTTCCTTCTGTTCCAACCCATGGCCTGTTGAGTGAGCATGTTCACTCTTCCTAAAAAAGACAAAAATAACCACAAACAAAAAAGTAAGTGTTCACATCAAAAAGGCAATACTGAGTGAGAAACATGATAGACATGACTAAACCCAATCGTTAAAAGGTTGTTGAACTGGTAATTACAGTAAAGTAATACACCAATAATGTTTTTAAGGAGGGAACTCTCTGTAAAATACTTATCAGGGTTGCCTTATCACAGTGTGTAGTATTAGTGGTGTTAATACCAACCTGCTTTTGTCATGTATTTTGTGACAATTAATGTTCGGTCACCATTACATAACAATATTACCTACACATCATAGATCTTGAACTGGGTGGTTTAAGAGAAAACTTGTGTACTGACTTCCTACAATATGCATCCATTTAGTGTTGCTGAACATATGAACTGCCTATCTTTCATTTGAACTCAGACATAAAGGATATGCTTTAAACTAATCAACAGGCTTGTCACTGAGATGACACATACATATTTGTACTGCTTTCTATTAACACCTTGTATCCATACAGTTACAATAATGCCATTAATAACATACCTGCTCTACTTCCTCTCCCACTGTGTTTCCTGCTCCGTCCTGACTTCTGCCACCCCATCTCACCTGCAACACAGCGCAAGTAGTGTTATGTAGCATTTCTTTATACGTTTTTGATATCCAATAAGGCATGCCATGCACAACATTTAAAAATCCTTTGTATTAAAGATGTTATGTACCTCGCATTTTGCTGTATGGGCTTTAGCATGCATCACGCTAAGAAATGGCCTCATTTCTGTCAACGGCAGAAGCTCTGGTAATCCCTCGGCTATTTTGTTAAGGTATGGCCAGTACCTAAGAAGCAGGAGCAGCATTTTGTGACTGAGTGTTTCAAAGATACACTTTTAATGACATGACAACAATATCAATATCATCTAAAATGACTGCTGAGGCATAGGCCATTTTAAACATTGTTGTGGATGTGCAATATGACAGTGAGGATTACCTGCATGTTACATCCATACAGAAGAAGTCAACATTTGCCTTCTTGGACATCTCTTTTTGGAGAAACATTGGGTAAGCGTATATTTCTCTACGGAAGTGGTTCAGTCCTCGTAAGAGAAACCCATGTCTGATTAATCAGAAGAAAATCTAGTTGTTAATAATAAACTGACACAGCAAGGCCTGGCTTAAGCACTCATCTCTGTCATCTAGGTGGCTATAACAAAAACTAACACTTGGATGCTACAAATGATGGATGAATTCCGCTCCACAATCAAAAGTGTTTAATGCTTCCAATTCTTACAAAGACTTAGACTTGGATTGCTATTAAAACTGAAATAATGAGACCAGACTCAAGAAGCAAACACATATACACACACAGACACAAGTAGTGTTACCAATCCCGCTTCAATCTCATTAGTATGCAAAAAAGTGACAGGTCACATTCTAAGTCCCGCCCCCTAATTATGTTAATGACCCCCCTTTGATATGCTAATGAGCCCCTTTGATCGAGGTGTTATCGCGTATAGGTGTAACATCCTCACCGGTAGCCCCCACCCCCTCAGCCCACCCCCTCCCCCTCACATACAGGTGTTACATCCTCCCCGTAGCCCCCACCCCTCTCAGCCCCCACCCCTCCTCCCCCCTTACAGCAGGTGTCACATCTGCCCTGTCGCCCCCACCCCTCCCTCCATATTCCCGCCAGAAGATAGTGAGGGGGTGGAGTCAGGCATAAAAAAGAAATCTATGCAAAACTAGATAAAAGCCAGTGGTCTTAGATGTTATTTATTGAGCTTTGAAACAAATTGATATGATTCGATATTAAACCAACTAATTATAGTAGATTAATTAACTATTCAAACGTGTATAGTAATTTACAATATTACGGGATTAATAAACGGAGCACTCCCCCCACCTCTCCTGACAACACGCCAGTATCATGCAGCTCGAGGGTCCAATAATGAGTGACCCGACAGTAAAACTAAACATACCTATAAGTGCTTTATCATTATAATATGATGTCATTATTTAATGTTGTTTTGTGTGTGTGTGTGTGTGTACAACGAACTCTTTGAGAGGAAAATTATAATTTAAAAGATCTTAATACCCCCTTATTGTTTTAATTATTTCACACAACTATTAAAGAATCCCTATATGAAGTTACATGAGGCTACATTTACTGGTGTGCTTCCCTAGATGATGTAAATATCATGTGTGATATCCCTTCAGCAGTTCTGGGGCGACCCCCAACACCGCTGCAGTCTGAGAGCCAGGCATATGCTGTGATGTCAGAAGATAGAGGTGGGGGGTGGAGTGAGCTAGGTAAAAAAAAAAGAAATCCAGTGCAAACTAGATAAAAAGCCACTCACCAAGTCACCTAAATGTTCAAAAACGAAAATGGCAAAGAGACGCATCGATATGGGTTTAATCAGCGAGACGCCTGTGACAACTTACCGTCATCAGTCGGGAGCGCCAGTCAAGAAACGGGTGCAGTATCTGTGCTGGGTTCAGACCCTCCGTCTGAGGCTCTTCATGAAAAATGGAGTCTGGATGTGTGAGACTGTCTCCCCTCACAACCCCTCCCACCCCCTCCCCTCCCCCTGCCTGTCACCTCCTGATCTAGCTATCAGCCGTTAATTCTCATTCACTAATGCCGCGTTTCCATTACACGGCCTCGCTCGGCCCCGCTCGTATGGCTGGGCCTCGTTAGGACTGGCTCACTTTATGGCGCATTTCCATTACAGTTTGGGAACTGGGGCAGTATCTATAGTAACACAGTGTAGGCGGAGCCGTGACGTGATCTTCAGAGGACCCCAGAAAAACAACACAGCGGTTAGCTGTTAGCACTCAGAGCTCACAGCTCCTCATATATGTTCAGAAACTAGACAAAAGTTAAACAAGTACACACCACAGACTGCCTGTGTCATGGTGAATACAGTCGCTGCTTTATTTATGTCTGTATAGGCCGTTGTTGTGAGTGTGGACGGTCGGGGCATATACTGCGTTAGCTTAGCCAATCTCCATTTAGAAAACAAGCATTTTAAAAGGTTTTTCCCCTGCCGTCTGTCTGCAGACTTGCCAAAGCATTAATTCATGGTTTTTACTAACCGGTATCAGTATGTTGTTACTTCGGCATCATTTTGAAACGTGTATTACAATTAAATCACGGTCAAATATGTCCATCTTGTTGTAGTTGTTGCCCCCTTGCCAGCGACGCTCTCTCTAGTTTAGCATACTCAGCCGACTCAGCCTCGTTGTCTCTGGCCCTGGCCCCACGATTTTATGAGGCCAGAAAAACTGTGAATTAGGACCCGCCGGCCGGTACTAGGCCAAGTGGAAACGCAACCAAGACGGGCCGCTGACGTCACAGCCCTCTTAAACCGGGCTGCGGGCTGTAGTGGAAACGCGCCATAAGTTCACCTAAAACTTTTATTGGAATTGGGTTCTCTTTAGAGCTGTTTTCAGTGAGACAATGCAGTTTCTGATCATTTTAAGTTTTCAAGTTTCAAGGCTTTATGGCATATGCCCATTAGCTACAGTGTAGATATGTCAATGAAAAACATAGGTCACAGGCTCCTCCAACAGTGCACATAAAACAGATAAAATACTGCAATAGAATGTTTTGATATGACAGATTTGTGCGTAATTCTCTCACAAAGGAACTGTAAGATACACGTTTATGTATGGAAAACTTTTATAACTTGGTAAAATATTCATTCATTTGTAATGAGTTTTCTTCAAGAAGCAAACTCTAAATGGAGAGTTTGTGATTTTAACACTGTTTCGATGAAACAATGCAGTTTTGATAACTTGACTTGATCTTTCAACATACTGTGATATATATATATTTTTTTTCTCTCCATTATATTTTTGAATATACAGTGATTTGTATCAAAATACAACATGCAACTATTACATTATACAATATTATGGCTTTTTGCGATATTTTCAACACAATATACTTTTTTTTTGTAGGGCTTCAGGATATTGGGCATGTCATGCGTAAAACCGGTGTCATCTTTCCTGAAACTGATGTGCTGTCCGTTTTACAAACAAGTTATCTTTCTGCTTCTTCACCCTCTGAATTTTCCTCCCCCGTCCCTCTTACTTACAGCCATCACAACAGCAATCAAGTCAGATCTGTGAAATTAAACACCTCTTCCCAAAGCGTGACTTCCCTATTGAGGGAGAGGGGCAGTGGGGCCTAACCTATTTGGCCAAATATACTAACATGCAGAACATATGGTATGTTTGAAAAAAGACTAACCATCTATCCAGTTCAAGCTGTCTTTAAGATGTGACTTTTTCCCCGTAAAATCGTGACAAACTATTACTTATTAAATTTGACCTCATGCTGCTTGGTTGAAAATGATAGATGAGCATTTACCAACAGATCAACGCGCAATCAACCCATACAGGAGATCTCTTTCTACACATTATGTGTTATCACTATAATATCATGTCATTATTTAATGTTGTTTTGTTTGTGTGTGTGTGTGTGTACAACGAAGTCTCTTTGAGAGGAAAATTATAATTTAAAGATCTTAATACCCCCTTATTGTTTAATTACTTCACACAACTATTAAAGAATCCCTATATGAAGTTACATGAGGCTACATTTACGGTGTGCTTCCCTAGATGATGTAAATAGTTTAAGTGTCATGTTAGGGGGGCATTACGGACCTCAGGAGTCCGCCCTTGGAGGCTTGGAGAGCGGATAAAGAGAGGTATTTACTGGTGTTGAGCCCTGGATGATGTAAATAGTCCAAGTGCCATGGAACTCAGGAGTCCGCCCTTTGAGGCGTTGTTAACATTAATGTTTTTTGCTTTGTTTTTGTTACTAAGATACTTTTTAGCCTTATGATAGGATGAACTTAAGCTGTAGTCAATAAAGACATGTTTAATAGAGTGTTGCTGTTAGAGAACATACCTGCGCAGCACTCCACCACGTCTTGGTTTTGGCTTCATGGCCTTCACTGTCCTCTCCCTTTGAGTTTTTTCAAAGGCTGGATACATTTTTCCAAATGATCACTTGTTACCTGGTGACAAACATATGGTTATATAACCTTAAAGAACTAACAAAAAATAATTAAGTATTTGCAATGCATAAACATAGAAGATATCACTGTCATATTATGATCACTTATTGTAAGTAAGTTTAAGTAAAACTAACACAAGTCAATATTATTCACCTGGGCATTAGTGGGCTTGAGGGTCTCAGGGAGCGTGGACAAAGTGACTTGTCTCTGTATTTGAGGATTCTCAGTGCAGGCACTAACAGGAAGCTGCTGTGCATTAGTGGAGAGTCCTCTGAAGGCAGCTGTTATTTCATTCACACACTCATCTGTTACCTGCTGACTCCTCATAGTAAGTCTAGCAAGTCAGCTGTTAAGTTGTCCATACCATCGCTTGATAACTGGTAACTTTTGATTGACAGTCCAGCCATGGCAGCTGCCAACTCGTCCATATAATTCTTAAGAACGTGGTGACAATACTACAAAAAAGTGTATATATTAGGTCAGTTAACCTTGAAGAGCTAAACAGTTCAAGTGGTAAGTAACTAAGTATTTGCAATGAATAAACATAGAAATGATCACTGTCATATTATATAATCACTTAATATGGAGATAAGTAAAACTGACACAGACAGTTTAAACTGCTTGTTAAAACGCTATTGCTTATTGTGTTTTCTCAGCACACTAACATAAATTAAGGATGTATAATATAAAAAACTAGAAAACGATATAGTATTTTCAAGTCTTACTTTAGTATGGTAAAATTAAGAATAAGTCACATTAAAGTGTGTCATGATTTTCCGTAAAAAAGTCAAGTATAGTTTGTCAAAAGAATATGAAAAAATCATTTTGTAGAGTAGTATATTGAAAATCTCAGTGTTTAACTGAACACACCTACATGTGATAACGCCTCGAACAAAGGGGTAATTAGCATACAAAGGGGGGTCACTAGCATCAGTGGGGGAAAGGTGCTATGGGAATGAACTTTGAGGAGGGGGAACTTCCAGCTTTTGAAGACAATTATTGGTACCCGTCCTTACAGCTAAACAAATCCTATGCCAGGTATTCAACAGACCACAAGAAGCACAAGAAGCCCCAGAAAGGATTACATTCAGAGCTAATAATGGTGAAACCGAAGAAGAAGCAAAGCAGATTATAATCGTTGCGGGTGAAAGGATAGAGAATTTGCAAGTGATGTTAATGCACTTATCTGATATAAAAAATGCATTCATTTACTTCCAAGAGACCCCTAAACATCTAGTTGGGCAATGTGAATTGAACGATAAACCGATCACTGTAAATGAAACGCGGAGAGAGGCAGCAGTGCAAATCGCTAAGTCTATTACCTTGTATGCACTACGACATTAACTTGGTCAAATGTAATATGTCTTTCTGAAGATGTGGCGAATGGTGTGTTTTTCAATTAAACAACCATAACAAAATGAAAATGTGTTTTATTTTTGCTTTCATATATAGTAATAGTATTAACTCCTCTGACTAGACTGTACTAAAATAAGACGTTTCACTGTTAAATAAAAATGGAAGTAGAAAATCGAGATAATGAGGAGGCTCGTTATGTATCCAGTAACTATGAACAGCAGTTTGAAAATGTTATTTAACCCTTTAACTCTAATTGACAAATCTAAAATAGCCTCTAGCTTATCTATAAGTTTGTGATTTTAACACTTATTCACTGACACAAGGCAGATTATGGCTTTTTTCTCTTGCCAAGATACTTTTAGACACACTCTGAGGTATGCAAAACCTTAAACTAGAAAAATGAAGTACATTGTCTGACTAGATTTTTTCGTAAAGACTGTTTCTCTAAAAGGCAAGTTTGTGATTTTTAACCCTTATTTACTGACACAAGGCAGATTTTGACTTTTTTCTCTTTTCATGTGTTACCAAGATACTTTTTAGATACACTTTTATGTATGCAACACTTAACAAAGGGGTATAATATGAAGTACTTTGTAAGGAATGGGGGTTTCTTTAATACCCCGTTTTTTTATTTTAAAAAACACTTGTACAGTTAAATAATGTAGGTTTTCTCTGATATTTAGTTATTTTCAGCTAACAAGATACTTTTGTTGATACACTTTTATGTAGGAACATTTGGCAACTGGTAGAATGTCAATTATTTTGTAAAAAATGTATTTTCTTAAAGACTGTGACTCTAAAAGGGAAGTTGGTGATTTTAACACTTCTATTTTTCTCCCGTTGTCTTTCACTTACTGTTTTGATACAGTTTTATGTATGACAACTTTACAACTGGTAGAAAGTTAAGTACTTTTTCTGAACAGATTTTCTTTAAGACTGTGACTCTTAAAGACACTCTGGGATTTTAGTAAGACAATCCAGTTTTATGGAAGTAACTTAAATATTTTTGTTTTTTCTCCTACAAAGATACTTATAGTTACACTTTAGTGGATGCAAAACTTAAAGTAAAATAAAAAATGGGTAACTACTATGGAAAACAATCTGTATATATCTATCAGAATGCAGTCAATACCTGTTTAATAAGTGTGTTGTTGATGACGATTGAAAACAGAATGAGTAGTGATCCCGTGTAAACAGAATGGTTGAAGTTTGTAAACTAGAAGACATTTTGGATATCGTTCATTCTGGCAGTACTATTCCGGGTCATTGGGAAACGATTGTAAACGAAACATTTAAAGTGGTACTGGAATCTTCATTTTCCGAAACATTCTGTAACATTAGTCAAGTCATAGTATAGTTTGACAAAAAGATCTTGACAAAGTCATGACATTGTGTGTTGAAATGGTTTTGAATAAACACATCAGTATTTAAAAAAGTAAAATTGTATCAAGTGCATCAGACAACTCAAATTACTTCATTTGAACCATATTATAAATAAGTATAGAATGGTCATAGTATACAGCAGGGCTGTTTAATAGATTTCTGTGTTCTGTGTTTCGTGTGTCAGTGTGTCAGTGTTGCAGTGTTTCAGTGTTTCAGTGTTTCAGTGTTCTGTGTTTCTGTGTTGCAGTGTTTCAGTGTTTTGGGTGTCAGTGTGTCAGTGTTGCAGTGTTTCAGTGTTGCAGTGTTTCAGTGTTTTGGGTGTCAGTATGTCAGTGTTGCAGTGTTGCAGTGTTTCAGTGTTTTGTGTGTCAGTATTTCAGTGTTTATGTTTATGTGTTTCAGTGTTTCAGTGTTTTGTGTTTCAGTGTTTCAGTGTGTTTCAGTGTTTCAGTGTTTTGTGTTTCAGGTTTCAGTGTTTGTGTTTCAGTGTTTCAGTGTTTTTGGTGTTTCAGTGTTCAGTGTTTCAGTGTTTTTGTGTTTCTGTGTTTCTGTGTTTTTGTGTGTCAGTGTTTTCAGTGTGTCAGTGTTTCAGTGTTGCAGTGTTTCAGTGTTTTCAGTGTTTTGTGTTCAGTGTTTCAGTGTTTCAGTGTTCAGTGTTCTGTGTTCAGTGTTTGAGGTGTCAGTGTGTCAGTGTTGCAGTGTTTCAGTGTTTCAGTGTTCTGTGTTTCAGTGTTTAAGGTGTCAGTGTGTCAGTGTTGCAGTGTTTCAGTGTTTTGTGTGTCAGTATTTCAGTGTCAGTGTTTCAGTGTTTCAGTGTTTATGTGTTTCAGTGTTTTCAGTGTTTTGTGTTTCAGTGTTTCAGTGTTTCAGTGTTTCAGTGTTTTGTGTGTCAGAGTGTCAGTGTTTACAGCCTTTCTTTGCTATGATCAATCCCCAGGGATCTTCCCCTGGAAGGAATATAGCAGGATGAGAGAAAAACATAAAAAAAAAAACGTATCTTAGAAGTGGCTATAACATTTGATGCAATTCTAAAAGATAGTCAGATTCCTAAAAAGTTACAAACGGATGCTGGAAAAGAATTATTTAACAAGATTTTTGAAGCCTTGCTGAAGAAACAAATAATTTTTCCAGCATCCGTTTGTAACTTTTTAGGAATCTGACTATCTTTTAGAATTGCATCAAATGTTATAGCCACTTCTAAGATACGTTTTTTTTTTAATGTTTTTCTCTCATCCTGCTATATTCCTTCCAGGGGAAGATCCCTGGGGATTGATCATAGCAAAGAAAGGCTGTAAACACTGACACTCTGACACACAAAAACACTGAAACACTGAAAAACACTGAAACACTGAAACACAAAACACTGAAACACTGAAACACAAAACACTGAAACACTGAAACACTGACACACTGAAACACTGACACACAAAACACTGAAACACTGCAACACTGACACACTGACACTAAAACACTGAAACACAGAACACTGAAACACTGAAACACTGAAACACTGAAACACAAAACACTGAAAACACTGAAACACTGCAACACTGAAACACTGACACACTGAAAACACTGACACACAAAAACACAGAAACACAAAACACTGAAACACTGAACACTGAAACACCAAAAACACTGAAACACTGAAACACAAACACACTGAAACACTGAAACACAAAACACTGAAAACACTGAAACACACTGAAACACTGAAACACAAAACACTGAAAAACACTGAAACATAAACACTAAACACTGAAACACTGACACACAAAACACTGAAACACTGCAACACTGAACACTGACATACTGACACAAAACACTGAAACACTGCAACACTGAAACACTGCAACACTGACACACTGACACCCAAAACACTGAAACACTGCAACACTGAAACACAGAACACTGAAACACTGAAACACTGAAACACTGCAACACTGACACTGACACACAAACACAGAACACAGAAATCTATTAAACAGCCCTGCTATATACTATGACCATTCTATACTTATTTATAATATGGTTCAAATGGAGTAATTTGAGTTGTCTGATGCACTTGATACAATTTTACTTTTTTAAATACTGATGTGTTTATTCAAAACCATTTCAACACACAATGTCATGACTTTTTCAAGATCTTTTTGTCAAACTATACTATGACTTGACTAATGTTACAGAATGTTTCGGAAAATGAAGATTCCAGTACCACTTTAAATGTTTCGTTTACAATCGTTTCCCAATGACCCGGAATAGTACTGCCAGAATGAACGATATCCAAAATGTCTTCTAGTTTACAAACTTCAACCATTCTGTTTACACGGGGATCACTACTCATTCTGTTTTCAATCGTCATCAACAACACACTTATTAAACAGGTATTGACTGCATTCTGATAGATATATACAGATTGTTTTCCATAGTAGTTACCCATTTTTTATTTTACTTTAAGTTTTGCATCCACTAAAGTGTAACTATAAGTATCTTTGTAGGAGAAAAAACAAAAATAATTTAAGTTACTTCCATAAAACTGGATTGTCTTACTAAAATCCCAGAGTGTCTTTAAGAGTCACAGTCTTAAAGAAAATCTGTTCAGAAAAAGTACTTAACTTTCTACCAGTTGTAAAGTTGTCATACATAAAACTGTATCAAAACAGTAAGTGAAAGACAACGGGAGAAAAATAGAAGTGTTAAAATCACCAACTTCCCTTTTAGAGTCACAGTCTTTAAGAAAATACATTTTTTTACAAAATAATTGACATTCTACCAGTTGCCAAATGTTCCTACATAAAAGTGTATCAACAAAAGTATCTTGTTAGCTGAAAATAACTAAAATATCAGAGAAAACCTACATTATTTAACTGTACAAGTGTTTTTTAAAATAAAAAAACGGGGTATTAAAGAAACCCCCATTCCTTACAAAGTACTTCATATTATACCCCTTTGTTAAGTGTTGCATACATAAAAGTGTATCTAAAAAGTATCTTGGTAACACATGAAAAGAGAAAAAAAGTCAAAAATCTGCCTTGTGTCAGTAAATAAGTGTTAAAAATCACAAACTTGCCTTTTAGAGAAACAGTCTTTACGAAAAAATCTAATCAGACAATGTACTTCATTTTCTAGTTTTAAGGTTTTGCATACCTCAAGTGTGTCTAAAAGTATCTTGGCAAGAGAAAAAAGCCATAATCTGCCTTGTGTCAGTGAATAAGTGTTAAAATCACAAACTTATAGATAAGCTAGAGGCTATTTTAGATTTGTCAATTAGAGTTAAAGGGTTAAATAACATTTTCAAACTGCTGTTCATAGTTACTGGATACATAACGAGCCTCCTCATTATCTCGATTTTCTACTTCCATTTTTATTTAACAGTGAAACGTCTTATTTTAGTACAGTCTAGTCAAGGAGTTAATACTATTACTATATATGAAAGCAAAAATAAAACACATTTTCATTTTGTTATGGTTGCTTAATTGAAAAACACACCATTCGCCACATCTTCAGAAAGACATATTACATTTGACCAAGTTAATGTCGTAGTGCATACAAGGTAATAGACTTAGCGATTTGCACTGCTGCCTCTCTCCGCGTTTCATTTACAGTGATCGGTTTATCGTTCAATTCACATTGCCCAACTAGATGTTTAGGGGTCTCTTGGAAGTAAATGAATGCATTTTTTATATCAGATAAGTGCATTAACATCACTTGCAAATTCTCTATCCTTTCACCCGCAACGATTATAATCTGCTTTGCTTCTTCTTCGGTTTCACCATTATTAGCTCTGAATGTAATCCTTTCTGGGGCTTCTTGTGCTTCTTGTGGTCTGTTGAATACCTGGCATAGGATTTGTTTAGCTGTAAGGACGGGTACCAATAATTGTCTTCAAAAGCTGGAAGTTCCCCCTCCTCAAAGTTCATTCCCATAGCACCTTTCCCCCACTGATGCTAGTGACCCCCCTTTGTATGCTAATTACCCCTTTGTTCGAGGCGTTATCACATGTAGGTGTGTTCAGTTAAACACTGAGATTTTCAATATACTACTCTACAAAATGATTTTTTCATATTCTTTTGACAAACTATACTTGACTTTTTTACGGAAAATCATGACACACTTTAATGTGACTTATTCTTAATTTTACCATACTAAAGTAAGACTTGAAAATACTATATCGTTTTCTAGTTTTTTATATTATACATCCTTAATTTATGTTAGTGTGCTGAGAAAACACAATAAGCAATAGCGTTTTAACAAGCAGTTTAAACTGTCTGTGTCAGTTTTACTTATCTCCATATTAAGTGATTATATAATATGACAGTGATCATTTCTATGTTTATTCATTGCAAATACTTAGTTACTTACCACTTGAACTGTTTAGCTCTTCAAGGTTAACTGACCTAATATATACACTTTTTTGTAGTATTGTCACCACGTTCTTAAGAATTATATGGACGAGTTGGCAGCTGCCATGGCTGGACTGTCAATCAAAAGTTACCAGTTATCAAGCGATGGTATGGACAACTTAACAGCTGACTTGGCTAGACTTACTATGAGGAGTCAGCAGGTAACAGATGAGTGTGTGAATGAAATAACAGCTGCCTTCAGAGGACTCTCCACTAATGCACAGCAGCTTCCTGTTAGTGCCTGCACTGAGAATCCTCAAATACAGAGACAAGTCACTTTGTCCACGCTCCCTGAGACCCTCAAGCCACTAATGCCCAGGTGAATAATATTGACTTGTGTTAGTTTTACTTAAACTTACTTACAATAAGTGATCATAATATGACAGTGATATCTTCTATGTTTATGCATTGCAAATACTTAATTATTTTTGTTAGTTCTTTAAGGTTATATAACCATATGTTTGTCACCAGGTAACAATGATCATTTGGAAAAATGTATCCAGCCTTTGAAAAAACTCAAAGGGAGAGGACAGTGAAGGCCATGAAGCCAAAACCAGACGTGTGGAGTGCTGCGCAGGTATGTTCTCTAACAGCAACACTCTATTAAACATGTCTTTATTGACTACAGCTTAAGTTCATCCTATCATAAGGCTAAAAAGTATCTTAGTAACAAAAACAAAGCAAAAAACATTAATGTTAACAACGCCTCAAAGGGCGGACTCCTGAGTTCCATGGCACTTGGACTATTTACATCATCCAGGGCTCAACACCAGTAAATACACCTCTCTTATCCGCTCTCCAAGCTCCTCCAAGGGCGACTCCTGAGGTCCGTAATGCCCCCCCCCCCCCCCCCCCCTAACATGACACTTAAACTATTTACATCATCTAGGGAAGCACACCAGTAAATGTAGCCTCATGTAACTTCATATAGGGATTCTTTAATAGTTGTGTGAAGTAATTAAACAATAAGGGGGTATTAAGATCTTTAAATTATAATTTTCCTCTCAAAGAGACTTCGTTGTACACACACACACAAAACAAAACAACATTAAATAATGACATGATATTATAGTGATAACACATAATGTGTAGAAAGAGATCTCCTGTATGGGTTGATTGCGCGTTGATCTGTTGGTAAATGCTCATCTATCATTTTCAACCAAGCAGCATGAGGTCAAATTTAATAAGTAATAGTTTGTCACGATTTTACGGGGAAAAAAGTCACATCTTAAAGACAGCTTGAACTGGATAGATGGTTAGTCTTTTTTCAAACATACCATATGTTCTGCATGTTAGTATATTTGGCCAAATCAGGTTAGGCCCCACTGCCCCTCTCCCTCAATAGGGAAGTCACGCTTTGGGAAGAGGTGTTTAATTTCACAGATCTGACTTGATTGCTGTTGTGATGGCTGTAAGTAAGAGGGACGGGGGAGGAAATTCAGAGGGTGAAGAAGCAGAAAGATAACTTGTTTGTAAAACGGACAGCACATCAGTTTCAGGAAAGATGACACCGGTTTTACGCATGACATGCCCAATATCCTGAAGCCCTACAAAAAAAAAGTATATTGTGTTGAAAATATCGCAAAAAGCCATAATATTGTATAATGTAATAGTTGCATGTTGTATTTTGATACAAATCACTGTATATTCAAAAATATAATGGAGAGAAAAAAAAAATATATATATCACAGTATGTTGAAAGATCAAGTCAAGTTATCAAAACTGCATTGTTTCATCGAAACAGTGTTAAAATCACAAACTCTCCATTTAGAGTTTGCTTCTTGAAGAAAACTCATTACAAATGAATGAATATTTTACCAAGTTATAAAAGTTTTCCATACATAAACGTGTATCTTACAGTTCCTTTGTGAGAGAATTACGCACAAATCTGTCATATCAAAACATTCTATTGCAGTATTTTATCTGTTTTATGTGCACTGTTGGAGGAGCCTGTGACCTATGTTTTTCATTGACATATCTACACTGTAGCTAATGGGCATATGCCATAAAGCCTTGAAACTTGAAAACTTAAAATGATCAGAAACTGCATTGTCTCACTGAAAACAGCTCTAAAGAGAACCCAATTCCAATAAAAGTTTTAGGTGACTTAGTGAATGAGAATTAACGGCTGATAGCTAGATCAGGAGGTGACAGGCAGGGGGAGGGGAGGGGTGGGAGGGGTTGTGAGGGGAGACAGTCTCACACATCCAGACTCCATTTTTTCATGAAGAGCCTCAGACGGAGGGTCTGAACCCAGCACAGATACTGCACCCGTTTCTTGACTGGCGCTCCCGACTGATGACGGTAAGTTGTCACAGGCGTCTCGCTGATTAAACCCATATCGATGCGTCTCTTTGCCATTTTCGTTTTTGAACATTTAGGTAACTTGGTGAGTGGCTTTTTATCTAGTTTGCACTGGATTTCTTTTTTTTTTTACCTAGCTCACTCCACCCCCCACCTCTATCTTCTGACATCACAGCATATGCCTGGCTCTCAGACTGCAGCGGTGTTGGGGGTCGCCCCAGAACTGCTGAAGGGATATCACACATGATATTTACATCATCTAGGAAGCACACCAGTAAATGTAGCCTCATGTAACTTCATATAGGGATTCTTTAATAGTTGTGTGAAATAATTAAACAATAAGGGGGTATTAAGATCTTTTAAATTATAATTTTCCTCTCAAAGAGTTCGTTGTACACACACACACACACAAAACAACATTAAATAATGACATCATATTATAATGATAAAAGCACTTATAGGTATGTTTAGTTTTACTGTCGGGTCACTCATTATTGGACCCTCGAGCTGCATGATACTGGCGTGTTGTCAGGAGAGGTGGGGGGAGTGCTCCGTTTATTAATCCCGTAATATTGTAAATTACTATACACGTTTGAATAGTTAATTAATCTACTATAATTAGTTGGTTTAATATCGAATCATATCAATTTGTTTCAAAGCTCAATAAATAACATCTAAGACCACTGGCTTTTATCTAGTTTTGCATAGATTTCTTTTTATGCCTGACTCCACCCCCTCACTATCTTCTGGCGGGAATATGGAGGAGAGGGGTGGGGGCGACAGGGCGGATGTGACACCTGCTGTAAGGGGGGAGGAGGGGTGGGGGCTGAGAGGGGTGGGGGCTACGGGGAGGATGTAACACCTGTATGTGAGGGGAGGGGGGTGGGCTGAGGGGGGTGGGGGCTACCGGTGAGGATGTAACACCTATACGCGATAACACCTCGATCAAAGGGGCTCATTAGCATATCAAAGGGGGTCATTAACATAATTAGGGGGCGGGACTTAGAAGGTGTGACCTGTCACTTTTTTATGCATACTAATGAGATTGAAGCGGGATTGGTAACACTACTGACACACTTACAAATACATACCTGCAAACTGCCACTTGAATGCCCTCCTCGTCTATCTGGGCACCAGACTTTTTTGACATCTCTCTGCCAGCGGTGAATTTGGCAGTACCACAGACGGCACTGTCATTTCCCTATAAAGTCAGTTTATTACACACAAGTTTTGACATATATAAAAAGAACACCACAGGTGTAACTGCAACTATCATAAGAAAAAAAACTACACTTTTCATGTTGCTTCTGACAAGGTCAACAAATGTTGCGACTTCCTCGTCCTTGGCCAGGAACAAGCCCTCATAGATTGGCGGCTCCTCAGTCCTGTCCATGATAAGTTAACATACAAGTCAATAATAAAAATCACAAAGCACTACATTACTATGATTTGTTTTAATGTCTGTTATGGCTACTCAAAGACAACCCCAAGGGCTACTATTTGTATTAGCGGTGTGTTCTTTATCATTTTCATTAATACCTATACCTACCCTTTTGACTTGGAAAACCGGTAATGCTTGCGGTTTCCATCACAGCAGACAGCCAACATGTCTGGAGAACATGCTGGACAAACAAAGTGATGGACCTGGCACATATCCTCTTGTTTGTACTGACAGAAGCAAAACTCGAAGAAGCTTCGCTGAAATGTATCAGCACAGATACTACCTGTCTGTATATTGATTTAAAAAAAGTGGATTAGTAATTGTTTTGAAAGCAATGACAACAATTAATGATATGGTATACAGTAATATTATATTGTTTTTGGTATGTTTCCGTGTGATTCAGGCAGATTTACCCGTCCAGCTTGAACAGATCTGTGCTCCAACATTTTCAGAAATGCCTGCCTGGACATGGCTGGTGCTGTCACCTTCATGTGCTCGAATGAGGTGAACACATCATATTTGTAAAGCGTCTGGCAGCTGGTGCTAGCTGGCCAGTACCGATACAAAAGCAGGTCTTTAACCTCAGGAGTCCATTCTGCAGAGCAGGATGGACAGGATTTCCGAGGCAAGCAGACATTGTATCGTCCTGTGAACAAATGGACAAAGTAAAGGTATTTCGGTAATCAAACTGTGAGTTTGCCTTAACATATATTTTATACATAGATGTGCATATATGATATATTAGCTATTTCACATGGCATTTGGGTGTTGTCTGAAAATGACCAGGTGATAAAAATCTTTGCGTTGCACAAAGTGGTAAAACTCTGCCGTACAATACTACTTGTACAAAAAGAAGGGCTTTCAGAACAACATACCGTTGATGGTGACCACAGAAATATGCTTCCAAGGAGTAACTGTGACGTCATCAGAGCATTCACAGATTGACCTTGGAGTAGGAACAGGCAGTTGACATACTGCAATATAGAAAATAAGTTAGGAAGGGTGTATTTACAGTTTTTCCTTAATTCTCCAGATTATCAAGATATTAATAACATTTGGCATCATTTCTACATATCTTGCAGCGCTAGTCAAAACCAATCATACTTTTTTCAATCAGCTATGTACACTTCCCATTCGCACTTAATTTTGGGAACTACACTATAATGGGACATTGTAATGTAATGTTAATCTTTACATACTTTGTTCACAAAACTGAGGCTGGCCATTTTCATCCACCACCACAGCAGTTGTAGGGGGAATGGGCTCCAGAAATCCATTGAACACAGCCTCTCTGTCATGGAAGATATTCCTCTTGTGGGCTTCCATGTCACAGGTTGCACAGAGGAACTCCATGTCCAGTGGAACACAGTCCAGGCACCTAATAGCCGCTTCTTCTGCACAGCATCTGTGGCACTTCTGAATGGCTATTCTCTCAGCTGAGAGTTTTGCATTAAAAAGCATTGGCCTAGCCGTTTTCATTCTCACATCTGTGAGAAGCTGCCTTTGTGCCCAGGCAGAAACCGTTCCGTCTGTTGCCTCCGGAACCTGGACTGCAGTTAGGGTGTCCCTTAACTCTTGGAGATGTGTTTCTAAAAAATAAAACAGCTGTTAAGCCACCCTAAAATTGGTATGATGGATATTAAGGTAGTATACTGAACCACTTTTGAGTTGGAAAAATATATGCGGACTAATAATAGCAACATGCTATGAATCATTATATGCATCCAAAGCAATATTAGCAAGTGATACTTATACCAAATATGCATTCACTTGTCATGAAACAGTCAATACTCAATACTTTATTATGATTAACTCGATGAGTATAAAAATGGAAAAATTGGGAAAAACTGTAGTGCCAGTCAACTGCTGTTATAACCAATATACTCACCAAGACTACCAAACTCTTGATGTTCTAGCTGAAGGCCTTCCTCATGCACAGGATCGTCTCTTCTGGCTTGTGAAGCTGCAGAGACAGTCATTTTTGCTTAACCCTTCAATCAATCTAAAATTACACCAATTAATTGTAATATGAAAATGCTCTGTAAGGACTGCAGGTAATGAAACTAAGAACATATTACCACAGCATCACAATGACAATTTACATTTGCCATACTTTTATCCAAATCGAGGTACACATTTTCAAAAATACAACACAAGCAAGGATTATCAGTCACAGGCTCTTAAAATATCTTGATTTAATTTGAAAATGTTTTAAACATTGCAACAGATTTGTCAAGAGGTATCTTTAAATTACATAATTTCATACTGTGTACACCAAAATAACTTTGTTATGAATAACTTTATTCTTAGACTTAGAAATCATGATATAGTAAAGAACAAACCTGATGCGGAACGTTGTGTTTCCCGTTGTCTCTCACGTCTGCGTGTGACCACTGGATTAGAAAGAGGTCTCTTCCTGCTTGTTCTTTTCTTTTCCGGAGGGATGGCAGGGGTTTCAGTTGCCATGGCAGCCTATATTTTTTCAGAGGTTGAGATCAACAACAAAGTTGTAATACAACATAAGACAGCAGCACTTATATTTTAGCAATTATTTAACGGTTGCATATAAAGGTCTAACTGACCCTTTATATTACATCAATAACGCAATAGCAATGATTATATTACAGACTTGGGTATTTGCTTATCATGAAAAGCCTCACCCTGGCCTCGTGGAGATGAGCCTCGCTAATCAATGCTGCCATGTGCATCGTGGCCTCATTGGGATCCTCAAAGACCCTCACTTCAGGGTTGAGGGACATGGCATACAAATAATACAAACAATACAGACACAATATACAACAATACAAACAATACACAAAATGAAGAGAGTGAGAGAAAGACAGGAGAGTGAGAGTGATTAAAGAGAAAGTGAGAGAGTGATAGAAAGAGAGACAGTGAGAGAGAGTGGCTCTTAAAAGTGCCGTTGGTTTTATATGTGTGTGTGTGTGGATATGTGTGTGTTGGTGATAGTAAGCGTTGTAATGAAGCTGTAAAACAGGAAAAATAAAAACATGATTAGGATTATTTAGAATAACAGTAACATCTGTGCATTACTCTATGTAATAATAATTCATCTGTGCAATACTCTATGTAATAATAATTCATCTGTGCAATACTCTATGCAATAATAATTCATCTGTGCAATACTCTATGCAATAATAATTCATCTGTGCAATACTCTATGTAATAATAATTCATCTGTGCAATACTCTATGTAATAATAATTCATCTGTGCAATACTCTATGTAATAATAATTCATCTGTGCAATACTCTATGCAATAATAATTCATCTGTGCAATACTCTATGTAATAATAATTCATCTGTGCATTACTCTATATGCAATAATAATTAATCTGAGCAATACTCTGGCATACATTATGCATTTATACTGTGCATATTGTTATATTATGCACATATTTTTACATACTTGTTTTTCTTATATCTTCTACTATATATTTTAATTCTACAATGTAACAATCCCAATTTCCCCGGAGATCAATGAAGTATTTCTGATTCAGAGTGGGACATTGGGTGGTCCCCACTGGCCAGTCAAATCCTCTGGAAAAACAGCAGGCACCTCCACTATCCAACTATGCCGGGGACAGCTAATGTCATGTAGCTGTATAAACTATAAATGCTATCCAGCTAAAAACTTTGACCGGAAGGCCAAACGTGCAACGCGTAGCCTATTGTAAAAGCTAAACACACGACAAAACTCTACAAAACTCAACCTAATATCCAGGAATGAAACGCTATAGAGACTGTGCTACAGTGGAATAAATAAAAGCAATATTATTTCGTGTTTTAAAGAAATAAACTCCCCTTGATTTTAGATACTTACTGTAGTCCGTTGTCAGATGAAATTAATGAAAGTGAGGTGACTGTGGGTAACGTAACGTGGCTACGTCACGTTGCCGTCAAGCGCGACGTAACGTTGCCGTGGTAACGACGGAATCTTCTTCTGGTTTATTGTTGTTATAATAAAATGATTATTATTACTATTAAACAAAAAGCATTTAAAATACAGTCAGTAGCCATCGTCATTCCGATGTGGGGGGAGTGGTTTTCACCATCATTATCATCATTATATATTTTTAAATTACTAATATTGGCCTACAATACCCCTTTATTGATCAAATAGGAATATAATTGTCTTTTAAATAACGTTAACTAAAGGGAACAATCTATTTGACACAGCTGAAGCTCTGGCCTTCCTTAAAAACTAACTCATTTAATAAAAATCACAGTTGTATTACACACAATGCACTGTTTTTTTGAGAACACAAATTTGGTAATAATGCACCATAATACATTCTGACGAAAATAAAAATTATTATGAATACAAATAAACAAAAGAAGCCTCCTGTGAGTTACTACAAGCTATAAAGTAGATTTAAACGTTTTATAGAATAAAAGCCCACTGCTGGACGTTGTAGAAATGCGTGTGTGCACCACGACAAAGGAGCCTCATTCATTTTACATTGGCGTTGTTTGCGCGGTGCAGACACGTAAATGTAGCAAAGTTCGTGACTCCACCACGCAATGCAGTGTTAAGGAGTCGTGGTGGAGTCACGCATTCTGGTGAGATCAGGATACCTTTAGTTATTTCACAGATCTTATATGAGATACTTCTCTACTTTTACTTGAGGAACATTTTGAACGCAGGACTTTTACTGTAACAGAGTATTCCTACACTCTGGTACTTCTACTTTTACTCAAGTACAAGATCTGAGTATTTTTGATGTAATATTTATTATTTTGCAGACCATTGACATGCACACAAACCTCCAGAACACACTACAGGAAAGGGGAAACCCCAAAAGCATAACAGTGCCTCTTTAATACTTCTTCCACTACTTGCACTCAGTCAGTCAGACAGTTCAATGTCAGTGAGTTATTTTTGTGCTCTCGTTTTTGAAAGGTCAAAGTCAGTAAGGCATCTATCAGCAGACTTTAAGATCCCTCACAAGTGCTAATACTCAGTTGTTAAGTCAATTAGTTTGTCATTCAGCACAGAAACAACCTGATACACTACTTCCAGTATAATTCAATGAACACACATTACAATATAACCTTTGACCTCATTCACACAGTACAACTGAAGTATTCTTAGACATATTGTGTGTGTTGGGACGAACTATGAGATTGCACATTTGTTCACTGTCTCATAGCATATTTTAGTTTACTCAGTGCAGACAGGTTGTATTGAATCTTGCACACTGCCCTTATTTTAACCTCTTACTCCTTGAGCCAACTCCCTATTAGAGAACGTGCTATTCAAGCATTGTGTCGCTAACAGGTGAAGGTATGTCACCATTGGTTGACAGTTTGAAAGGTTGGGCTATTTTGATTCCTTACTATGTTATCATTAAATAATGCCAGATTAAATTTGAATCTAATACAAAAAGTGGTCATATGAATTAGTTACTATTTTTTTACTTAATTACCTGTGTACTGCAAAATGTAAATTCACAATACAAGGCCTTTTTTTTCTCCAAATGAGTTTGACTCCATCTGTACTCTGAGTGGTTTGTTCATATATCATCAATAGCCAGATGTTATAGACTGATTATTGATGATTGCGTTAAGGATTATACATCTGTTTCCCTAAAAAACATGTGAGGAATAGATTTTTCTTAAAGGCTGCTGACAGTTTTTCTGGATTTATGTAGTGGTACAAACCCATATCAAAACTCCCCTCTGTAAAAACCTTTGACTCTAATAAGTCGACAATAAAACAAGAATGTGATCCTGGTTTTAACCAGTGTACACATTTCTGTGCTGTTTCTGTATGCGTTAGTATATTTAAAGATAACATTTCAGAAAACGTGTACTGTAATAAAAACAAAGTCATGATGTGAGTGAAACATTTGCACATTGGCAGTGCTGGAGTGTGTTCAAGGTGAAGAATGAGATCATAATCATTAGAAGCAGTCCAACCAGTCAGACCGCTCTCACTGACACAGGCTGCAGCCATCAGACACTTAGATTAGCTTAGTTTAGCATATATACTAGGAAAAGGGGGAAATAGTGAGTGACAAAATACACATTTAAGTGTACTTAATATATCTCTGTACGAAAACTGAAATGTAAAAACAATTTGGCAACTTGTTTTGGTCCCAGCCAAGAAATAGCCCGACCCATAATCCCCTGTTAAACGTCTTATTGATGTTTTTACTCCTCTGATTTGGTATGGATTAAACAAACTGGATTCAGAGCTGCTGATAGGTGGATTTTGTTACCTTTGGACAGGCTGGCTTTGTCTTCCCCTGTTTCCAGTCTTTATGCTAAGCTAAGCTAACCAGTTGATGGCCTTATTTCTAACAAACATATACAGCAATCTTAATATCTATGATCAGCTGATCCAAGAGGGTTTTAAATAGTTTATAAAGCTTCAGAAGAACCAAATCTATCAGACAAATGTAGTTAAGTAGAAATGGAAATAGTTAAGTACATTTTTTAAGATACTTTCCCTAAATTGAGAACTAGTGAAAACTGTACTTCAGTAAGTACATTTAAAAAAACACAAAAAATAACATTCTTTGTTCCTTTTTTTTAATCCATTGAGGCTTTGTTCAAACTTTACAAGCAGTGTGCAGAGAGGTGGACGAAATACAATTAACATAACACAACAGACAGCTGAGATGTAACATTTAATTTCCCTGGTTTGTTAAACCACTGCAGCCTAATGTTTAATGATCAGATATTGTTGATTCTCCAAGTAACTGTAAATACATTTTGTACCAATATACTATAATTCAATAATCAATCCTGAACTTCCCCTTTAAAACACACCAGAGACCCATCATTTTCCCCTCAATTGAAAATTATAAAAAAATATATACAGTATTTTACTAATGAAAAAGGAGTGCATTACTTCCACTAGTAATGTCTGCAAGTATGAAACACTTTTTGAACACACAATTCTGAGACAATAAATACTTTTCTTGTCCCCCTGACATATAAAGAAGTGGTAAAAGTTTATTTCTGAGTAAATAGTTTTCTGATCACTTCAAGTCATGACGGCAGGAAGTGCAATCCGTAGAATAAACTAGAGTACATTAGAACATACTCATCAGTATTTTATGTGTTTTTATGCGTCTCATCAAGGTGAACCATATGTGATCAGATTCTGAAAATTAACAATGTGTACAATGTACTTCCCCAGTTGAATACATTTATTACATTTAGTGAAGTGAATCTTTCTGTAGAAAATCAAATGTTGTTCTACTCAGTGTGATTGACAGGAGAGATGATCAGAGGGCAGAGTTTTTACCACCATCATTAAGACTGGGGCCAAAGTATGGGTAAAGTTTCTCTTTGAAGCAGCAGCCAGTGAAGGAGTAGATCAGAGCTGCAGCATCAACATCATAAAAGGAGACCAGACCCTCCTCATAATCCACAAACCCCCACCTTCTCAGGCTGAGACTTCAGAGAGAGACGGACTGGAGGAACAGCACATGCTATGTACTCATTTTCATTCGTCAACAATATCGTCCAGCAACCATCCTGAGGAGACGGTGGGATCGTTCCCTTCCTGTTGATCGACTCTCTGGCCACTCCTAGAATCACTTAGTCTTCCCTTTAACCTGAACCTCATAATACAATCTTCCTGAAGAGAAACTCTGCTTTGCTAAGACACAGACAAAATAATCAAATCTCTCTGGATTGTCTGGGAGATTCTTCCTCACATCACCATGTTTAACTTGTTTTCCATCATCAGACAGGATGAGTTTGGGATGTGCTGTATCAGGATCAAGAGTCACCTCCACCTCATACTGCTGGACCCTCTTCAGCTCCACCTCAAGCAGCTTCTTCATCTGTTTACTGAGCGTCTCCTCCAGCTGAGTCACAGCTCTCACCACAGTCCCCTCATATGAAGGTGGACGGACCCTGACTTCTGTCCAGTTCTTGGTGGGTGGAGCAGCGTTCAGGGACGTGAAGCTTTGGAGGAGGTGGAGCTGGTCTTCAGAGCGTGACAGCTGCTCCACCTCAGAGCTTCTCTTCTTCAGCTCAGAGATTTCCTGTTCCAGCTCTTTGATGAAGCCTTCAGCCTGTTCCTCTGTCTCTCTCTGCTTCTCTTTGATGGTGTCGATGAGCTCGGCCTGGCTTCTCTCAACAGACTCCTTCAGAGCGGTGAAGACCTGAACACCATCTGCTATCTCTCTGTCTGCTCCTTCCTTACTGAGCTCCACTGAGCGATTCATCTCCTGAATCTTCAGTCGTCTCTTCTGGATCATCTGCTGAATTTCAGCCTCTGTCTTCCCCAGCTCAGCCTTCTTTCCTTCATATCCTTCTTTCAGAGGAACAACATCATGTGTCTTGTGGTCTAAAACAGTGCAGAGCATGCAGACACACACCTGGTCGGTCTTACAGAACAGCTCCAGCAGTTTATCGTGCTTCACACACATCCTGCTTTCCAGGTTCTCCTCAGGGTCGATCAGCTGATGTCTTTTCAGACGTGAAGCTGTCAGGTGAGGCTCCAGGTGAGTCTCACAGTAGGAGGCCAGACACACCAGGCAGGACTTCAGGGCCTTCAGTCTGGTTCCAGTGCAGGCGTCACAGGGAACTTCTCCTGGTTTGACCACTTGTTGCTCTGAGCTGCTGCTGGCTTTCTGTTGAGCTGACTGTCTGAACTGAGCAGCCATCTCAGAGATGAAAGTGTTGACCAGCAGCTCAGGTCTTGTGTGGAATAACTTTTTACAGTTAGGACACTGATAGGGGACTTTAGTATCCCAGTGTTGAGAGATGCAGGCTTTACAGAAGTTGTGTCCACATGGTGTGCTGACTGGATCAGTGAAACACCAGACAGATGGAGCACAGAAACTGATCTTCAGTCAGCAGACAGCTGGCAGCAGACATGTCTCTCTGGGGACAAAACGTGTGAAAAAAACAAAAACTGTAATGTATATATGATTTAATCTCTTGTATCTGTTTGCTATAAGTCAAATAGATGGTGATACTGAACTCTGCTGATGTATCATGATTATGCAGAGGGTGACAGATTGCTCAAATTTGCAGTACACTGTTATTGTTAAATGTTAAACAAATCTCTCTGTTTGTTAATATTATAAATAAATCTGGAAAATCATAGCAGCATTCAGTTTAAACTCTAAGAAACACAAAGTGTAAGCTCTAATACTGTTGGGGATTTTGCGTTGTTGAACAGAGGAGTGAAACCTCCTGCTGAGCATCACTGAAGTTAATACTAGTTGTTGTTGTCGTGTGCTGTGCTGAAGCGCAATCATCCTTGTACATTACTGTTTTATATACAGTACTGTATTCACTGTATTTATTATTATCTGTGTATTTATTCTTATTTATACATTTCCCATCTATTTACCTTTATTTTTGTATCATTTATTTTGTACATACTTCTGATAATTGTGTATATAACTGACTGTTTTGCACTCTGGTTAGACCCTCCTTAATGTTGTTACACTGTGCTTGCATTTTGTAATGACAATAAAGTAATCTAATCAAATCTAATCTAAAAAACAGTAAACGTTATCAGCTTCAAAAGGCAGACAGCAGTTACCACAGAAACAGGTTCAAAGCTCAAGGCTACTTACCACAGTGTGTACAAATTAGATAAGTTGAAATATGTAATTGTCATGCCTTTTTATAAGCAAATCTTGTAACATAACACCAGATCCCTGCTTTGGAGAGTCCAGAACAAATCTACTATTTAGATTCTACTTTGTTTAAAGGTGGGGTAGGTAAGTTTGAGAAACGGCTCGAGATCGCTAGAATTTGAAAATATACAACCGGAGAAAATCTGCCACTTCCTTACAGAGCCCCTCCTCCAACACACACGAACACGCACATGACCAATGAGGGCACGAGATAAGTTTGTGCCCCGATGGAAGGCTGACAGGCAGGTAGGCCATCCAATCATTTTAGCCGGCCCGGCTAAAATGATTGGTCGTGCTTTTTACAGTACTACGGCTTCCACAGATGAACATTTTTTTTATGATTTTTGGCAAAGCACTTCAGATATTCATTGCTATCGGGATTTAAGAGCATTCCATGGAATATAACAAAAAGTGTATCTCGAGCCGGTTTCTCAAACTTACCTACCCCACCTTTAATAGAGTCAATTATAAAGATGTTTTCAAATACAGGAAATATGAAAATAAGTACAAGCTAATGCTAGCTTTGACTGTATGCTCTCTGACCTAACTCACACAGAGTTTACATTGTAGTTTTGTCTGTTGCTAATGTAAAAGTTGAGGTTTTTATCTTAACTGACACATTTATATTGTATAATATTCTTTATATGGTAAACTGATGTAATACAGTCAGATTCTGATTTTAATCCAACTTTAACTAAATATTTAGTTAGTGATGTCTGTAGTGTACTCACCAGTGTTTGCAGAGTCCTGCTGTGTTGTTGATAAAAAGCTTCTGGATTCAGTTGAGTGTTTCTTCAGAGAAACAGAGACTTGTCTCGGCTGCTGCTCTGCTGTCGCTCAGACAAACATCAACTTTGATTTCTGGGAAATGTAAACTCTTCTCTACAGTGTGGTTCAACCTGTCAGTGGCAGTTTGCCAAGAGGGAGTGGAGGAAGAAACTATTGAGGCTTGTTATTTAACTTTGTGACGATGCATTTTACAGCTGATCCAAGAGGATTTTCAAATAGTGTATTGAGCATAAGTAGGAATATGTTCTCAATACATAAAGGACATCTCTTTACACATCTGGAGATTTATAGCTATATTTCACAACGCTGTGTTATGGTCCCTGTTTAAGAGCAGCTGGTGAAACACTTCCTCCTCCCTGAACAGACTGTTTGAAATGGGTCTGTACTTAAGTGCCATTTTTTGCTACTTTTACTACTACATGTATTTAATACCTTTAGTTACTTCACAGATCTGGATGAATGATGTGAAATATAATCAAGTGTTAAATCAGACTTTAGTTCCACCTGGAGTAAATTCACAAGCTACCCTGCAGTATCCAAAGTCATTCAAACTAGCTGCACCTTTACCAGCTTTGAGAACATTTTCATGATCAATCATTATAAAACATATCATATATATTATCTGAAATGGACCAATCTGCATAATGACTACTTTTACTGTCGCTACTTTAACTATATTTTGATGATAATACTTTTCTACTTTTACTTGAGTAACAATTTGAATGCAAGACTTTTACTGTAACAGAGTATTCCTACACTCTACTTCTTCTTTTACTCAATTACAAGATCTGAGTACTTCTTCTTTTACTCAAGTACAAGATCTGAGTACTTCTTCTTTTACTCAAGTACAATATCTGAGTACTTCTACTTTTACTCAAGTACAAGATCTGAGTACTTCTATTTTAATTCTCCCACCTCTGAGGAAAAGTCTAAGAACCTGAATGTGACCTTTGACCTCCTTTGACCTCCTTTGACCTCCATTGAACCACAGCTGCTTTGTTTCTTTCTCCTCAGCTTGTCGTGAGCGCTCCATCATCGAGCGCGGCCTGACTTCCTTCCACGATGTTTCCTGCATTCGCTTCGTCAGACGCACGAGCCAGAGAAACTTCCTGAACATCCAGTCAGACGGCGGGTAAAGCTCGTATTTGTAAACCTATTTTGCAAAAAAATAGATTATGATTCTTAAAGGTCTCCTATTATACTTTTGAGCATCCTTTTTTTTTATTTCCTGCGTTTTTACACATACTCTCTCCAGTACAGGTTAGCTCTGAGTGTTAGCGATGCTTGCTAATGTAAACAAAGACCATATTACGTCCAAAACACGTAGCAACGTTTCTGATAGCAACGTTTCTGATAGCAACGTTTCTGATAGGGCCATGGGTGTAAAGCCCGCCCACATTTCCGATATTACGTCATATCGGACGCAAATCTGGATCAGCTCCGTTGTTCCCCCGTTTTTAGAGATTTGGGTACGGAGGAAAAGAGAGAGGGTTTTATTTTCTGACACTTTGTGAGTTCCCTGACACACGGGGACACATCTTTATGTACAAAGGACATCAGAAAGTGGCTTTTGCATGATGATTCAATTCTGTTTGTTGCAGCTGTTACTCGTACGTGGGCCGTCGGGGCTACTCCCAGACGGTGTCTCTGGATCGGCAGGGCTGCCTGTATCACAGCACAGTTCAACACGAGCTGCTGCACGCACACGGGTTCAATCACGAGCAGTGCTGCTACGACAGAGACCAGCACATCCGCATCCTGTGGGAAAACATCCAGTCGGTCTGTGTCCTCTAAACCGTTCTTATTATACATCCATGCTCTAAACGTTCAGTAATAAGGGGGATAACGTGCAGCGAAGCGGTCATTATGGAAAAACAACAACTCAGAAGCAGCTTATTAGATGGTCACATACTAAATAAACCAACGACTCACCTCACAATATTGATTTAAAACATATCTGTCTTCCTCTGGTGATTTCTCTGAGGTCCAACGCTCCGTCTTTTCCCCCTTGATCCTCCTTAGCAACAGTCATTATTTTGCTGAGCAGCGGTCTGTTATTGAGTAAGTAGTGTTACCAATCCCGCTTCAATCTCATTAGTATGCATAAAAAAGTGACAGGTCACACCTTCTAAGTCCCGCCCCCTAATTATGTTAATGACCCCCCGTTGATATGCTAATGACCCCTTTGATCGAGGTGTTATCGCGTACAGGTGTGACATCCTCCCTTTTGATATGCTAATGACCCCCTTTGATCGAGGTGTTATCGCGTACAGGTGTGACATCCTCCCTTTGATATGCTAATGAGCCCCTTTGTTCGAGGTGTTATCGCGTACAGGTGTGACATCCTCACCGGTAGCCCCACCCCCCTCAGCCCACCCCCCTCCCCCTCACATACAGGTGCTACATCCTCCCCGTAGCCCCCACCCGTCTCAGCCCCCACCCTCTCAGCCCCCACCCCACTCAACCCACCCCTCCGCCCACCTTACAGCAGGTGTCACATCCGCCCTGTCGCCCCCACCCCTCCCTCCATATTCCCGCCAGAAGATAGTGAGGGGGTGGAGTCAGGCATGAAAAAGAAATCTATGCAAAACTAGATAAAAGCCCGTCATTTCCACTCACAAGTCACCTAATCTTTCAGAAAAGAAAAATGGCAAAGAGACGCATCGATATGGGTTTAATCAGCGAGACGCCGGTAACAACTTACCACCATCCGTCGGGAGCGCCGGTCAAGAAACGGATGCAGTATCTATGCCGGGTTCAAACCCCTCCTGCAGAGGCTCTTCATGAAAAATGGAGTCTGGAAAATGGAGATGTTTGGGGTTTTGTGTTCAACTATATGGCGAACGAACTGCACTTCTACAATCTGAAGAATGGCGAAACCTATGGACCCAGCAGTGTTAAAGCGACGTTGACCTCAACAGATTGGGCTGTGTTAACTCTGGTGTCTTCCAGAGATCTCCGTGCAACCGTTGTATCAGAAAAAGCAGTGCATCAAGAAACCATCGTGGATCCATTATGGAATCATTCAGCCCTTGTACGTGCAATGTCTATGAAACCTGCATCAAAAACAAAGAAACGCAAACTGTGGTCGAGATCAAAGAAGAGTTTTCATCGCAACCCATTCATGTGGAAGAAGAGGAAGAAAAGATTCACCCGCCGCCGCCAGTGAAAAGAATCCTGACAAGCACCGTCTGGGAAACTAAAAGCGGCCCGTCTGGTAGATGGTATTACCGCTCAAGCCGTTTGGTGACACGGGGGAAGGACCCCTCTGATGATTTTGTTTTGGAGTATTTCAACTCTACATGTGGGGTTTTTCAAACATCTTTGCGTGTGCCTCTGGTTGCTTGGCTGAAAATGATCGATGAAAAATCTACAAAGCTCAAAGAACTTTTTAAACAGAGTCAAACAGCGATAGACATTATAATGGTGAAAAAAACTCTCACTTTTGCAGATGACTCCTCCTCCTCCTCCTCCTCCTCCTCCTCCTCAACATAATAAGTCCCGCCCCTCACCAGATCATTTAAAGCTAAGGACCCCCTAGACAACCGCTGAAGACTAACCATGGATCTGAGAATAAACAAGTCTCTCCCCGCGAGCCGCGACATGGAACAAGCCCTGGATCTGAGAAAAAACAAGTCTCCCCCGCAAGTTACAGCCTGGAACAACCCCTGGATCTGAGAAAAAACAAGTCTCTCCCCGCGCGCTGCAGCCTGGAACAAGCTCCATCATCTCCAACAATCTGGACACCCGAGCTCAACATTGATGTTGCTGGCGTTGATGTTACTGGCTGGCATGATATGTACCAACCTCCATCTACTTCACCGACCCCCCGAGGAAAACAGCAGATTCTTCAGACACAGAAGACGACCTCCCCGATGGCGATACATGCTATGCTTGTAGCGAGGATTATGCTTCAGAGTGTGATGCTGTGGACGGGGCAGGGGCCGCTTCATTCCTGATTACGGTAAAATCTGTGGTGGTTCATCTATTGGATAAGGTCGTGCATCTGTACAGAAAGGAACAATGTTATGGCTGTCAAGTCGATCATCCCAGTCAAATGCAACATGAGTGTTTGTTTGAGATGCCAGAATATTATCTGGAGCGAAACTATGATGAAGTGGTAAAGAGACTGTGGACCGACCGTTTCATTCCAGCCATACGGGGTTCTCTACACTCGTGCAAGCTTTATGTGTCGGAGAGCAGGATCTTTGGAGCTGCCGAGGCGATTCTTCGCAATCTCAGAAGCACAAGACGGTTTGAGGCTATAAAAGCATACGAAAATCTTGGTGAAGACGACGAGTCACAGCTGAAGAATATAGAAGACGCATGGGACTTTTGGCAGCGAGAGGAAGAGCTTGAAACTTATTTGTAAAAAAAAAAAGTACCACCATGTTTTTCTATTTTACTTTTTTTATTTTTATTTTACTTGATCTAGTGTGTCCTTCTTTGTAATCATGTTTTTTTGATTTAAATTGTTTTTGATTTTCTGCCTGGAGAAAAAAAAAAAAAAAAAAAAAGTTTTTTAAATCTGATGTTGGTATATGCATCAAATCAATAAAATGTGTTGTAACAAAAACTGTTGTATTCATTACCTCATTGGGACGGTAACAGAGAACATGTCTGAGAAACGTGTCATGCAGAGGGTATATTACACTCCTTCTAATCCAGGGAGTTTAGGGGGCGTTGATAAACTCCATAGGGCTGTACAGAATGAGATGGGTAACAAATAAATGTAGAGAAAGTCAGAGAATTTTTATCTGAACAAGATGCTTATACTTTACACAAGCCGTCAAGGGTACATTTTGTAAGAAACAGAGTTTTCGTACTCAGACCGCTACAGCAATTTCAAGCTGACCTTTGCGATATGCAGTCGTTATCCAAACATAATGACGGTTTTAATTATTTGTTAACAGTCATAGATGTATTTTCGAAAAAAGCCTATGCACAGGCAATAAAGAAGAAGACTGGTGCAGAAGTGGCGAAAGCCTTTGATAGAATTTTAACACACAGTCAAATTCCTAAAAAGATGCAAACAGACGCAGGGAAAGAATTCTTTAACAAAGTTTTTCAAGCCTTATTGAAGAAACGAGGTATTGCACATTATGCAACAGCCAGTGATATGAAGGCGTGTGTGGTAGAGAGATTTAACCGTACGCTGAAAACTAAAATGTGGAGGTATTTTACAGCTAAAAACACGCATAGATACATAGACGTCTTGCCTGAACTAATTGAAAGCTACAATAATAGTTATCACCGAAGTATTAAAATGACGCCTCTGCAGGTGACAAAGGAAAATGCGGCTCAAGTGTATCGTAACCTGTATACCCCATCCATCCATCGTAAAAAAGCTGCTACGAAAATGAACTTTAAGGAGGGGGAACTTGTAAGAATATCTAAGCTGAGAGGGGTCTTTGATAAAAAATATGAACAGAGTTATACCGATGAATTATTTACGGTGTCTGAAGGCATACCCGTCAGCCCCCTGTTTACAAACTCAAAGATTATGATGGAGAGGAGATCAAGGGGACTTTTTATGAGAAAGAGTTACAAAAAGTGAAGGTATCTAATGACAAGGCTTTTCAAGTTGAGAAAATTCTGAAAAGACGTGTGGTGAGGGGGAAAAAACAGATGTATGTATGCTGGAAGAACTGGCCCGAGAAATTCAACAGCTGGGTTGATGCGGGGGAGATCAAAGATGTATAAAAACAACAGACTTTACGCTCAGTCCTTCATTACAGCCATGGAGATTAATGAAGGGTTTTATATTACGCTGCCTTCCAATGCCAGCCTTGATGTATTTCAAAACAATACAAGCTCTAGCTACCAGGTAAACTTGGCACAACCTTTGCATTTAGACGGTTCGTGGCAGGTAGCCATGACAGAAATGTCATACCCACACACTTGGTATAACTTACCTCTAGATGTAGCATATTTTGAATGGATAAAGAAATCAAAATCCCCCGAGATAGTGAGCAAGGTAAAGCTTCAAATGTTCAGTGGGGGTTACTATAGCACCATAAGTCAGCTCAAGGCGGAACTGGAGTCCTGCTTCAGAAAAATTGATTCTGATGTCCATTTTTACTATAGTCCAATTCATCGGAAAATCGAATTTCAGGGTGGTGGCCAACATCGTTTTCGCTTTCCAAAGCCCCTCGCCTATATGCTAGGAATAAAACCAGACCAGTGGATCAAATTTGACGACAAATCAGCAACCTACCCCGCGGATATAAATGCAGGCGCAACTCATCTCTACTGTTATAGTAACGTTGTCAGTCATCAGAGAGTAGGTGACGCGTTTGCTCCTCTCCTGAGAACCGTAGATATAAAAGGGACATTCGGTGATACCATCACCCAGTATTTTAGTCCTGCATATTATCTGCCGGTAACAAAAACGCATATCGAAAATATACAGATAGAGATAAAAAACGATCAGAACGAACCAGTAAAGTTTACCTACGGCAAGAGTGTAGTGAAACTTCATTTCCGACCTTCAAAAGCGGGGCAATCATTTGCAAAACGATGATTAATCAGGATCCGCAACGTTTTGTTAGCTACTATGAAAATCAGGCTGGAGGGTCATTGCCTGGTTTTTATGGAGCGCCAGTTATGTACGGTCGAGGCATTGGTTCTATATTCTCAAGATTATTTCGTTTTGTAGCACCATTGGTGAGAAGGGGGTTTGCCATAGCTAAACCTCATCTCAAATCGGCGGCTAAAAACATTGCATCTGATGTAATCAGTAAGGCGGTTCATAAATTTGGCGGCCAATCGGATCACGGGTCTCAAGAAGGATCCGGAGGTCTGATGGTTTTAGCAAGAAGGGCCAGAAAGAGACCTCCAGGGAAACGGGTTCCGGCAGGCCTTAAAAAGGGGAAGCGCTCAACCAAGAGAAAATCATTAGGGAAAAAGCACCCACGAAGAAGGAACACACTGGGGAGAGATATATTTTAGAGTGTTAAATATGGCTCTTTTACATCACAAATCTGCTGAATGCAGCATGGCAGAGTTGGATTTGTTTTCGGCTCCCATGACGCAGCTTTCTATAGATGAAAAACACTACACAGAGGTCCTTCCGTTGTCTGCCATTACCGAGGATGGACCCATTGAATTTTTCATTCCAGGGGACGGGGATAAATACCTTGATATGAACGACACACTGATGCATCTCAGGGTCAAAATAACCAACGCCGATGGGACTAATCTGGCAGTCGATGCCCCCGTGGCACTTGTTAATTATCCTCTAAACACAATTTTTAGTCAATGCGACGTTATTCTAGGGGACAGGCTGATTTCTCAGTCCAGTTCGACACAGCCTTAGCGATGATTGAAACTTTATTGAATTACTCTGATTCTACTTTAAAAACTCAATTCACTGCTGGCTTATTTTATAAAGACACTGCAGGAGCTATGGACTCTATAGTGATCGCCAATGGGCCAAACAAGGGTCTCGTAAAGAGAGCGGCGTTCACCGCAGAGTCAAGAGAGCTGCATCTGATGGGGGCTTTGCATACCGATATATTTTTCAGCGAGAGGCTTCTCCTGAACTCTGTAGATTTGAGAATCAAACTCACCAGATCTAACGATGCCTTTACCCTCATGTGTGCAAATGACTCCACATACCGTCTAAAAATACTGGGGGCCTCGCTTTTTATCAAGAAAGCGACCATTGCCCCAGCCGTGCGTTTAGGTCATGCTGCTGCACTGATGAGAGGCAACGCTCTCTACCCTCTATCTCGTGTAAATATCAAAACATACAGCATTCCGGTGAATTCCAGAATATGCAATCAAGAAAATCTCTTTCTGGGTAATATGCCTAAATACATAGTTTTGGGTATGGTAAATCACGAAGCGTTCACAGGAAGGAGAACGCTTTCACCTTTTAATTTCCTTCATAATGATATGGAATATCTGGCATTGTGTCAGGACGGCAGACAAGTACCGGCCAAAGCATTCCAACCTCAATTTAACCGGGGGTCTTCAGTCAGAGAGTTTTATAATATGTTCACTGCTACAGGGAGACACATGAAAGATCTCCCTCTGAGTATTGATCGAGAGGACTTCGAACAAGGATACTCCTTATTCGTATTTAATCTCACTGCAGGGGAAGATGCTGACGCATTATCACCAATCACCAGCGGTAGTTTAAGACTGGAAATGAGATTCCGAGTACCGCTGCCCCAGACTACAACTTTAATCGTATATTCTTGTTTTGATTCAATTCTGGAGATTAATTCAAAACGTCAAGTGCTGGTAGACTATTACTAAGAAAAATATTACAGAATGAATAATCATCAATTGGACAGTCTCCTGCGACACATGGTGGGGGACTCGTTTGGGGGTGTATGGGCGTCAGATCAGCTACCCCAAGTAAAACAATTATTCAGATACCCTGTATACATGATTGTAAATACCCACCCTTCCCACATGCCAGGGGAACACTGGCTAGCAATGACTTTAGAAGGAGAAAATGTGGGGACTTTTTTCGACTCTTTTGGATTTCCTCCCAATTTTAGTCATTATCCTAAAAGCATTCTACAATTTCTAGAAAAACAATGTAAAACTATTTTACATCACAATTGTCAGCTTCAAAATGTCCTGTCTACAGCCTGTGGTCAGCATTGTGTTTTCTACCTATGTAAAAGAGCATCGGGGTTGTCTTACGAGGATGTGTTATCTCTGTATCAAGATGATGTGATAAAAAATGATGCTACTGTAACAAATTTTGTGAAAAAATATCAACGGTGTGAGAGACGTCATAAAGACACTCATTTTAACCACAGTGTTTGTTCTCTACAAATGTTTAAAGATTGTTACAAAATGTAATTCAGTGACATTTTAATAAAAAAAAAAGGTCTAGAGACAAAATTATTTCAACTGACTCTGTCTTTATTAAATGGAATAATTTAACCAACGAGGGCTTAACTGTACAGCTCTCCTTGATCTCTTCTTTACTACAGTCGAAGGAGGGTCTAATTTACTTTCTTCTTCTTCTCTTCTTCTTCTTCTGCTTGGTCTTTTCCTCCTCTTCTTCTTCTTTTTGTCTTACGCTCTACAGTCTTATGCTCTCCATGCAGTTCACCTGATTTAAGTAAACTGTATTGTTCACGAGCTAGGCGGTTATGAAAAACGGTCGACGGAACATTTAGCCCCCTGAGAGTATTCAGGAAAACCGTCCAGCCTTTAGGTTCTTCTGTATTTTTATACGACCATGAGAGATTTTTTAATAAATCCATCATATGGGATCCTTTCACAGCTCTGCCCTTGTCTATAAATTCACCCGTTTCATTCCATCCACCGCTGCTTTGGACTAGTTTATTCATAATGTACTCTGCATTCTTACGGTAACGTTTTGGAAGATTCTGGAGTACCTCATTCTTTATTCCATCAGTGGAATTGCCCTTCTTTTCTTCTCCTTTTTGCAGTCCCGTGTCTTCAGGTAGAGTTAAAGTATTATGTCTTTCCTCCTGCCCTGCTTGTTTGAGTAAATTGAGGTATCTCTGTAGCAAGGCGTTGTATTTTCTTATTTTTTCATATGGGGTTACTCCTGTTTCGTTTAGTACGGCTCTCATTTTTTCATCCAGAACATCTTCTGCTGTGCGTCTCATTGTTTCCTTGCTGTGGGGGGTAGTTACACCAGTCGGATTGAGCTGATTAAACTGGTGAGGTGTTAATAAAAACATCTTTTGACTCATGGTTTACTTTGGTCGAATAAGCCCTCCTAAAAGCTGTCCTAAGATGGGGATCACAGCACCTAGCAGAGGCAGAAGAAAACCCCCAGATTGTTTTCTTAAGGCCTTGTGTTTAGTTTTTAGGTTGGTCTTTTTACTGGCCAATAGTTTGATAATTTTCTTTTGTTTTTTGAGTTTCTTATACTGAGCACCAGATAGCGGTATGTTCCCCTTTAAGAGATTTAAAGACAGTTCACAGAGTGATTGAAGAAAATCCGTGGAGCAGTTGTTGAGAATATCCTTACGCTTCGAAGGCCTGGCCTGACATAATGCCTTTAGCAGTGGCATGTTTCTTTTTAAACGGGCAGACATACTGTTTTCAAGTTTTCGGTTTTGGTACGTAAACAACTAGCCACTGTGTACGTAGTACTCCTGACCGAAGTCTATAGATGTCTGGACAGCTGGGGGTCATGTCCAGGACTAAATATCCGTGGGGGTCCTTGGTGGCATCCTCAAAACTTTGTAGGAAAAATGATTTATTACCAGGGTATATCTGCTGAGCAAGTATATTCATCTGTAATCTGTCTCTGGGGTTTTTAAACAAGACCATGTAATTAGTATTCAGACTAATTGTTCGACTATTCTTCCCCTGATGAAAAACATTTTGTGTCAGCATTATAACACTCATATTTCTGTGATGGCGGTATTGGGTGAAAAGTCGGACTACTTCCGGATGCTCCGAGGCTTGAAATATAACATCGTCCAATATAATCAAATGACTTTGATCAGGAGGAAATAGAGATTCATCTTCAAATGATTCAGGCAGACCTTTGATGAATTTCATATTTTTATTCTGCTCCTGCAGTTCTGCATACATGGGTTGGAAAGAAGTATAAATCCATACAATATTTTGAGGCTGTACATCCATTACATGAATACAATTTTGCAGTACATTCTTGACAAAAAAAGTTTTTCCACACCCGCTGGGTCCGACTATTATACATGAAAAAGGGACACGCAGTCTGGGTTCAAAATCAATTTGGTTAGGTAAAAACATTTTGTCTCTTCTTATTATTTCTCAATACCCAAAAGGCAAAGTATCTCCTCCGCCTAGCAGACGTCTTTTATCAAACACTACTCTGAACTTTTTGGTGAATGACACATTTCTCAAAATGAAACCCTCTTTATTTCGTACAATGTTGTGTTGTGGGACCTCAAGAACCCGCCCCCTCGCAGTGTTTTGAACGTAGCCTTCCACCAGATCTGTAAGACTATCAAAGTTCACCCGTTCACAGCACTCATGCGTCTGTGTAATCCCTTTCACTCGCATCACAACCTTTTTCTGATTTTTGGTTTGGTATGCATAACTTTTAGGACCTGCAGAAACAAACTCTTTGATTGTATCACCGCCCAACTCGTCTGTAAGATCACCCAGATAAACCCCCATCGAAAGTGGAGTCTCTCCAGGTCTTGTTACATACAGGACTGTCTCAGAAAATTAGAATATTGTGATAAAGTTCTTTATTTTCTGTAATGCAATTAAAAAAACAAAAATGTCATATATTCTGGATTCATTACAAATCAACTGAAATATTGCAAGCCTTTTATTATTTTAATATTGCTGATTATGGCATACAGCTTAAGAAAACTCAAAAATCCTATCTCTAAATATTAGAATATCATGAAAAAGTATACTAGTAGGGTGTTCAACGAATCACTTGAATCGTCTAATTAACTCGAAACACTGCAAGGGTTTCCTGAGCCTTGAAAACACTCAGCTTGGTTCAGTAAACTAAATCACAAGTATGGGAAGACTGCTGATCTGACTGCTGTCCAGAGGACCGTCATTGACACCCTCCATCAGGAGGGTAAGACACAAAAAGAAATTTCTCAAAGAGCAAGCTGTTCACAGAGTGCAGTTTCAAAGCACATCCACAAAAAGTCTGTTGGAAGGGGGAAATGTGGCAGGAAACGCTGCACAACCAAGAGAGATGACCGCAGCCTTAACAGCATTGTGAAGAAGAGTCGCTTCCAGAATTTGGGGGAGCTTCAAAGACAGTGGACTGAAGCTGGAGTCCAGGTATCAAAAGTCACTGTTCACAGGCGTGTCCGGGAAATGGGCTACAATAGCCGTATTCCCATGGTCAAGCCACTTCTGAACTCAAGACAACGGAAGAGGCGTCTGACTTGGGCTAAGGAAAAGAAGCACTGGACAGTTGCACAGTGGTCCAAAGTCCTCTTTTCAGACGAAAGCAAGTTTTGTATTTCATTTGGAAGTCAAGGCGCCAGAGTCTGGAGAAAGGCTGGAGAGGCGCAAAATCCAAGTTGCTTGAAATCCAGTGTGAAGTTCCCACAGTCAGCGATGGTTTGGGGAGCCATGTCAGCTGCTGGTGTTGGTCCACTGTGTTTCATCAAGCCCAGAGTAAATGCAGCTGTGTACCAAGAGATTTTAGAGCACTACATGCTTCCGTCTGCTGAAAAGCTCTATGGAGATGAGGAATTCATTTTCCAGCATGATCTGGCACCTGCCCACAGTGCCAAAACCACCAGTAACTGGTGTACTGACCATGGCATTACTGTCCTCGATTGGCCTGCAAATTCCCCTGACCTGAACCCCATAGAGAATATGTGGGGTATTGTGAAGAAGAAGCTGAAAGACACCAGACCCAACAATGCTAATGAGCTAAAGGCCGCTATTGAAGCATCCTGGGCATCCATAACACCTCAGCAATGCCACAGGCTGATTGCCTCCATGCCACGCCGCATTGATGCAGTAATCCGTGCAAAAGGATTCCCAACCAAGTACTGAGTGCATTAATGGACATTTTCAAATGTTTGATTGTGTTTTGCTGTTATAAATCTTTTTTTTTACTTGGTCTGAGGAACTATTCTAATTTTTGAGATAGGATTTTTGAGTTTTCTTAAGCTGTATGCCATAATCAGCAATATTAAAATAATAAAAGGCTTGCAATATTTCAGTTGATTTGTAATGAATCCAGAATGTATGACATTTTTGTTTTTTTAATTGCATTACAGAAAATAAAGAACTTTATCACAATATTCTAATTTTCTGAGACAGTCCTGTATATGATACTATCTGTGTCGTAGTAGAAGACTCTGTGCTGCAATTTCTCCAATTCGCTGTACAGTTTTAGCTGGCATAGGCAGTGGTGAATGCTGCAATGAATATGTTATCCACCTTGTTGGGAGGGGAGTGACCATCGTCGTCATAACACCATTGGACCAGAGCTGTCCTGTCATTGTGAATGAGAAATACTTAACCTTATGTTTAGCTG